>VZRV01003663.1:1445611-1908617 GCA_013398115.1 Falcunculus frontatus
AAAAAAAAAAATATATATATATATATATATATATATAAAATTAAGTATTATGTCAGAAGAAGCCAATCAACACATAATTGATAAAACTGGTATTCCTGGGGAAAAAAACCAAAACAACAACAAAACAATACACACACAAAGAAGCTTAATAATCTTCCAACAACAGATTTTACTGGAGGGCTGTCCACTACAGAAGATTTCTTAATCTTTAACTTTGCCTAGTGCAGTGCCTGGCTTCCCTACAACAGACTAAGGTGATCAAACCCCACTGGAACCAACTACTTCAGAAGATTCCTGGCCTTGAATTCAAAAATATTCTCACCAAGTAAATATAATGTCAATTATTAAATATCATGCTAAATTAACAAGCAACAATCAGCAGCAAAAAGAGGGAGAGAAATGAAACAAACAGAAAGAAAACATACCTGTTTTTAATATACAGCTTTAAAGTTGGCTATGTTGAATGGATCTTTGAGCAACCTGGTCTAGCAAAAGACATCTCTGCCCACATTGGAGGGGTTGGAACTAGATGATCTGTAAGGTTCCTTCCAATCCAAGATATTCTGTGATTTTTTTGATTCTATGAATTTTCATGAAGAATACTTTTTCTTTGAAACTAAATCAAATTTTTCCATGATCAAGGTGCAGTAGTAATATTACAGGGCTTTTTCATTCTTCAGATTATTTTTCTTGTGAAACAGAATTAAAGGAATAGAAACCTTTAGTGAAATATCATGGATAAAATCTTACGGATTATTTTCCCCTTCACTTTTATGTGCACTGATGCTTCCCTGCATAAAGGATAGAATTTGTATAAGGCACCTCTTTGAATACACCCAGTAAGGTCAAGCTTAACAAAAAGAGGTTATAAGTACCAATTCTATCAGTTAAGAGGTATAGGACAGTACCAGACAAAATCCAGGGCATTAGAGCTTAGCACTGTGGCTGAAATCTGAATTAAACAATAGGCTCTATTTTCCATAAATTTCTTTCCATGCTTCATATAGTGGAGCAGATTGCATCAATACTGCTACTTCTGATCTTCTTAAAATTAATATGACAATCTTCATGGAAAAGTTACTGAAAGAAAGTGAGGAAATAAAAAGGGAAGGGAGAAAGAATGAAAGAAAATTATTCTGTTCCCTAGTCTAGAAGCAGTGCTTCAGTGAGAAACTTAAGCACTTGTTTAACTTTCACTACATATGTGTTTCTATTAAATTCAATACACTCTGCTGAATAAGACAGCTCATTTCCAAAACTTCAATTTGTGATGCACTGGAAAAAAGGAAAAATATTGAAATTCAGGTTTGCCTGGCACACCATGCTGCCATTAATCTCACATGGCAAGGCCACAGTGTCTTTAATTAATGGAATATCACATTACTAAAACTAAGAATAAAAATCATAGCTTTTTTTCCTTAACTTTCATATGACTCCTGACCACTGATACAGGGAATATTTAACTGGAAATGAGTTCGTATAATAGTCACATATTCAAGAGATAAAACAAATATTTGCACAGAAGAGTATGAAATATGCTTACCAAAACATATTTACAATATTTTTAATAACACTAAGTTTTCATGAATAATCAATTGACATTAAAGATGACAGAATGGATTCAGTACATACTCATTCTACAAAACAGAGTACTTGAGTGGCTAGAAGCAATTGAATTTTCACCAGTGCTTTGCATAAGAAACTGTACTGTCATATATTCAAGGTTACTTAATAACAGTGCTCTGGTATTTCCTCTGTTTGGGGTAGGTTCTCTGTATATCCATATGGGGCTCATCAAAATCTACCGTGGAGTGACTGATCCACATTTTGGCTAAATACAAGAGCAACTGAACTTTTTCTGTGATGCTGTAAAATGAAATGAGTAATGTTACAGTCAAAAGTAATTTACAGTCTGTAGATTTAAGCCTTGTTTATATACATAGTTGCTGCAGTTTAATTAAACTGGTGCCAACTTCCATTTGGACATCCTTCTGTTTTAGTTGGTTTAGTTTAAGCCTATTTTAAGTGACTTACAAATAACCCAAAAATATGAGGGTCCACACAAAACCTTCTGCACTATCTTAACAAAATGAATTTAAAGTCAGGTTTTTAATTGACATCAGTACAGCTCAACAAACAGCCAAGTCTCAGATACAGAAGGGATTATATGAACTGATGCAAAAGATGAAGGTCCACCTGATATCTATTAGTGGTAAGTGCAGTGCAATAATTTAGAAGCAAGTGCTAAAGGAATACAGATGGAAGACATTAAGCGAAACTAACAATAATTACAAAGACTAATAACGAGAACAGAAAAACTCAAATGAGGTTGAACCAGACTCATGGCCTCATGTGTGCCTTCTGTGTGCTGGCCACTTTCAGACAAATCCCAAGTAACTATAGGTGGGTATGTAAGGCTGTCTTCTCGAGATCCATATCACTGCCCTTCATGATGATAAAAGAAAATCTGGAAGATGGAGGAGACTGTGGTAGAAGCAGCAGGCACTGGGATGGGATTTCATTAGGCTCCCTGGTTTGTTATCTCTGCTTAGCACATCAACAGCACCTTCTGGTAAGAGACACAGCTTTTTCAGACAGAAAACTTCACTTTCTTGCTAACTCAGAGTTCCCCTGGGGCAGAATGGAAGACATATATTTATAGCAGGCAATAAAGAATATGCATAAAGTCTGTTTGGGTCAGCCAAATACATTTTACTGAATCAAATTACTTTGGATTTCCCAAAAAAACCTGTAACTATTGCCTCCCTAAGTATATTGGCACAAATTCTTCCTCCTGACGGCAATAACGTTGTTCCATGTACATCTGCACAAGAAGCCACTAAAGGGTTCCTACAGGCTAGTACTTTTATTTTTTGTGAGCTCATTCACTTCCCTCATCCCGTCATCACTAACTGTGGAAGCAGGATGCCAGCAGATCATGTCAGAATTTTCCAGAAATACAAGGACTGGTACATACTTTAATCCCATCTAATTCAACAGTGGTGGTTTGCACTCACTGCCAGATGGCAAATGCTCAAATTTCCATTGATGTTAGGGGGAAGTTGTGTAGGCTCATAATGTAGGAGAGAAGGGCTACTGAGGCATGGACTGAGATGTAGTCTAGTAGGGCCTTTCAGAGGCTGATCAAATCAAGAGATGATCTTTTCAAACCATTAGAAAAGAGAATCAAACCAGCTGGACTTTCCTGATAAATTAGGATATTACATTTATCCCATGGACATATACATTTTGTTTCAAGTGGTAGCATTTAAGAAGTTGAAGAGTTGTAATATGGATACTTCAGAATACCATTTATGCACTGTAGGGTCCTCAGCATACCTTGCTTCAAAAAGGCCATACAAAACATGAAAGCATCAGACTGTATCAGGAAGGCACATACACATCAACTCACAATTATCCACTTTGATGTAAAAAATTAAACATTTTCATAAATTAAAACATTCACTTGAGAGTGATTCTCAGGTGTTTTCTGAGAAAATAGCCTATAAGCCTGGAATAGAATGTCTATATTATAGAAATGTTTCTAAAGACACCAAAACCATCTCACAGGTTATCACAGAATGGTAGCTGAAAGGGCACACTGGCTAATTACATTTGAAAGCTGCTGGTTAGACAAGCATTTCTGTGGTAAAGATATCTAAGGAAAGTGGTTGATTAGCTTTACAAATTGAGAATCATGTTGAGATCTGTATGAAATCAGACCCTGATACTGTCTTCCTTGCCCTAATGTAATTTATGTATTTGATGGCCTTGCCCACTAGAGAATACCTACTGAAAGCATAGCCTACTAGAGTCAGGTGAAAGAAAAATAGTTAACACAGGCTTCATAAGAATTTGATTTCCTTTCCTAAGCAACAAAGAAAAGGGGATCAAAGCCTATCATTATATTGACCTTAACAATAAATATGCCAATGTATTCCTGTATTGTTGAAGTGCAATGAATAACAGACTACCCTGCTTTAAATAGATAAACAGGTAATGGTTAGGACTGTCTCCTATGCAAAGTCGTATGTTATACAAACACAGTCATAAAACAATATTGCAAGCTTTGTTTTAATCAAGACTAACATTAGGACATATACATTCCTTTGTCAAGACTGCTCCTCTCTTAAGGCAATTGCATTTTTACACTTGAAAGAAAAGGAACAAAAAAGATATTGAGCAGTCTAAAGTTTTTTGCCTTTATTATTCTTTCAGATATGTTCAGTACGGGCAATTCACTGTGCTGCAAAACTAAAAGTTATCATATGTTAAGGCAGGACTGAACCAAAACCCAATTAATATATGCCAATAAACAGAAGTCTGGAAAAATCTTAGTTCTAGATGCTCATGCCCATTTCTACAAATTGCTCATGTAATCTAAAATAGGATGTGGTTGTGAGTGTCCAGACTTGAGAGAGGTCATTTTATTGCATTGGCAAAGGAGATGATCTATTTTGTGTCTGGCTTAAACTCTGTTGTGCATGTATCCACTTTTCAAACTAATATGTCAGCCTTTAGGGAGCAGAAGGCAGTGGTGCACATCTTCTTGGTCATGTGGATATGCTTGCTTGAATCCTAATCAGAATTCCTTAGGATTATACTATTTTTTCTCTTTGGCCACAACAGCAGTGAAACTGCTGATTCCTTCCAAATCTAGCAACAGAGAAATGTGAGCCCAGAGGCAATACTAGAGGAATGCAAGGTGAAATTTTTTGACTTTTTTGTTTGTTTTTTTTTTTTTTCTGAGAGGAATATTGAAAGGTGGGTGGAAATTATTTTACCGCAGAGGATTTGCATTCATGGTTCTGGGCTTGTCCTGAAACAACCAGCAACATCCAGGAAAAATAGGTGGGCATACTGTCAGTCATGCTGACTCACACTGGGCTGTTTTCCACACTTCCCTCTATCAGTCTGTTTTACTGTGTCTTATATTTGGACTGCAAGCTTTGGGGGAAGAGATGGGGTTGGAGAATCTGATCCGTGTTTGCACATTGCCTAGGATTAGGACAGTGGGGTACAGTGTTAGGCCCACTGAGGGGCTACTACAGTGTTATCTCTGCTGACACCAAGGCTGACAACAGTGACACTATATGCAGGTAATTAAAACACAGAAAGATCCAAAACCATGTGGCGCTGAGTCATTTTCCTTCCTCCTGATTTGAATGAGAATGCTACAACCAAACACAGGAAACTCTAAGCCTGAAGGCTTAAAATGAACAAAAAAGAAAGTTTGTTTTCATACAGCAAAAAAATTAAATTGTGAAACTCATTGTCATGCCGTGTAAAGGTAGCTAAAAGTAAAAAGACAGTTAAGAATGGATTAGATAAATTTATGGATGATAGGACCATTGGTGTCTATTAAGCTCAGTGGGGTAGATGCAAGTCCGGGCTCATGAAATTCCTCAGATTATGTCAGTGAGAAGCTGGGCAGTAACACCTTGGGAGTATCCCTTTGTGTAAACCCTGTCCTTTTTCATTTCCTGTGTATCATCTACTCACCACTGTTATAGAATCATAGGATCATAGAATGTGCTGAGCTGGAAGGGACCCATGAGGATCATCGAGTCCAACTCCTGACTCTGCACAGGACACCCCAAGAATCACACCATGTGCCTGAGAGCATTGTTAAAATGCTTCTTGAACTCACATAGGCTTGGTGCTGTGACCGCTTCCCTGAGGAGTCTGTTCCAGTGCTCATCCACCCTCTGGATGAAAAAACTTTTCCTGATGTCTAAAGAAAACCTCCCCTGACACCATGTCATTACCATGAGTCATGTTACTGATCATGAGAGTGAGGAGATATAGACAGAAGAGTAGTCCTAACAGATTAATGTTCAGACTTCAGCCTGAATCAGTTTGTGTTCTAATAGACTTAACCGCACGTGCTTAAGATTTAGCCAGATAGGACCAAGAAAGGGTATTGTGGTTTTGAAACTGCGTTATTTGCCTATTTCAATCATGGTCTTGGTACTTTTTTTCATACCCGTGATTATTGTACCATGAATGTCACAGAATCACAGTACAGCAGAACAGTTGAGGTTGGAAAGGACCTCTGGAGGTCACCTTGACCAACCCTCCTGCTGAAGTAGGGCCAGCTAGAGCCAGTTGCCCAGGACTGCATCCAAACAGCTTTTCAATATCTCCAAGGATGGAAACTCCACAAGTTCTCTGTACAACTTGTGCCAGTGCTTAGTCACGCTCACCATGCAAAAAACCCATATCCTGGAGTTCAGACAGAAACTCCTGTCTTTCAGTTTGCCCACTGTGTCTGGTCCTGTCACTGGAAACCATTGATAAGAGCCTGACTCCATCTTCTTTACACACTCTCTTCAGATATCTGTACACATTGATAAGATCCCTCCTGAGCCCTCTATTCTCCAGGCTGAACAGTGCCAGCTCTCTCAGTGTTTTCTTACGAGAAATTCTCCAGTCCCTTAACCATCTTCATGCCACTTACTGGACTGTCTCTAATAGCTCCGTGTCTCTCTTTTACTGGGGATATTTTTCTACTACTGGGCAGCCCAGAACTGGACACAGTGCTCCAGGAGTGGCCTCACCAGCACAGAGTGGAGGAGAAGGTTCACCCCTCTTTGGAAATACTTTGTCTAATGTAGCTCAGGATACCTGTAGCCACCTTTGGGGAGAGCTGACATTGCTGGCTCATGTAAAATGATGTAGATAGCATGTAGGAGAACACACATCACCATAAGCATTTGGGCTTTTACTTTCCATGTATGGCCAGTAGTGTTTTTGCAATGATAAAGTAAACATGCATATATAGTGCTGTGCTATGCTAAGTAGCCAGCTCAGCTACAGGATGCATGTAGAAGGGTCAAATAACTGCCCAATGCCAGCATCATTTTCGAGGTAAAGTGAGCTGCTCTATCTTTACATAGGTTTACTCCTTGGTTTCTGTGAGGAGACCGCCAGCCAGACTGACAATTAGTGACATTTGTGGTGGACTTCTGAAGTTGGCCAGTAATTTAATTGCTGGCTAACAGGTGCCACTTGGAAATCTGGGAACTTTGTGGTCTCATAACTCTCCCTTTCGTCCCCATTCTAGCCCTGCCATTTCACTGGGTTTTTCATCAAGGAAAGCAATTATAAAAGCTGATAGCAGTTTTCTCTAAATTGTTGGCAGGGAGCCAGCATTATGCTGCGGAGGTGCGGTGCACTGCATCAAGTGGTTGCACTGAGTGACGCTCTGTAATGATGTGATGTGGCTATGTGATTAAATACTGGCTTCCTGCCGAAACATTCTCCCTGGGAAACAATTGTCACTGCACTTAGCATCTCTCCCCATTTGAGTGCAATGTGCCCTGCTTTTACAAGAAGGAAAACGCTTTTATTGCTGAGGGTGAAAACCTGGTGTCTTTGACTGGTGCCTTCTTCAGCTAAGCTCTTCCTGAGGCCAAGGACATGAAGGTTTGGTCTCAGGATGGTTTTGTCTTTCAGTCAGATACCATTAAAAATAGTGAGGAAAACCTACAGGAGCAAAAACTCAATTTACGCTGTTGTCCATCTAGTCCTTCCACTTGTTTTCGTCTTCCATCCTCCATATACTTTCCACCATCCTTAATCCAGGGCCTTAATCCAAACACTTTCTGAGTAAAAGATAATTTTTTAGGGTCTGCTTCTAGATTTGCTAGGACTCAAAGAGGCCATTCAAATAGACTCTAATACCCCACAAAAAAATATGGGCAAAGCTCATTTCTCTGAGATGCAGTGCTCCCTTTTCCACCTCTCCAACAGCCACTCAGATGCTCTCAGATGCTCCCAGTCCTCTGTCAGGCTGGCTTTTGAATTATGAGAGATTCCTGTATTTTATGAGAAATAATTTTACTTTCTAGCAGATTTGATACAGGATAAACCCCCTTCTGGGCTAAGATGAGACAATGGCAAAATAAAACTAGTGGTCCTCTACTTATCTTAAGCTCCCTTGAAAATGCTGGCAGAACAGCAAATCTCCTTTGTGTTCATAAGAAACCCACATGCAAGGTAAACTCAAACCTCTGGCAATTCCCTAATTAATCCCTATCGACCTATTACGTGTTAGGGACAAAGCAGCTACTCTGGATTCCCTGGACTCTGGAAATACATCTCTTGTACTGAGCCAAAGCACTCAGGGTCCTTGAGAGAGCAAGGTCTTAATTGGAGAAGGAAAAGAGGGGACACCTCTTTTATACAGCTAGCACCATCTAGTGACAGCTGCTAAAGGGACCTCCAGTAGATGAGAACATGAGAACCTCGGTTCTATGAAATGAAGAGAAATGCAAAAGTTTGCAAAGAAGAAAAGGTTTTTCCTGCCTGCACTGTCCTACCTGTATCAAAACAAGTTCCATCTGCACAGCTTCATGTACGTCTTCTGCAGACATAAGGTTGTGATCACATGTGATCCATGAAGTCTCTCCACAAACACACAGCTGACGCGTGCTTCCAATATTAGCAGGCAGGTCAAGCTTGCCATGCACACTGCTCACATGTTGAGCAGTGCAATCAGTCCTGGAGGCACTGATAGGTATGTGCAAATGTACAATACAAAGACAAGATCTGAAGCAGAGCCAGAAGAAAACCTCCAAGGCATGGATGCCATTGGCAGGCAAATCTGCCATTCGCACGTGTACAGAAATGTGAACAAACCCCTGCTCCATCAGTGGGACATGACTGTGTTCTTATAGGATACTGTACTTTCTTAGATCACTAAAAAAGTATGATTGTATGGACACACGATCCCTGATTCTCAGTGAAGAGTGTCTCTTTTATCGAGGCAGAATTGTGAAACATGATGGCACATAACAATCCACCAGGGTCATGTTGCTAACTGTTGCCTTTGGAAATTATGGGCAGAGTAGATATTAATATTTTTCTTGGCAATTAATTTATTTTCCACATGCAGTATTTTCTTGAATACTCTTTACAAAATCTTCCTTGATATCAATAAAAAGGACGTTTATCATGCAGTGAAATAGGCAACAATTTCCTAAGACTTCCTTCACAAATAAACCTAATTTTTCCTCTAGTTTACACTTTTTCTGCCATTTTGAGTCAAATTTGAAAAATATCCTTATAGCATTTTAGAATTCTGTTCTTTCTCTCATGTTATGTCAGGAACTAAAATGTTCAGTGTCCCTATTCATTAAGAAAAAATTGAAACATCATAATTTCCTCCACATTTATGAGTAAATAAGTGAAATATATTATATTATTGTAATTTTCATATTGATATTATCTGAAAGAAAACTTCATCAACAGCAAATACTTACTTTCCATAAACTAATTTTCATTTCATCTTACTCTACCAGCTACTCAGACACCGTACTTGTTCATGACAAAATGAGCCTGGCCAGACAAAAGAGATTTGCCGTATATTTAAAATTGATCATATCCTTAGATAGGCATAATATGCCCCATATGAGAATCTGACCTCTAGATCTGGGAAGAAAACATTCACTATAATGGATCACCACTTTCTTCATGAGATTTTTTTTTTCATGTAGGTTCTAAATAAATAATTCTGTGATTTATTTAAATATTCTCTTTTTAGATTGTTGTACAGATTTTGTATGGAAAAAATGTGACGAATATATAACATCATAATGGGAGAATACCTTGACACACCTCAGGGCATATATATCCAGAACAGCCCAAGGAACTTTAATATTAGCTTTACAGCCCAAAGTAGGTCTGCTGACAACTTATGATGCGTGAGGGATCTAGCCCAAATCTCCCCAGTACACTCCTTGGAGAGAGATGTTCACTCATTTCTAATGCAGACTTCTGTTCACGTCATCTCAACTTTGATCACAGTCTTTCCTGTTGAATGTTCATCCAGAACAGGAATGGAAAGACAGAAATGAACCAAAAATAACCCTTTATTCAAAAATAACACATTGTGGATTGCTATAATTTTTTCTGTCTTAAAAAGACCTTTGGAGAAAGGAACTATCTTCATTTTTTTCAACTTTACCACATAATTCCAAATTAGGGGCCTTGCCAGACTGAGTACTATAACTCAGCTTCTATCAAGACTTTGTAAGTACATGCAAGGATGATTATGAAGGCAAAAAAAAAAAAAAAAGGGGGAGGTGAGCCTCCGTCTCTAACACTCATGTCATGGCTGTTGCTTGTCATGCAACTGCACCACTGCCTGCACTGTGCATGAACAGGACTGTTGTTTCCTTCATGGCAGAAAAATTACCCCTTGGTGCCAAGCATTTAAACCAGGTGTCAAAAAAAAAAAAAGAAAAGAAAATTATATCCTACTTGACACTGGACCAGAATAAATTCATTTGCTATTGATTTCCTCATTCAGAAGCTTGATCTTCCTTACTCATTTCTCATACACAAATGGAAACCAATATGCCTCTTCTGCATAAAAAAAAGAAATTACAGTATTAATCAAAATCAGATAAATGAGGCAAAAAGCTCAACCCTGCCCTTGTGCCTAACTAATTATTTTGAACAGCTCTGGTCTGTTCACCTCTGTGCTGAGTTGGTAATGTATCCCCCTTTGGTCAATTCAAGATCTCTAGCAACACCTATGGGAGAGTCTTTAATTAATCCTCTGTTACTGTTGTAATTGCATTATCCTGAGGGAAAGCCTGACTAGCCAGGAATATTATTTTAAACGTATACTGTAAACAACATATGTCCTCAGGAGAGTTCAGTTAATACAACCATTTTGACCCTTTCACTGCTGGGTGCTTAACAGTTTATTTTCATAACCACTATAAAAGACTTTTTCCTTTTCATGTGGGGCTATTTCATCTTCATCCTTAAAAACTATATAGTGCAATTACATATCTACCCACCAAATAAAATAATTGCTTGCAGGCTGCTCAAAGTATTTCCTACTAAATGAAGGAGGCATTGACATTTTTCTCTGTTCCAGTTTACTGTCTCATTATGAAACACAGCCCTCTGTGAAAACAGATTTCTCTAGCAATGGCATAACCTCTGCCTTTGTCGTACCATCCGTGCATGCTGCAAAGCAGTGTGATATAGCCCAGCAGGATCACCTTGCTATCCTCATTTCACTCACACATTTGATGTAAAGGCAGGATTACACATCTTTTGGAGCAAGAAAGCAGGACCCTGGAATGCTGCTCCCAGACTCACAGTGCTTCCATGAATTTTATCAATTGTAATAAGTTAAAGTATTTTGATTTCTGAAAATATGAGGACTTTTTAAATATCCCAAACTTTGACCAAAATTGTAAAGTAATTGATTTTCATTGGTGTTCTCCATGCTTCATTTCACAAGATTTCTGTTGTCAAAAAACACATGCAACTTCCTTTGCTTTCTCAAGGCAGAGATGGGCAAAATATTGCCTGCTATTTCATCAGCACTCTGGGAAGCTATGCAGTGTCAGAGATTCTCCTGTGGAAAGTGCTATGCAAGTACTTTTAGCAAGGACATGAATAACAAGCAAAATAGGACTTTACGGCTGTTTTATATTAGATGCCTCGACCATTTTTTATTTCCCTGATCTACAGATACCCAGTGTGACAGGTGTAGTGTAATGAGATCAACATATTAGATTAAATGTAGAAGATTAAGGAAGGTCAGTCTCTTTCACAATTTTTGAAGCTTTCACTTATTTTAGGTACAAATATTACCTCTAAAATATGGATGTATATACCTTGCTTTCTGATTTCAAGTAATTACATGACAGACACAACTGGTCACTGATTTGTGCCCATTTCTCCTCCTAAATATTTTTCTTTCTTGTTTGTGAGACAACCACTCTATAAACAACAGCTATCTCATGAACGCTCGCAGTGAATACTCTTCTGCTCTTTGAAATCTCAGCCTATCCCAGGACCTCAAAATTTTCTTAACATGCATATTCAAATGAATGCTCAAGCAAACCTCTTCACTTCTCTTGCTCATTTTCTTTTTCTGAAGTGTGTTGATAGCCTTTCCTGAAACTTCTGAATGAATATTGTTTGCAGGACAGACATGATGAAATAAATCTCAGTGGGTCAGTTTCGGAAATTAGACATTGATCGGATTGCACCCAGAGAAGTGTGAGGAAAACATACAGCTACAGACAAACAAAACACAAGTGGCACAAACTCATTGCCTAGAATGTCTGAATTAAAAGGCTCCTAGGCTGAATAGGACTAAGCTGAGCCCTTCCTCACAATTCTTCCCCCTTCCTCATGACTCTTCCCCCACAAGTATTATCTTTCCAAGAAAAATAAGAAAGAAAGTAAACTACTTCAATGACTTGTATAATTCCAGAAAGGCACTGGATATCAGGGGGAAAAAAAAAAGTTTTGTGGTGAAATCATGTTTTCCGCAGTGTGAGAAAAAGATCATGACCACAGTTAAATCATACCAGATTAGGCCATAATGTATGAAAAACCTTTTTACAAACAGAAATATTTTCTCTGGATTTAGGAGAAAGTTCAACTGTAATTAATTTATAAAAGAAAAAAGCAAACAGTACATTTCTTAGACTAACAGTCCTGAGAATATAGTATGTGTATCTCTCTTCTGGAAAATTTATTAAGCATTAGGAAATGGGGGAGAGAGAGAAAGAGAGAGACCAAATTGAATCTCTCTGTTCTTGCCAGTTTTTGCTGCTGTGGTGAATTATCACGAACTTCATAAATGTAAGTGAAATGGGACCCTTGAAGTCTCAGTCACTTTATTTCAACAGAATGTAACCATATTCCAATTTGCACTTGAATTAATGGGAGACTACATAGCTTTGAAAGTCTTAAAGTGCATGTCACACCTATTATAACACATTTTATTAATCAGTGACTTATATTAAGAAAGACCATCCAGCCCAGCTTTCTGCAACTCTTTCAGGAGAATAAAAAAAAAAAAAAAAAAGGGAAAAAACCCCAAAACAAAAAGCCTTATCTGGGCTTTGCGCACAGTAGCTCAATGATATCACAAACAGGCTCTGTTAAGCAGACACATTAGGAATGTGCTAAGCTGAACATTTCAGCTTTACTTAAATCAGCTTCACTAATAGTTAATGTTAGATATTTTAAGAACATTGAATGTTAGTCTTTTAATATCAAGGGCTTATTTTCTTCCACTCTGTCTTTCTACTCATCATCCCTCATGTCCAAGCTCCATCAGAGCAAAGGCATCCTATCTCCCTCTGATGTTGTCAAATATTAGGATTGGATTTTGACAATGTTGATATAGTGCTGTTAGTCAATATTCATTCATAGGTGTAACATGAAATGCTCAAGAAGCCCCTGATACATGTCGGGAACACTGTGATACATAGTGTGTTCCAATGGAAAAAAAAAAGATTTTCTACATACAATTCAGAGCAATCCAGGCATCATCACTTTAGGTGCCCTGCTGCTGGTATATTTTCATGAAGTAGAGAAACATAAACATTTTTCTCCTATTCTTTCCATCTGAATGCCTTGGAGAGCAGGACCATGCAATTGCTATGCATGTAATAGCAGTAGTATTAATAACTTCTGTGAGCATATATTATCCATATTCATTATAACAAATATAGACTAGAGAAACTATAAATAGAAATTGCTGTTTTGCTGAAATGCAGTGGGAATATTAGATCTACATAAGGAAAAGAGCAATATAAAAGGATTTGAATTGGCAACGAGTCCAAGTCTGGGAATGTTTATACACATGAGCTTTGTCTGATAATATTTATGTACAGGAGGCACAGCAGCCCACAGAACTCTTCAGAAACTTTAGTGAGCCATTTGACACTACTTCCAAATGAAAAATAAATAGTGTCTTGTAACCTGGATTCTTTTTATAGGTTTCTCTTTTTCTAGGACACACCAGTATCATTCTTGGCAAAATAATTCAATGGGGTTTTTTAAAAATGTTTGCATACAACTGTCAGGTTAAATTCTACCCTCCCAAACATGAGTGGCAAGGACTCATAAATGATAGCCTGTGGCAAGTAGAGCTGGAAAGATTCAACAGCACAGAATGTCCCAGTTCTATCTATGCACTGGAGTGCTTTGTCCACTTCAAGTTTAACTTGAATCGAGCGACCAGATTTCTGTCTCCTCCTTTGGGAGCTGAATAGACTTTTCTAAAAAAAACCCTTTCTGATGCAAATTCTAAACCTTCTGATCCTTAGGTTCATCTCTTGTCTCCCCACTACCAAGTAGTACCAATAAACAAAGTAACATCCAAAGAACCTGACCTACCCAAACTGAAATTTATAACACTTGCAACAATATACTGTGCCAAACAAACAGGCAGACTATAAAGACAGTCAGAGATGCTTTTAATTTTGTTTATTATTCACTTTTTCATTCTATGAGGCCTCACGTAACATCTGTGGCTGACCTCTAATTAAATTATATTCTCACTCTGCTTACATATCCTTGATACACCAAACAAACAGGAGAACACAGAGCATGGCATTTCAGCATCTTTATCACCTCTACATACAGCATCAACAGAAAAAATCCTTCTTGCTTCTTGTGGAACATTGACAAGCTGTTGAAATCTCTTACATCAGAAAAATGGGCTTTATTAGACAAGAGACGGCTTTATAAGTGCAAACCTTTTGGGATGACAAAAACCCACTGAATTCTCCACTTTCCACCAAAGCTGCCAGCAATTTCCTGGTTTTGGCAGACTTACTAAAAAAATTCTGTTAGTGAAGGCAGAAATTCTAAGCCCAGGTCCAGTTGCTGCCAGTCTGCCACACACAGAAAACAGATCTTAACTTTCCACATCTGATCATTGTTTGAAGGGGCATTTAAAAGCTTACATTTGGGGGAATTTCTTTCTATAGTCGGAACATTTAATCCTACTGATATCCAACCCATTCTGAAAGAGAAATAAGTTTATGGCAAAGTCATTTCAAATTAAACTGTTGTATTATTTCATTTATTAGGTGAAAAATTAGGGCCTGATCCTAAGAGCCATCAATCATCCTCAGAATGGAGGGCTCGAAACACATTGCTGAAAATACTTAGCACCTTCCAGGTTAGAGCCCTTAATGCTATTAAAAATGTTTTCACTTGCCACACACAGAGGAATATGTGTGCCTTAACTAGTCTCAGACTTTCCAGGAATATATTCAGTACAGATTTACAGTGCTTTATAATGAATAAATTATCCTGTTCAGTTTGCATTGCAAAACTGCTGTCAGTGACTGAGGTTGGAGATGGAGATTATGGCAAAACAGAACAGATCTCTATACTTAACTTTCCACCGTGAGCTCTCATCTTTAGCATGTAAACGGTGTTGTTTGAGTGGTCAGATAGTTCTGATATGCTCAGAGATATCCATGGATTATTTTATGAAGTCTTTTATGTAAGACAAGAGGGGAGTATTAATTTCCAAGAAGAAAGATACAAATAATTTAGAAAGAAAAGGTCCATATTTTTTTGACCTGCAAAACCACTCAATAGGTTGATTTGATTTTCTCCCTGAGGGAAGCTATGGTATATCCACTTCCTTTATGAAAAATTTATCTTTTGCTTTTCAAGGAAGTGGTACAAATCTCTGAGAATGTTGTCTTTGTGTAGAGGTCAGGGAACATGGCTGCTAGTCTAGACCTAACCGACTGGTTTTATAGACAGCCCATGGCTTTTCTCTCTGAAGAAGGCATGCTGAATTTTGTTCCTGTTCGTGGCACTACAGAAGAGGCATGTATCTGCCCCCACAGTTGATGCACTGCTATTGATTGCACTGTGCAAAGATACAAGCTGTGACGTGAATCAGTTGTGCCACTCACTGGGTTTAAAATCATTGTCGTATCATAAACTACACAGCACCTCAAAAGATTGATAGCTAAAGACAGAAGAGGACAGAAGGAGTTCCAGAATTAAAAATAAATTCTGAGGCTTCTCTGACAACAGGAAATTTGTGCAGAGCAGGCTAAAGAGACATACAGTGTCTGGAGAGAAGAATGGCCTGGAATAAAAATGTAAGATAAATATTTATAATATCATGGAAAACCTAATTGTAAGGGAATCTAGTTAGTACCTTAAAAAAATCTGCCAAGGTTAATTTTTTTTTCCTGAATTAAAAAATGTGTTGCTGCATTAAAAAATGTGTTGCTACAGAGGGGTAGGTAGCTTTCCAAATGTCTGTAGAAGTGTAAGAAACAAATAGTAGGGGTTTGAATATAAAAGATAAATGCATTAACTAAGCATCTCCCAAATTATTCTGTTTTGCGGTTGGTTTTGGTTTTGTTTCTCTTATGGATGAAAGAAAAAGCCAAGTTTAGATTGTTTAAGGCTCAGTGAATAGGGTCCTCAAGAAACCTTGTCAACTATTTGGCTGAAGGATCTCAAATATTTAGTTAATATGGGCTTGGGATTTAAAGAAGGTTTTTTTTTTTTTTTTTTTTTTTTGCAGTTTTTTCTAATACACTGGAATTTGTTCTGGATTCTTTGTATCCAAAACAGTCTAATAAACCCCACCTTTCTTCTTTCTATGTATTTGCAGTGCACACAGACAAATGAAAATGGAAAATCAAGATACATATAAAATCTTAGGGCTTAGACTTTGTAAAATACTTCTATCTAAATGCAGATTTCTGGAAAAACGCCCTAGAAAATTTACAACCAGCATGTAAATCCACGCTCTATGGAGAATTTCCAGTCAGAGTTCTTTTAACTAGAGTGAGGCTTGCATTTTGTTTTGATTTGGGTATGCAGGAAATCTGAGAAATGTCCTGTTTTCTAGTTATCCCTGGCCCGAGTTCAATGTAGCCATTGTTAAGATTTTCTGTAGATTGGCTTAGATAGAAATTAGTCTCCTTTTTAACATGGTGGTGAATTTGTTTTCATACTTACTACCATATTCAAAAGCAGAACTACCAGTCACCAAAAAAAAAAGTTAAGAAATAACCAGCAAAAATCATACTTGTCATAACTACATTGGCTTCAAAGCACTTAGACTGGGTTTAGAAACAGTCCCAGCTCAATTTATTATTTAGAATTAGTGATCCAGGGCTCTATTTCAGCATAAGAAGCTGGAGGAGCAAGGCAGAGCAATAGCAGAACACCTGGAAATTTGTGAAACCACTGGGATCATTTGCATAGCAATACCCTCTGTGCTTTTCCTGCTGGTACCTCTTACAGGTTACTGCAACTAGCAATCACTCCTTGGTGTATTTTAAAATGTTATATTCCCAAACTTTTCTAGCCTTTTTGTTCCTCACATCTCGTTCCAGGTAACGTTTGGTGGTCTGAGACACCATCATGGTTCAAAGGTCTTCTGGATTCGATTTGATTTGACAGCTATGATTTATTTTCTAGCTTTAGTTATTTTGTAAAATGACCTAAATATCTGAAACAAATTGTGGGCATGTTGACCTAGTTGTCCGTGTTAATGGGACACTACATTTTTTCGTATGTAAAGACCTCTCATCTGCATATCAGGACAACAACATTCTAATATTGTGACCCCAGCTGGCCACCTCAAATAGCTGCAAGAACAAAGTGAGGGGCACTGAATATGCCAAAATACTTATGCTGGAGGACTGAACCATTTTAAAGCTGCATCAAAATCTTGAAATTTGGTATAAATGAAATTGTAAACAGTTGATAAGTTTTCTCACTCTGTTAAAAAATGTCTGATGTACACGGGTTAAGCAAGAGCAACATCTAGCAGAAATATTTGTACATTATACTCTCAGGTTAGGGAAATCAACTCCAAATCATTGATAAAAGCTTTTGATTTTTGATAAAGTTTGCATAATGGTCTGAAAAATCCCTATGAAGTTGATAAAGGTCAGCACCCTCAGAGTGCCTGCAATCGTTAGAACTTTCTCTGATCATTCTATCAGCCCCTGCTGAAGTGCCCTCAGAAGCTTCAACATCTTCACAAATTATAAGTGTAAGTAAGATACACAGACGAACTGGCTTGGCCAGTGCTGACTCTGAAACACATTGAATGTTCAGAAAAAAGGAAAAGAAAAACATAAAGATGCTATATGAAAGCAATTTTGGCTTAAACGGTTGAAACAAGCCCAAAATCAACAAAGCACTTTAGCATGACTTCACTATGGCATAAGCATGTGCTTACATAGTTTTGTTCAGCATAGGTTTAGAGTAGAGTGTAATTTTTCTTAACTCATCTCAAATAAAACCAAAAACTTTAATAATTTCCTTTTTTTCTCCCCTTTTTCTTTAAATTAGGGGTTCTGTGGCTCTGCAACCAGTACAGCTTGTGGTACCGCAGTGATATAATAAGAAATCCATGCCCAATTGGACACGATAACTTGACAATTTTGCTTTGAGTGTGAAAGTGTTCATACAGCTCTACCATCTAACACCACTGACACTCACTTATTCTATCTCACACTGCAGCTGTTTGCATGCTGTTTCTTCTCAGCTTCACTGCTGTTCTCTACTTTCTGACTAGCTAACTGGTGTTGGACCCAACTGCCACTTGAATGCTTTTCTTTCCCTTCCCTCTGCCGCCAACAAAGACAGCACAACCTAGAGACTTGCTTCTAGTTTCAGATTTAGTATATAAGTCTGAAAATTTCCAGTCTGACTCTATCAGTCACTACATGAAAATGATAGAGTAAGCTTCATCCCTGGCACCTTGTGCAACTGCTTTTGAAGGGAGCAACAACCGAGGAACCTGTTTGTCCCTCACTTTTTTTAAATGTGTCTGATCTGATACAAGCTCCAAGGGACTGGCCCTTTTTATGACTTTATTGACAGGCTAATATACCAGATGGACAGATAGACAGAATGGTCACCCTGAAAACGAAATATTTTCTTTTCATAGAATTTTTTAGGCTAAATACGTGAACTGCCGTATAGTTCTGGGAGAGAGAGTGTGGTCATCACTTCACTATTTGTAGTGGAGCATCCTCTACCTGTACAGGTTATACCTATTCTGTTTTTGAGAACTGAGAATCAGAAAAATACATTTTGTTTCCCTTTTGGACCTTCTGCAGTGTGTACAAGCCGCTATTTTTTAAATGACACTCACCAACTGTTGTCTTAATATTTCCACCTCCACTCCATTTCCGCACCCCACACGCACATGTACACACGTACAAACACTCTGCAGCCCTTGGAATTGGAATCCACAGTGAGATTTGATTTTACTTACAGAGGATACTCTGCCATGACTGTCACCAAAGTTATATAATTGGAAGGAAACAATAAAATGACAGATTGCTTGTTCTAAATAATTGGATAGACAGGGTAGCAAACAGTGGGTTATGAAAAATATTCCTCAAAGGATGTCAAACTTCAATAACTCACATAACAAAAAGACACTGATATCTGTCCTCCTGTCACAATGGCATATATTTAAGATCGAGTTATAATTTTCTACATAAATTTTTAAATCTTTTTTTAAGAAATAGGAAGAGAAAAGCTTGAGGATCATTGCTGAACTTCTATTTTAAAAAATGACACCAAAATGCTCAACTGTGTATATAGGGTAAAAGGCTTCTAACCTTTAAACTATGTGAAAATATCAAGCTCAATACTATTAATTAGTTTTCAGTCAGCAGAACACACAGAGACCCTGACTGAAACCACAACTCAAGTGTGAGTGGTGCCATCCACATATTTTGTGAAAGATAGTCCTTATCTTATAGACTGTTATTGGGGTCAAAGAAAAATAAGTGGTTTAGTCCACTCAAGTGTGTTGACAAAAGAGCTTGAAATAAAATCCAGTGTTCTAGCTGCCTTATCAAGTAAGCCACTGTCATTGGGTGTTTATTTTTGTATATGCTAAATACTAGTGCCTGTACAATACCCCCCAGGACAAAAGCTAGCATGATGGAAAGGAGTAAAGTATTCCCATCACCCAGTTTTGCTGTTTCCATTTTAGAAACAAGCCCCACAGGTTTGCGTCTTCAGTGACATCCTTCCAAGAACTGCAGAAAAATCTGCAAGTAAATGTCACAATCAAAGTTTGGTCTGCACTGTTATCTGTGGCAATAGGGCAAACTGAAAAGGAATTGGCAACATTTCCTGGTCCTGGAGACATCCATCTTCCTCAGCTGGAAGCTTTTTCCCCTTGTGATTGCTCCGTCATAGATCAGCAGTTGGCCCCACATACATATAGGTGAAAAAAGAGTCACTTCACTGAAGTCCGTAGTTAGAGATAGTAAATGTGAAATCTGAATTAAGATTAAATCTGGGATGTCGCTGTGATTTTACCCGGATTACAAAACCATGGGAACACATGCAAATGCTTTCACTGATATCAGTATTCTCCAGAGCAGTTCTTACTTTACTGTCTGCGTAGCATCAGACTTTTCACCAATAAAAGATTATTTATTCACCAGAAAAATACGTTATTTTAGTACATTTTTGTGCTCTAGTGTTTTTTCTAGGATATTACTCTTCTGTTGAAAGCAATATGTGCAGCAGGACTTAAAACCCTGTTCCTACTCTTTACTTCTTCATTAATATTTTCTGGAACTGTAGAGAGTTTTACTTTACATCCATTTATGTGATAAATGAGAACTAGAAGTATAGGGTGTCTCTCTGTCATCTCTCTCTCCCACACGCTTACTCTTTGAGTGAATCTAACCTGAGTTGAAATTCTGATATGGCCAAAGATTACACATGGTGTTTCCTGTAAGCAGCTGCTTCATATAAAGACCTTTTTTATATTGTTTCATTTTGTTCTGTGCTGTGTGATTATCTGTAAAAATTTGCATGCTAGTTTAGTTTTATTCGTCGTACTGAATCTTCTTAATTGAACAGCATCTACTGGAAAATATTGTAAGGGGTGGGAAAAAAGTGATAAAACACTGCTTTTCAATGTGGGCTCAGTGCAGAAATGAATCTGCAGTAAGGTTGCACATTGTCTAGAGAACAGGTGGGAGCAGAGTTTTCAAAACTTAATCAGAACACACAGAACTGGCTGCAAGCCTCTGGAAAAAAATTAAGACAAGTTAATAATAATTCACAAATCAATAAGAATAAACTTTTATTGCACCAACTCTCACACAAAACCTAGAACCATACAATATCTCAAGTTGAAAGTGACTCAAAGGGATCATGGAGTCCAGCTCCCCGCTCCTTGCAGGACTATTTAACACTAAACCATATGACTAAGAGGACCAAAGAACCATATTTGGGTGACCACAAAGCAAGATTGTCATAATTTCCCTCCTAGATTTAAAAGCAATGGATCTCAGAGTCGTAGTCTATATGTTATTTGCTGTTTGGAGATACTAATAAAGGATTTTATTAAGGAAAAGAAAGAATTGCATTGAACCCTACTCTTTATAGTATAGGATATTATCACTTCAAAGCAACCTCTAGAACAGGACTGGTCTGGGACCAAGAAGAAAAAGGAAAGAAATCAAGCAAGCAAGCAAGCAAGCAAGAACATGTCTCTAGGCAGAAGATATGGCTTGAACAGTCTGAACATGTTTAAAATGCTGCTGTGTAGTAGCATGAATGATATAAGGTGGTGGTCCGTATGAATTGCTCATCCCTCTACAAATGAAGTGCAGTTGCTGCCAAGATATCATGGTAGTTTGTGTTAACTGCCAACCATAGTCGTCTCCAATAGGTTACAAAAAAACATTCATGTTTAAGATATATTAATGGCACTGCGTTATCTCATAATAAAGTACTTGCAAATATGTGTCATTGCTGAACACCCACATGGCACCCTATTCTAGGGCATATGGTACTGTATGCTTTTACTAGGCAGCGAGTGGACTAATTAGACTGTGCCTTAAATAGGTATTTAGTTTTAAAGGGCTTCATGGTATTTAAGTATACATTTGGTTTAGTGAACAGAAGATGCATTTTCCTAACTGGGTTCCAGACTAGTAATTCATATTTCTGACCGTATATTTTGGTAAGCATCTCAGAAAAATGAGGTGTTAATTTTTAGAAACAATTATCATCCTGACCTTGATGATTAAGTATGATAATTAAAAGACGTTGTGAGTAATATGTTTTATATCATAAACATTCCTTTCTGATTTACTTACTGAAAAAAATGCCATTTTAGAAAAGGAATGAGTATTTTTTTAACATGATTAGCAAGCCATCTGTTGACATTTCAGAACGGTCTCTTATGAAAGTCCCTAGCTTACTGCTTCAGTTTTAACATAGGAAGAACCCAAAATAGTAATGCCTTTTGCAGTTAAATCAGAATAAGGTGATTTAGAAAGGGCAGATTTGAGTGAATAATAAAATACATAGTTCCTCGAGCTCTGCAGAACTTTCATAATGAAGCCTGAAGGCAAGGGGAATTCACCCCATTTGGGCTTTTTTTCTGTTTTTCTTGCTGGAAACTAGTTCAGATTCCACAAAAGATTAGCTGATGCTGGCAGGCTTTTCAGCTAACCTCATCAGTGTTTCAAGACATCTTTGCTAAGATTCAAAGTTTCAACCTGGGTGATACTTGGGTGAAACCCATACCGAGTGTAGGGTTTGCCTCCCTAAAGAAAAAACCCACATGATTGACTAGATAGACTATATATTTCACTCTTTAGTATGCCCCACACTGAAAGACAAAGGTGCTTGAGCAAAAGTGCTTTATGCTTCTCTTTGAAAGTAGAACAAGTTAGCCCACATTCAATCGTGCTGAAAGTTTTCTCATAAACACAAGACAGCAAGGTAGTAATTCACAGCCTCACTTAGCACACACAGACTTCTCCCTGAGCACATGCTGAAGATGAATGAAAAAAGGCTAAAGTCAGCACACCCTTACTCATCTCATAATTACACACCAGTACCCTCACAGTGAAATTAATGGTAAATTCATCAAGCCCGATTCACCACCGTGGTAGCCCACTGATGGAAATGTAGACTCCCTATCAAATCCCTGTCAAAGAGGACTTGGCTGAGGTGTATATTATATCCCACATGCTGCTCATGTCTGCACAATCCCGACAAGTGCAGTTTTATAAGTCAAGCTTTTAGCATTAGGGAATAAACTTCAGAAGATATGTCAGAATTGACCAGTCTTTTGAAATAATCCAAGTCTGCAGCACCCCACCACACAGCAGCAGATCTCCAGTGATGCAGCTCTTTGTTCTGGGGAAGGGAACATACATCCATGTAGCTCAGAGACCACTGTGGAGCTTGGATCAGGAAAATCTGACCCATTTCACACTTGCAGAAACAAAGATTTTCTAAGGACCCACAAGACAAAAGAAAACACGGGAGCAAAATCCACTTTCATGGATTTCAAGCCCATCTCTGAAACTGCCCTGATTCTCATTTAACTTTAAATAAACACCTTTTTTTTTTTTTTTTCCCAGACAGTGCACTGAGAAAACCTACTTCCATTTCTGAAGTATTCAGTAGGCTAAATATGCTTCTCAGCACCCATTCTCATTTCCTGATATAGTTTATATACAATTTCTCTTCTCCCACCTGCTCTCAATCTCCCCTCCCTTCTCCTATTTCCTATTTATAGGAAGTCATGCAGGAAGGGAAAGGGAAAGGCAGTAACCAGCTAGCTCACAACTGGGAAATGAAAACAGAGAGGAACTGGCAGTATTTTTTTTTTTTTAAATTTATTTACTTGTCCTAATTTTTCTGATAAGCATCAGTTAAGCAGAGCTTTAGAAAGACAATGTTGATTTCCCTATTGTCTGTGAGAGTTTTGCAGATAGAGAATAGCTCCGGGGCTACTCTAATCTCCCCAAGCCACTCAATTAGCATTTGACCCATTGTGAGAAGCCTGTGCATTGAATTTTCAGTCACCTGGGCCTGGCGGACATCTGTGGATGATGAATGTTTGCTTGTTCTCACGATACAGGGGTCCTGAACAAGTGGACAGCATATGTACCATAATTTCCAGGCTAAACACTGCAGTCCTTTGCTAATTATTAAAGATGCAGAAGCCTCTTTCTCTCTACAACCCGCTCTCCCTCTGCCTCTCTCGCTGTCTTTATGTCTTTGTTCTGAGCAGCAGCCTCAGCAATGGAAGAACGGCAGTTTAGACGCCACAGTGTCTTGCTTGATTGAAGTGGGTTGAGTACAATATCCTTTCGTTCTGTTATATTTACAAACCAGAACAGCTGAACTCTACATCAAAGAGCAGCCAAAACATTTCTTCTGTCACTTCACAGGCAGTGTATCTCACCAATGTCTGCTTGTATAAAGTAAGCAATTAAGATTGCATTGAACTCCTCTAAAATACTGATACACCTACTTGGGGCTTCAGCCTGTCTTAGACACAATCATCTTAATCTAATCAATTCTGTGGTTTATGTTAGTGTTTTTCTTTACATACACACACACACATATATATATATGTAATTTAGTTTGATTTATTTCTGGTCACTTTTGTAATTGAATGTACCTGGGTAGAATGGGATTTAAGAAAATGTTAGACAGACTAGGGCAAAAGGATGAAAGGACTTTGACCCAATGCATCATTTTTGTCATATCCTGCTTTTAATCTCTTCTTCTGTGCTGTTACAAGAAAGAAATACATCCTAAAATATAAAATGAGGTAGACATTAAGGGCTCATTTACAATCCCCAGTGCACAACCAACAAAAAAGCAAACCTGCCCTTCTTCCCATGTGTGGTTTACTTGCACTGTGACAGCTTGCAGGATGGCAGTGGGGAGTAAAATCAGTCACTGCCTTGGAGGAATGGGGAAAGGGCAGGCAGTAGAAGAGCTCTGAGTCCCCTCCAACCACTTCTCTGGTCCTAAACCAAGAGACAGGCAATGGAGCATTAATCTGGTTGCCACACTTTAGCTCCCTGCTGTGATCAGATTGCTGTGCTCACTCTGATCTGGCTTCCATGAGAGCTGTTTGAGCTTTGCCCAGTCTCAACCTGATGGGATGGCAGCACCCACATTGTCACCAGGGGACAGGCATAACAGCAGCATCAAACCTCCCTGGGGCATGACAGGGATTCACCTATGAGTGCAGCTGAACTTGTTCAGTTTTTAAGTCAGCTCATTGCTTAAACCTCTGCAATGAGTAGGCCCGTCAGCATATTCCACATATGCATGAATGTTTCAAACCCAAAAGATTGTAAAGAGTGAATTCCACTGAACTCCTTTTAATGTGGTCTTTTGGCTGCGGTCAGAAGTAATGCACTCCATTTAGAAAATGTTTCAAATGCTTTCCATGTTCATTATGAAATAACAATGTCCTCTGATTAAAAAGCCATATCAAAGCTGAAGGGGTGGGTAGTATAGCTTTCTCCAAAGAATGTTTCAATTAGATTTGAAATGGTATCAATAAGAGAAAAGAAGTGACCCATGCACAGAGATTTTCCTCTCTGCTTGTTCCCTTGCTGGGCCTATGCAGACACACTCTTCAGAGAAACTTTTTTCTTTCAGAGGGATCTGTGTTTGTGTGTGAGTGTGTATGGAGCTGGGGGGGAGCAGGGAGAGGTTAAATTGAACAGCAGCTTAGCCAGACACTGAGCTTCTTTGAGGTATTTAGATGACCGATCTTCTCTATTTGACTGAGTTTTTTAAACCTTTTGAGCACTGCACAGCATGTTTTATTGCTAAAACAATAACTCTCTAAAGGAAGTGTTACAGAGCCCTTCTTTGTATCAGTGAAAAATGGTAGTAGCTGGCTCTGAACCAGCAGGGTCAGTGCAGGCGACTGCGGGCACAATTACCACTGCTCCTGCAAAAACGCGGCGACCATCCCTTACCTTGCACTGACCTGCACAAACAATGCATCAATCAGAGAGCAGATCCGTCTATGTACTTACTTGTCTGGCTCTCAATGCTGTGTGGCTCTGATCATTGCAGTAGTATGAAACCTTTCCTAATCCACCTACTGTCCCTCCTCTTTTCTCATTCATTTTGACAGTGATAACTGCTTGAGCCTTCCCTGTCATCATTTGCCCTTGACTCTTTGGAAGAGTTTGGAGATCTTTCAAAGGCTTGGCCTGTTGTCAGTGTCAGACTGTGGCAAGGAAATGGAAGGTAACAACACACAGAGAAGTCTGTGCTGTGGAACATGCTCCACGATTAATTCATCTACTCTGCCTGAAAATTAACAAACCTGAAGCTTTCTAGGAGCATAAGTGTTCCTAAAAACACATACGATGTTGAATGGACTTTAAAAATGTTTCTAGTACCTAACTATCAAGCAACAAATTCTGTTTGTCTGAAATTATTACAACTTATTAAAATATTTTCCTTTGTGGTGTATCATACAGTCCCATAAGTCCATCTTTGTTTAGAGTATTTGTCTCCTTTTTTTTTTTAAGATGACATTGCAGGTTATTGCTGTTTGATGCAGTTGGAGTTGGCATTTTAAAATATTCATTTCAGATCAGAAGTGATGTATTTGCTTGAGACGTGAGTGGTTTATAACTGCCAGCATTGACTTTAAATTTAATGACACAAAGAATGTCACGTACATGTGACACAGTCATCATTCCCTTCATTGTAATGCAACTTTGTGGCACAGACGACATCATTTGTATGCAAGTTTCCATGCAAATAATGTCATTTGAATCCTTTTAACATGAGATAATGACACAAAATTCCAGGAGAACAGGGAACAGGCCATGAAATAAGGACTTTCAAGTGACAAATGGCAAGTTACCTTCCTTATTTACATTTCTCTAATTTTTCTCCTTTTTCTTCTTGCTCGAGGCCAGTTGCACCCAAAGGAATGGTCAGGCAGGGAATTAGAGCTACAAATACGTTCATGTCCCCACTAACACATAGTCTGGATAGAGGGGCACTCCCTCTGGGCTGCACTCAAAAGTTGCTCTGGTAGTTTTATTTCACAGAAAGTTTAAAAAAAAATTAAAAAAAAAAAAAAAGAAACAAACCCCAAAACTTTTCACCTTTCACAAAAGAAATGTCGCTACCTTTTACCAATACAAGCACATCCCCATGATCTCAGCCCACCTGGTAGAGGCAGTAAATACCTCAAAATGGGTCTAGTCCTCCCCTCTTTGCCCTGTCTTTATCCCATCTTTCACAGCATAGCCAGATTTCTGGGACTCCTGTAACATCTTGTCCCCTATATTATGCGATGACGTTTCCCACAAAGCGAGGGCCTGATGCCCACTCCGGCACTGTTTTCTCCAGCCATACCCCTGCTGTGGGGAACTGAGGGCTTGGCTCTGGCTGCTCGCCTTGCAAAGCTGCCTGCAGCCCCATTGATCCGAAGAGGTCAGGTATCAATAAATAACAGCAATGTCCTGGACTCCTCAGCCCAGCATTGAGAAGTAGAGCTCTCTGTGCCATCATGCTTAGGATTGATGCACAGACAGTGCCTTTTGGATAGACTGTGTTCAGTTAGTTCTTGTTTATTGATTCAAGAGTGTCTATTTCTGAGTGAACTGAAGTGCATCATCAACTGAATGAAAAACTAACACATAAAAGCACAGCTTTTTTTTTTTTCTTTCTTGTGTAATTTTACCAGTTTTAAGCACAGTGGTTTGTAGCTAATACTAGTGAACAGAAGCATTATTTTGGAATTTTTCTCCACTTCCCTCCCTCTTTAATTTATGCACACATATCTTTCTATCCTTAGCGATCTTTTGAGCAGAAGGCTGGCTATGTTGCCTCTCTTCATTCTGCATCCTGAGATGGGGCTTGACACAAGAAATCAAACCACTGATCTATCATGCCCCTCACAATGTTTTCAGGGGTGCTTGATGCGTCGGTGCCAGCAACAGAAGATGAGTCTGTTCCTTTTGTCCGGTAGCTGCATGTTTAAACACCCCTCCCCTCTATGGATACGTATATTGTCCATAAGGAGCCACATTACGGGCTTGACACGGCAAGTCTCAGCATCCAATTTGCATAGCTTTCTGACACAAAAAGTAGCTCTCCCTACAGAAAGTGAAGGGGTCAGGGGATTGCATGGGAAAGGCCATTATTCATGAAAACTTGTTTGTCTGTTATGTCGTCTTTCACAGCTTTAGGATCCAAAACTTCAAATACAGTGATAAACAGCCCTCTTGAGGTAAAAAGAAAAGGGTCAGCACTGCGTCTTCACAGGATGAGAGAATAAATCACTTTTCTCAAAGTGGTACAAACATGTTCCCAAACTTGAAGCTATTTTGAGCGTCTACCTGTTGTTATTTTTGCCTAACTTTTCACATCCCTGTGAATGTTTGGATGGTTACCTTCACAGCACTCACCATGTCTGTGGGTACCTGGTTCTCTTTCCTGCTCACACAGCACTGCCTGCACATGGGAAGAGGCAGCCCATGGACTGCCACTGCTTAGATATCTGTAACTTCCAAGGCATCAAGCAGCCCTTGGAAACCCCATGTCGAGCATGATAGACCACTGTTTGATTCCTTTTGACAAGTCCCATCTCAGGATGCAGAGCGTAGGACAGGTAACATCACCCTTTTGGGAAAAGCTACAGCGTGCTGTGATTGAAGTGTTGGGGTCTTCCATTTTTTTCACCATATGTGCTCAGTGCTGGGCAGAAGAGGAAGGAGGAACACCCTGACAGTACCTGATCTTGCTGCATTAAACTGCTGTCTGCTTCTAAGCTGTGTTGCCTTTCAGTGTGCCCCAAATCCCAAATATCCAGTGTGGAAATGTGGCAAGATTGCCATGGATCTCTTTGGTCTATCAACTTAGGTTTCCTTCAGGGTGAGGTCATGGGTAGTTTTAACAAAGAGCTAGGGTTGCAACTTCAAAATATCTCAGGCACACTAAGGCCCCATAAGCACAATGGGCTTTAAATTGGAAACATATGAAATGCACAGATTTCAAGGCAAAGCAGTGTAATTCCAATTTTAGCTTGTAGCACTGGGGCAAGTGCTGTAAAGTTTGAAATCTGTGTAACCTGTGAAACACATCCATTTTTGCTGTGGAGATAACAGCACAGAGCAGCTCGTATGCACTGAACTACAGTAGCATGAGGCAAGATGATCCTTAACCTACAAGTCCAGGGCCTTCCCCAGCTGCTGCCTGAGCCAGCCCGTATGCATAGGTTTCTCACCAAAATGTAATTAAAAGTGCCCTTTTTGAGGTCCATATGAAAGAGAGATATATGCTGCCTCTCAATTTTTTCCAGACTTCAGGGTCAGACGGTGACCAGACACGCAAATAACAGTCAAATTATACAGGAAGTTGTCAAAAGGGTCCTAGCATAGGCAGAAAGGACTTTTGACCTTCCTGGGTGTCAAAGGTCTGGTTCGAGTTTCTTTATAGAAATCTGTAGCTATGGCAATGAAAACAGACCCTTTGAGTGAATCAGTTTGTAGATTTTGCTTTGAAAGTTTCTTTGGCTTTCATATTTGAATTGAATTTTAATTAAAAAAATTGCTTAAAGCTATAACCCAAGAAAGACTTTATTTACAATAGAAAAAGAACTGAGGCTGACAGTTGTAAGGGTGGGCTCAGGGAAAAAAAAAAAAGAAAAAAGGACAAAGGAAAAGCACAATGATGCCTCCCCATACCAGAATTAGACCACGGTTTCTTTTTTCTCTCTCTCTTCCTCCCTATCTTCCTCTCCCCAACCACTTAGGGAGGAGGTTACCTGCCTTACACTTTCATAGACCCTAAAAATATTTTCAGAGATGTAAGTAGCCTGTGAGAAAATCAGTAGGATGTGCTGACAATGCCTTCAAAGTCAGACAGAAAAAGAGAAGGCTAAAGGCAAATTAAAATAGTTTGCAAAGAGCAAAAAAAGGGCTGTGGTTTTTTTTTTCTCCTCCATGGTCACTTGTCATAATCAGAACAATTATTTTTTTTTGTTGTTGTAGTAGTAGTTGTTGGCTTGAAGATTCATTAATGCAAGCATAGGAGAAGATTAAAAGAGTTTAGATTATGACACAACTATCGATATTGGTGCCTGACAGCAATATTATCACCTCATTGATATAAATGCTGAGCATAGGTGATTTTAAAAGTGTGACTGATTAAAGCAACATAAATAGTGGTCTTGGCACTAATGCTGTCAAGAATAAATCTTGGACCTTGACAGTCTTGTGTGAACCCAGCCTCTGACTGGCCTGAAAGCCTCCTTCTATGCCTCATCGGGAATATGCCTGTCACCTCTCTTTTTTTCCTGTTTTTAACTGAGGACAGCAAAAATTGTTTTATTTTTCTGACTTTTAAGTGGATAGTATCAGAAGAATGTCCCTTGGTATTTACCATATCTTACCTGGTGATTTTTTAATTCTTTAGAAAGAGGAAAACTGATCAGTGACTGCCAAGACCACGCTGGACAAAGCCGGTGAAAGAGGAATGTGGTGCTGCCATGTTGTGTAACCAAGGATATGTTCATCATTAGGCTATGTAATGTCCTCTTTTTGCTAGCTGTCCTTCTTTTTCTTTCTTGAAAAATCCCTGTTGATGGCTGCCTGAACATGAGCATAGTGTAGATGGTGTGTGTTCAATGCATCATGTCCTTGAGTCATTAAACCTACTGGGTGCATTTGTCAGGAACTGCCCCTGAAGGTGAGGGTAACTCAGGTTCTTGTTAAAATATCCCCTGAAATGGATCAGAGTGAAACGACACTGATGCCCCATCAGAAGGGATGAATACCTTCAGGCTTACGTGTGAATGTGAATGTCTGGTGTGAATGTGACCTTCCTGGGGATGGAGAATGGGTGTGAGGGAGAACAAGTGGTGTGATAAAAAGCACTGTCCCACCTGCAAGATTTGCCTCTTATCTGGCTCAAAGCCCAGCTTGTATACTTTGGTGGTAGGTGTTCACCCCATCTGTCTTATGCAGACCAGGAGGCTTCACCACCACACACCCAAAAACTCACCTCTTCTCCTTCTGGGGGTGCAAACCTGGCCTCGGCAAAGCACCCTGCCAACTCCACAAATGGGAGGTTGTTTTGAGTGATCAACCGTTAATATTTCAGTCTCTCACAGCACATAAACTCTCTGCAACATTTGTAATAGTTGGTCCCAAGTGGACCAATCAGGACCATTGTGCAATTTCCAAGAAAGAAATTTAGGAACAGGCACTACAGCATTCACCCATCCTTCCCTTCACTGTGTTCCCTGTCCTCCAGCCAAGAGCAGTTCAGGTGCACAGAGGGAGCATCAGTGAGTGCAGGTGGGGATGGCGGGGAAGCTCCCCCTGCTTCAACAGCTGGACTCAGCCGTTGCTTGCTGAGTGTTGGATGAAATCTGTGCTCAAGACCAGAGGTATTCGGAAGATATATCATATACCGACATGGAAGGAAAGCACTCAGCATCCAGGTGGCAATAACATTTCATCCATGTGGTCCTGGAGACCTGGCCAGAGATGAGTTTCTCCTGAGTAGGGACAAGACGCTTTGAGTCAGAGGTAGAGCTGGGCTGCAGACAGCCATGGGAGAGGACGAGATGGATTAGTGTTTCTACATTGGCTCTTGGGTTCTTTTATACCTCAGACAATACAGACAACCCCAGTGTCACCCACAACACATCTGCACTGATAGAGGAGGAGTGGAGGTTAGGAGGATTGTTTTCTATGAAATAGTCATCCAAAGCTGTCCAAAAACATATTATAACAGGGCCTGTTCTTTATTTCCCATTGCTTTTAAGATTGGGTTATGGTCCCACTCTTTATCACATTCACCCTCCAAAGATAGCCAAACAATTGAATCAGACACCTGGATTACAACAAATACTAGAAACCGCAATATCCGTGCACCATGTGGCACAAAGGAAATGGTGTTCCTGAGATCACTGGCCCTAATAAGAGACGAAATGTTGTCTTAAAGTAACATATACACACATTAGGTCCTTTACAGTGAAAACATACCAGCAGGCATCTAAACATGTTCTGTTCAGTTCCGTGGAAAGACTTTGTGTATTTTCGCTTTACACTTTACAACATATTTTGATTTAGGATCTCCTGATAACCTTACAATTGCAAATGAAATTGTGTTCCCCACACACCCTGGAATCATCAATGTCATTCATTTTTTTGCATATAGAGGACTGGCTTCTGACCTCAACTATGTCACAATTATTTTAGTGGAGCGTTTATTATTTTAGTGGACCTGTTAGCACTTGGGACTCTTGGGTTCTGAGGAAGCAAAGGTCTTTTTTTTTTTCTTTTACACTTTTCCAGATAAAATGAAATGTGTGTGCGCCAAATATTAATAATCTTAGAAGACACCACCCAAACTGCTGAGAGAAGATAGGGAAGGGTAGAAAGAAGGTTAATTATGAAAAAATATCTTTGAAAAACATCTGCATCAGATTGAGCAAAAATTTCTAGATACTGTTCATCAAAAGAAAGGAAGAATAAGAGCACACTGTGACTACCACACTCCTTTACATGCTCCCCACAGTCCAGCATATTCTTCCATTACAGAACTCATGTGGGATACTGAAGATTCACATTCAGATCTTCTTAGTGCCTGATATGGTGTGCTGATTTTAATCTAAGTCTCTTCCACTTCAGTGAATGACCACTGAGTTACGTATTATTGTAGGGCAAATCTCTGAAATCTTCCTCCCAAAAATTCTGTCCCAGAGGAGATAAATCTTTTTTTGGCCAGTCAGTATTTTGGAGACAGGAGAGAGGAGAATATTGAAGAAATCCTAACCAGCTCCACTTTCAAAGGCTGAAAAGATTAAAAATATCCCCCCAAACACAGCACCATTCTCACTAAACACTCAAAGGATAATCACTGCAAATCATGTAAAGTCACAGAAAAAAAAATATTCAGTGGTTGAATCCTGAGATGACTGATTTTAAAGCCCAGATCTGTGTGTTTTCAAGTACTTCTTGTCACTTGGGTTTTTGTTAAAAGTCACTGAACAGGAAAAAGTGAAAATTTTAAATACAACACATGATCAGTGTTCGACTACGTCATTCATTTAATAAATTTCTGCTTTTATTTAAACATTTTCCTATTTCCAATGCAATCAAGACATGGCCTGATGCCTTTCAGACTGTCTTTATGGCCTTATTTTCCCGATTGCAGTGAATGCGAGATTAGCACAAGCTAGCTTTGGTCAAGACACAAGTTCTGTGATGGTAGCTTTAGGCTAAGAGGATACCCAGAGCTCTCGTATTTCTTCCCCTTCTAATATTCTCATGTTTTCAAATATTAGGAGCAAGTTGAGTGTTGCATAATGTGATTTTAATAACCGATAGTAGCAATGTGATATAGCTATTTGGATGGAAATTCACTATAGTTGTCTTTTTTTCTTCCCAGTTTCTCTGAGTCATGCAGTCCCAAAATTTTTGCCATTGCAGGAAGTTGCCTGTGGTTGATGACTGGGAAGGATAGCACCTGTTTTATAGGAAGAAAGTCACCGAACGAAAGGAAAAAAAAAAAAGCCTGTTCTTTTTTTCCTTTTTTTTCTATAGACAGTGGCTAATTACAGTTTTGGCAGGCAGCATGTAATGGGACAGACCATATTTAAAGTGCCCCAAACAGCCTTCCACTAAGCAAACAGTAATCAGGTTTAAATGAATATTTTTGCTCTTTGAGCCAAAACAGAGAATTGTTCTTTTTCAACTAATAAGGGATAGTAAACAGTGCTTGGCCTCATGGATTCGTCTGCTGCTGTTTTGCAGAAGGAGAGCTGTCAAGTACAACCTAGGCTGCTACAACTGCAAGAATCGTCCTTTGAAAGGATGGTTAAACCCAAACACTCACTGATTAATGTCAGGCAGAGAGCCCAATTCCCTGAAGTACTAATTTTGCAGCTTGAGGAGTAGAGGTGGTGCTGTGTGTAGCTCCTGCAAAGTGGAGGAGAATGGGAAGTCTTTTAATTTCAAACTTAAATGAGAACTTAGAATCAGAAATGCCTGCCTATCTGTTAACCTTTATGATAAAAATGTACAATTTGCATTAAGCAAGAGTGTGTATAACTTGCAAGTTCCCAACCATCTGATTTCAGCAAAATAAGCAAGTAGGGCACTATTTAAAATAAAATCTCAAGTCAGTGTTTTAATTTGAATCCTGAGAAAAGCGTGTCAGGCACCTTGCAGTCTTCTTGGTCTGTTTGATGATCTAAGTGTACAGAAGGATTCATTTATAGAGAGGTGTCATGCAAAAACCAGTCTGGTAGACAGACATTAAAACTGAGGGGACTAAGGGTTTTCTGCCACTGCTGCAATTCTTTCCACAGTTGACTTTACCCTTTCCTTTTTTTTTATATAAATAACTGTTAATAGGAGGCTGAAAACCGAAGTCAGAAGAAAACTTTGACATTGCTGGGTTAAAGATCAGTTAATTTGATTAACTTTCCCACAGTACAAGTTTATCTGTACAGGTCTCTAAGGTCAGTGCCTCTCTGTGCATCTACCAGTTTATAGCACACTCATTATGTAGAACCTAAGCATATTTTCACTATCTTCTTCCAGCACAGCTCAGATTTCCTTTATTTTTCATTTATTTCTCCAAGATTTTTTTTCTCCCAGTTCTTAATAGCTCTGAGATCTCTACTTTCCAAGACTCCTATAGGAGGCTGTTGGTAATATCTCAGTGCAGTAACTTAGAAAGAGTCACTTAATATGTCCACTGAACCATCAGAAATGTCTGACCTTCCCCACTTAACAGGAATGTACTTTTGATCAGTCCTCCTTGTTTCAGTCAGAAATTTAAAACTGTGATGATGAAAGTGAGTATCTTTTTGAGGGAAGGCAGTAAAGGAGTTATTGAAACTGAACCTGCCAGTGAGAGAAAAAGATTTATGTTTAACAATCAACTGATTAAATTTAATTTTTGCAGTAGCTAGAACTGGAGAAGCACATTTCAGTTCTTCTCCATGTTGGTGTAGATCCTACTCTCTTCTTGCTAAGATTTTGCCAAGAAAGTTAATCTCTAAAAGGCTTAAGTAAGAGCACATTAGTTTAATGTGCCTGACTCCTGTGTGGATGCTTTTATTCAGAAGCAGTCTGTGTTTGCCTCAGCTTCCTCCTGAAGCTACGTTACCTTACCCAAAGACCCTTGCAGCAAGGCACCAGCTGTCTAGATATTCTTGAAGAAACATAAAATATCAGAGAACTAGGAGAATTTCAAAGTTCTGTACAGGTCCTGCTTAAATCATATTGCAATAATTTGACAGTGTAAAATCTTGAGAACTAGATTGCTCTGGAATTACTCATCTTCTCAGAGTGACTTGGCTCATGCTGAAACGGATCTCTCACTCATGCTGCTGGTGGTGCAAACTACAAAAAAAAAAGAGACATTTTTCTATGTTGATTTTTTCTTTTTTTTGTGTGTTGAAGAAAAGCTTTTTCTACAGGAGCAACCTTTTTAGTTGCTCAAACTTTCTTTTCTGTGAAGGAGATATGCACTAATAAACCTTTTCTGCTGGTTAACTCCATGTTCTGCCTTCTACTCCTTCCACTTCTCCTCTGCTCCTTTTCTCTACTGTCTCTTTTTCTCCTGTGTGCATTTCCTGGTCAAGGTGCATTTACCTTAACGCTATAGCATAATGATAAAAAGTTCCTGCTTCAGTCTGATTTTTTTTATACTTCCAGAATGTAGCACTGAACACTGTAATTACTTTTGCTTACTAGCAGCAATGTTTACTCATTCCAGCTCACAGACTATGGGATCAATGAGGTTCAGGAGTCACACTCTGAATGCAGACACAAGTTTTTTGTTTTATGTAGCCAAAACTAATGGGGCAGAAGTGAGCGGTGTGATTTTAGTAATCCCATGCCTAAATGACATCCATTTAGGTCACCATTCCCATTTTTCACTCAGCTGTGAAGTGCCTGTGGGTAGAGAGTCTTTGTTTAATGTCTGGCCAAATGGCCAGAAACTGATCTTCCAAACCGTTCTCCTCGAGTTCCTTTGCTCATATCTATTTGCAAGAAATAGTATCAAACAGAAGGAGCAGAAAGGTGAGGAGGAACTTTCTAGTCACCTCTCAAACTCCAGTCTCATTTGACATCTCTGTCCCTTGCAATCTCTAGTTTTTGGTAAGGTGCTACCAGTGAAATCATTGCAAACTCCCCTTTTATTTCATAATGTTCTAGTCTCGACATTTCTGTGTTTGTTTTCCAAATCAGACATCTTCCTGAATGCTCCCACATGACATACATAGTGCCAGGCAGTGTGGACATGTATCATAGCAGCTGGAGGTCCAGAAGCCTATTAGCTTCACAGAACCACAGACTCATTTAGGTTGGAAAAGACACCTGAGATCATTGAGTCCGACCTTCAACTGATTACCACCTTGTCAGCTAGACCATGGCATTAAGTGTCAAGCCTACTCATCACTTGAACAACTCCAGGGATGGTGACTCCATCACCTGCCTGGGCAGTACATTCCAATGTTTAACAACCCTGTCCTGATGTCCAGCCTGAACCTCCCCTGGTGCAGCTTGCAGGTCTGTCCTCTTGTCCTGTCACTGGTTTACTGGGACAAGAGACTGATCCCCACCTTGCTACATCCCCATTTCAGGTAGCTGTAGAGAGTGATAATGTCCCCCCAAGCCTCCTTTTCTCCAGGCTGAACACCCACAACTCCCTCAGGTGCTCCTTATATGACACTCTCTAGACCCTTCACCAGCCCCATTGTCCTTCCCCAGACACGCTCCAGCACCTCAATGCCTTTCTTCAAGCAACAGGCCCAGAAATCAACACAGTACTCAAGGTGCGGCCTCACCCGTGCCAAGTACAGAGACACAAACCTTTCCCTGATCCTACTGGCCACACTACTCCTGATATATTTTCCAACCTGCCCAAAGCCTGCCTCCATGCCAGCACAGAGGTTGACTATTACTGCGGCAGCACAGCTTGTGGCAACGTTACCAGCACTCACACGATGACCTTTGTCCCCTAGGAATTAGGCATAGTAGGAAGGAGCAAGACCATCAGCAGCTCTCCTTATGTACAGAGGGACTCCAAGTTTGAAAAGCACCACAGAACCAGGATTTCTACCCTGAGTGAGGTGTCAGTAAGAGGATGTTATCAGGTTAACCCTTTTACCTTGAACCTTCAATGAATAATTCAGACCCTTCACATTTAATATTCATCCACATAACCTCAGTTGTCACTCAAGGGTCATTACTTCCTATCCATGTCCAATTTTATTTGTTCCTGAATCTTTCCCTCATATCTTTATTAAGTGGTCACCAAATGTGGCAGAGATGCACGCGATCTCTTGCCAGCTCCATCCCAGAAGTGGAGAATACTGCATCAGGTCACTGGGAGTGTAATTTGTGTGTCCATGCATTCTGCAGTGGAAGACTATAAAATCTGTTCTCAGAAAAAAATGCATCTTAGAACTGGCCATGGTATTCAAGTTACTTAAGACTGAAGAAAATAGCAAGTCAGGAAGGATGGAGCTCCCATATTACACCCTAACTACAACATTAAGAAGGAGTGGCTTTGTGTGATATCCTGGGAAGTTCTTTCTTACCAACCTTTCTGTCAGGTTTCTATCATTGCATTGATCTAGATGCTTAAAACTAACACTGAGACATTTTCAGCTGTAATGGCCTTTGCTGTATGTTAAGAAAGAAGCACATCTTGAACACCTCCTTAACAATATCCATGAAAGATCCCAATGTGTCTCTTCAGTAACCATTTACAATAGGCCCATACAAATGGCCTCACTGAGTTGCTCATACCAAGATGAATGTGAATAAGATGTAGTGAAAAGAGAGATATAACCTTGCTGAACCAGACAACAGCTGGTTCAAGTGACAAATATAAACAAAGAAAATACAGCTTTAATAGTTACATTAATTTTTCTCCCATACTCTATCCCAGACAGGCTGCAAATGCTCACTGACAGTTCATTGTGGCATTTAAAAGAGAGAAGACAAAATTGATGAGTAGTAAAGTGTACCCAGAACTAGTTTACAGCTGCAATATATCATAACAATGCAGAGAGTTGAAAGCAGGACAAGATTTGCCTCCCCTGCCTGCAGAAAGAAATCTCCTCTGAAGATACCACAAGAACCGGTGATTTCGTAGCCTTACATTTCTTCCACTTCCGTTTCCAGCCAGAAATAGCAAGTGCAGAAGTTCACAAAAATGCAGTGATGTTGGAGAAAAAAGTCTGATCAGCCTCCACCAAAAGGAGGAGTTGATTCGATCCACTTGCAAAATATGAACAAAATTTTGCACTGAGTCAGGCTTTGCATTATCTGGAGCGTCCTTAATTTAATTGAGATGTGTGTTAGTGGTATATAGTGAGAAGGGAGATCTTACTGCACTGCAGCTTGTTCTCAGAAATAGCTAGCTGTGTAAAGGGATCCCTGTAGTAAAGGTTAAGTGTACACTGTATATTATCTCTCTTTCCTTTTTTTTTTTTTTTTTTAACAAAAAAGAAGAAAGAGAAAAAGAGAAAAAAATGTTGTGAAAGTTTAAAAGTATGACCTCCAGAACCAGACATGCTGAGACTGGGCAATATTGAAGCCAGAAACAGAAGGAGTTGGATAAAAGGCTTTGTGATATGAATCTCTGTCTCTCCTGCCCTCAGCAGAAAGGCTTAAATATCTCCTTCTTGGACAAACAGATCAATACAAGCTTTTTAACATCTTCAATGAGAGCTCATTAATGCTCTCATGGTGTCCTCTTTTGTGCCCTGGTGACCTGGTGGGAGCCAGGGAAACTGAACTGCAGCTTGGTAATTATCACAGGAATAACACTTCATATCATCTCCTAGAGAAATGTGAATTGTTTTCGTAATTATTCAGGACAGCAGTGAGCAAAAGTGCAAACTAATTGAAAAGACATTATGATTTATTTGAGTATGTGAGATTGGACCTATTAGTTTGGGTTAAATGTTAACCAATAGAATATTTGCTATCTCTTTGAAGAGCTGAATGCTAGGAAAGCACAAGAACAGAAAACTCCATTTCCTACAATTACTTCTTCATTATACATAGTTTACGGGTTTTCTTTTGCCACTGGATGCATCTGGACATTTCCCCTTATAATGCTGGTATCCAGGCTGGGTTGAGGATTTTGAAATCTGTCGAGGATATGAGAGGGATGTAGAGTGACAACTTTTGGTAAGAAAAATTGTGAAAGAAGTGGGAGATTTATATGACTGATATATCAAATAATTGAATAAATAACATTTTATGGGATTCAGTAGCAGATGGGATTTTTTAAGGAAGGTCTCTTGTTTGTTTCACACAGATCTGTTGCATGTTCACATATTTTTACCTCAGTTTTAGTCTATAATTAATTTCCACATAAGTGTTTGAAAATCTTCCATAGAGTAGAGATGAAGAGAAATTTTCAGTTTAAAATATTTTCCTTAAACTAAAAAAACAACAACACATGCACAAGAAGAAGAGATTAACAGAGTAAAAAATGTCTAATGTAAAATAGTCTGTGAGGTTACTCACTGCATAGGTGTGACCTAGCATCCAAACTGACCTATTTGATTGAACTCCTGAGTGACAGGGGAAGAAAAGAGGCGCTCAGACATTTTAATGAAGTTGGATCTTCCATAAACACTGAAAATTAGAAAATCAGACCCTCTGCATACATCTGATTTTGAGCCTTGGAAAACTAGAATACCCGGAATCACTCACCGCCTTTGAAAATTGGAGCCATGTAGTTGAAAATAGGTATTTAATTTATGTAAGAAGTTTGCTCTTTCAAGCACCTGTCTCAAACAGCTTCTTATTATCGACAATGTAGGTTGCCACAGTGCCAAGCTATTACTACTGTATATTAGCCTGAAAATAACACTGTACTCATAGAACTGGGAAAATTCTTTTCATTTTCACAAATAGTGCGTAATTTTTGGGGTGACCCATCTCTTAGCCAGGCACGTAATAGCACATCAAGATACACTGCAAAGATATCAGAACCCATATTTCTTTTAATTAAAATAAAAATATAACGGAAAAAAAATAAAAAGCACACACACAAAAAATGCCCTGATCTATTTTAGTCACATATTATAATCCTGGTTTTAGTGCAAGAATTTAATTATACATATTTTCATCATTTCTCATATTCTGACATATTAATTAAGGATGCTCTAATTCAATTCCAGTGGCACTATTGGCCTATCCTGTAAAAATATTTTCCTGTTTTTATAAAAATACGAAAATGAAGAGGAAGGTAAAAGAAGCACCTCAGTTTGCTGCCTACATGCTGCTGTTTCTTCTTGTCATGGAAATGGCAGACTAATTATTTTATAAAGTGATAGATTCCCCCATCTGTACAGTGTTTGGTGGCACTAACACTTAATAAAATATACATGGGAAAACAGCAATCTCCTGAAGGCTCTTGTGCTGGAGTATGTCTGTTTCTGATGGCAGAGCCACAAAAACAAGGTGAAATACCTCATACTTTTACTATGACTATATGTGGATTCTGTCCCCATCACAGTCTTTGAAAACTTTGTAAGTAGTAGGAAAGGTTAATGGACTCATATGTCTTAGCTCCTCCTTAAGACCCTTAGGAACTAGAAGACATCACCTTGGGGCTAAAGCAGATGGCTAAGCTTGGTTTCAATTGCTTTTGTCATAATATACTTAGTTTTTCAGCTATGAGTTCAAAGTACTGCAGATTCAATATGCACAGGGGGATGTCAGCAGTAGCTAATGCAATGATGTGACAGTAAACAGTACACAACCTGCAGTCAGATAACTATCAAAATCGAAGTTGCCATTCATGATTCAAACACACCAACATCTGTAGCTAGTCAGCCTTTGGAAGCAACTGCCCAGCACCAACTCCAGCCACTTGAGACTAGAGCTAAATGGACAAGGTTGCCATAGAAAATGTGACCCGCCTCACACCACAAGCCAAGAGCAGAGCCTAAACTCATGTCATCAAGCAAAAAAAAAGTCGTTTTTGCACCATGAGTACAACCTGAGGATGATGTTCAGGCTGGGTGTGTGTGGCTTGTCTGTTTCAAGTTGGTTTGCATTGAGGAGGCGGGGAAGGGACAGGTGTGCAGCTTTCCTGTTCTGACAATTACCCACCACCATTACTGCTGTGGTACATGTCAAATTTTGTTCATGCTGGGTTCAAGTCAAGCCGCCTCAAAATGCGCAAGGGGATAATGGGATCATCAGTAACTAATGAGGGCTTTAGGACAGTCTTGAAACTGAACCCAAAAATACTCTGAGAAGCACTGAAGAGGACTGCAAGGCTCTCATAAACACCAACACATTCACACAAGGAAGAGAGCAGAATAGCCTTGGACTCTTCAGTACTGGCAGGTGAATAAATGTCTGTAGAAGTTGCTCAGACTATCATTAACATACACCTGATAAGTATGGCAGTGGGATCTCAAGGTCTCCACTGTAATCCTGCCTTCTTTTAATTCAAAGGAAAGTGTTGTACCTTAAAGCAATGCAGACATGCATGCAACAATCATTTAGCTGTCCCCAGTTCCTGTCAGAGGGACATGAGCTGGTTGTGAATCATTCCCTCAAGAAATCTTGGTAATCTTGACAATTTTTGCATTTCTTAATATATTTTGATTTAAAGCCTAAATTAGACTTAAGCCAGCGATAGTGTGTCTTGAACCACTTTTGAAAATAAATGAGATATGCTGATGCCGAAATGTTGGTAAAAGGGGATTAGGAAGACTAGGCTTCTTTCCACCCCAGTGGCTTTGCGTTACTATTAAGAGAGATGGATTAATATCAGATTTCTGGTATCTGGTTCCTCAGTGATACTGCTTAATTATCCAGATAAGTGATCAGAGTCAAAGCATGAGTGACAGCATAAATAAAAAGAACATCATCTTATAATTTTTTCCCCTTAAAAAACATGTATATTAGTTTTAGTATCATAAAGATACATTTTTAAAGTGCTCATTAAAGTTAAAATTTTAAGTAGTTTTTAGATACTCAGTTTTGGTTAGTCATCCTTTAAAAAGTTGTAATTTATTTATTCATTGATAGGGACAGACATGTGGCTCACACTGAAAGACTTCCAAAAACACTGGCCAGCTTGGCCCTGCATTAAGCAGCTTCTCCCACCATTTCCCAACTCTTCCATTTTCTTCCTTTTCACTCTCACTGCCCTGCTGCAGAGACCTCACCCTTGCTGAAGGGGGAGGGCCACCAAGGCTGAAAACATCAGGTCTTCCTGCTCAGTCTGTAGAGGGGAGGTCCATGAATTCCCAGGTTGCTTCTCAGCCCAGATCTTCTTTATAGCTCTGGTCTCTTTTGGCTGGAAATTTTATCTGGTAACACATTTGATATGTGTAAGTGTGTGAATGCACTTGTGTACTTTCAATGTAGACAAGTACTTGGACTGATCAGGATCTCAGGATGGGAGAAAAAGCTTTGGCACCTATAATTCATTCAAACAGAATCGCTTTGGCTGTGGTTTTTTGTCCCTTGCTAAGTCCTTTTTCAAGAATCTGAGATTGGTGTCAGACATGAGGCAAGGAGTTAAACATGATTTTAGTAAAACTTCCTACTGGAAAATTTTATGTAATCTATGCTTGCCCTTCCTAACTTGCCAGCAGGGCACAATTTCCAGGTATCTTGAAAGTGAAAGGTGGAGCGGAAATTTTTGTGTTGGGGGAGAATAATTTCCTCAGTACTTTAATGACATGAAAGATAAAAGATTTTTGCTGGGGCAGTTCCTCCATTTTGTAAGTAAGCAGGAAAGAGAACAAACTGTCCATATTCACTAATCTTCAACGAACAAACAAAAAGCCACAGAAGAATATTTGGGGGGAAAAAAAAAAGGAAAAATCTGCAGAAAAATCTGAATACAACCTAAATCAAGAAGTAGAGTACTGTTTGCTTCCCCAAATGCCCAAGGTTCTTCAGCTATATATATTTTAGACTTCATTTCCATATATATTTTAGACTTCATTTGTTTCTAATAAGATTTGCATGCTTGTATTATGCACTGTAGCACACAGCAGTTAGATTTCATACTACAGAGCAAATCTTTTTCATTTTCTTTTCTGGTGTTCTGCATTTCAGACATTGCAACTACTGCAACTTCTTCACTGCCTTTTCCTCCAGGTCATCTTGAGAAATCCAGATGAGGCTGCAATTCACACTTGCCCTCCACTGCTGCAAGTGAACAGCAGTGCAAGCGAGTGCTAACAGAAACCACTCATACAGAGAATTGCCTCCCTCTTTTTTTCCTTTTCTGCATCCCCCAGGAAGGGTGCTAAAACCTAAGGTGGATTGCAGATAGAAAAGAGAATTGAAAGCTGTGGACTTGAAAACTCCACACATATTGATAGCAGTCTAGACCTCATACAGTTAATTCCTGTACTTCATTCAGTAGGCCTCATCTGACAATGACTCAGAAATAAGGAAGACTCGTCATCATACTTGTACAAATTTGAGTCCGCAGTGGGAGGAGGATTTTTGCTATGGGTCTAGCATCTTTGTTTCTGTGGGTAAGGTAAAGTAGAGGCCCAAGAGAACATCTTGTACGGTTGGTTTTGTTTTTTGGTGGTAGTGGTTTGTGGCTTTTGGGGGGTTTTTTGCATGGTTTTGATGCTAACAGGAAAAAGATAATCTGAAATGATCCTTGTGTGGTGGACACACCAGCGTGTTGGTAAGCAAACATAAGACAAATTGCAAAATAAAAATAGAATAGAGTTTCTGACAGTGGTCTATGTGGGGTATTTTATATTCTTTTCTGTGACATACTTTTCTCCAAGGTTCATCTGACCAAGGCTCATCTTTTGCCAGAGGTTCCTTAAGAGAATAGGTCTGGTCAGCTGTTGTATTAGAGAAAGCCAAAGGAAAGCCCTCTCAACTGCTGTTATTCACTGACACTCACCTGAGTTAATAACATCATAGCATGGTGTTAAAGACTCTTTAATGTGGGAGGTCACACCTTTTGAAGAAGATGTGATTAGTCCTTGGCCATTCTCTGCCATTTATCCCCCAGTATTCTCTGGAGTGACTGTTCATATGTCATAATTTAATTGCAGCCCACTGTTATTCTCAGTGCACAGCTATACATGCTTTTCACCTCATATCAATCTACACTGTATTTTTTTCCTGTGGATAAAGCAATATAATGGTATATAAAAATATGTGAATTTGAGTGTTAGGAAAATGGTACGGAAAGTGAAAAAGTCTCTGTTCAGTCCTTTCTATGGGTCAGCTCTCTTCTCTTCCTGGAACTTTTACAATTTAACCTTGTAAGGAAAGTATAGAAACTTTCCTAGATTTTCACAGATGCTGCAAGGGCTGATGTAGCTGACCAGGACACTTAAGTGCTCACAGTGCAAATTCTTCATTCTCAGTAGTAGAAGAGCAGGGGATCCCTTGAGTACCTGTCCTCAAACACAGACACAAGACCATATGGCTTTAGCACACTCCTGAGTCATCTGCTAATGCCACCCCCAAACAAAATGCAATAATAAATAATCAGAAAATTAAAGCAGCAAAATGTGTCGACATCAAGATTTCGTGTACTTTCCTGGAAATAAACTGGTACTGCCCATCATGCAGGAGAGATGATGACCTTGTTAAATTTTCCTAACTGCAAAAGAGCCCCTCATATAGCTTAACTTGCAAAAATTGTCAGATGGACTGCTGGGGATCTCCCATTGGGCCATCCAACCTTTCTCAAGCTATTTTAAATAGAGAAGTTTTTTCACCTGAAAATATGTTAGACTCACTCTGCAATCATCACTGCTTGTCCTTGTTCCTAAGACTTTGGAAGCACAGGCTGACCAGACGGAACCATCAAGTTCTCCAGTGTGTATCCAGTGGAGAGGAAGGAAGGTTGTACATTCCTTGAAATGTAGCTTTCTCCATCCTACAGCTCTCATCTTTAGTTAATCATCCTGGACCCATGAGAAACTGCACTCTTCCTAGTCTTTCTGAAACTACCCCACCACTGCGCCTGGAAAAACAGGCCCAGCTTACAATGTTTGCATCCCTCTACATAAATTAAACAGTGCCAGAACACAGGTCTGAGTATCGCCCTGTTTAATCTGAGCTGCATACTTGTTAACAAGCTCCTTGGAAAAGGATCTCTAAAATGTCTAGGCATTGGAACATCATATAGTACAGGATACAGGAGGGATATTAAGGCATGTGATTAGCAGAAACTGTTTGCATTTCTGTGTCACCCGATTATTCTACTTTACATCTAATTTACTATATTACCATGTCAAGACAGGTTCTGGACTTGATCAATTTTATCTCAGTTTTAGAAGTACCCAGAATCAGAAAAGAACATTTCCTGTCTGACAGATAACTAAGTCTTAAACCTCACTTCACATAAATAAAAACAAGTAGAAAATGCATAAAGTTATTAACTGCAGTATTTTTCAGTCATTAGTGTGAGTAAATATAAAGAACAAACAAAATTTGTATCAAGTTTATTTGCTTGGCCACTAATATGAAACACAAGTGTTGAAACATTATCCAGTGAGTATGTTACATAGGCAAGCAGCCTGTGCCTGACTTTATTAACACCATCTACATTGACTTTGCTTCCATATACTCAATACATGGATACAGAAACTACACTAATAACATCACGAGTATAAAATACAAACTGGGGAACATACTATTAAAGGCAGTCTCATCACAGAAATATTGTCCCAGTATTAGCCACCTGTGAAGCTAAAGATTAAATACATTATTTTTTCCTGAGCACACTGGATACAAAAGAAGACAATTTCCCTCACAATTTATACAGTTGTTTGTGTCAATGATAATTTAACTAAGGCCAGGAAATACAAGGAATGTTTTCAAGAGCTATTACACAATACTTTTCTCAGTTTATTTTGAGCTGTGTCTGACTCATCACAATACTATTTTATGAATTGTTTGAAGGGCTGTTAAAGTTTCATCTAAGTAACAAGGTTTACTTCTCCAGTTCAAAGTCTGTTTGTATGTTGCTTTCATTTGGTTCTGTTGGAATATTCATCTATTCTTTTATTTCACATTCAACACCAAAATATCATGGCTGAAATTTTAAGCAGTCACATCTTCTACAGAAAAGACATTGTAGGAAGAAGCAACCTATTGGGATGCCTGTCTGTGTGGTGTATCACTATAAAGAAAGAAATAAATATAAGGTCAGCTGCTCACTATGAATATCTGATTTTAGTGCAGGTGTGCCAAACTATATCACCTCAAAACCTAGACTGCTTTTGTCAACAGAAATAGCAATGAGATTTGGGTAGAGCATATGATTGTACAATAATCCATAGATTTGACAAGGGCTCAGTGCAGAAGCAAGGCATTGAGGTGTCTAGCAGGAAAATTGAAGGATCAATCTCTTTCCCTTACAATAATTTACAGCCCAGATTTTACACTGCCTTCACCCCTTATTTTGCGGTCGTTGTTTTCAGAACTCACACCCTGTGTAGTTACTATTCTCTGATACATCAAAAGATCTTTTCAGTCTCAAGAACTGTTTGCCTAGCAACTTTCACAAGCCCTCAAAGAACTTTAAACCAAAATGAAGACAAATCCAGGGAAGTCTGATAAGAAAAGTGAAGAGTACCTTTTTTTTTCCTCCTGAAGAATTTAGGGTGTCAGGAAGTGTCAGAAATATTTTAGTAATGGCAGAATTCCTTCACACAGCACTACTCAGCCTCTGCAAAACAGGCATTAAAAATGTTACAAGTTCTGATCTCTCAATAAATGTTTCCTATTTTTTTAACAGATTCACACGTTAAAGTTAGATCTAGGGCTGATGTAAAATCCATTTAGCTTCATTGAGGTTAATGAACCGAAGATGATATACACCCGTTGAGAATCTGCCTATGTGTGTGATCAGTTACAATGCTATTTGTTTTTATTGGCTTAGCCATTGATGTACTACTAGGTGGCTCTGAGTTTTTTTAATCAATAAGAGTTAGCATACTTGAAAACTATGCTCCTGTGAAACTAATGTCTGAAAAAGGCTCTCTTGAAACTAGATTTCCTTTGAGATGGAGGTATGGTTATATACTGCAGAAATCATAAGATTTTAAACTGAATTTTCTGCTAAATAAGTGAGTCAGCACACATATATCCTCCATGATAAACAGTAGAAAATTTGAAAAATGAGTGCATCTTTCACCCCTCATAAGGGCATATCTGGCAGTACCAGAATATTAAGAGGAAAGAAATATCTCATGCACACAAGATTTAAAAAAAAGCATAAATGCCACTTCATAAATAAATGTAAAACAATATTAAAAAAGCAACACATTATGAATAGACACCTTTGGAAATAAATTTCAGAAGCCTCCAAAGAGCTCGAGAAAATAACTAGCTTGCACAGCATTAAGTGGAAGGAGTTCCCCTAAGGGAATCAAGGGATCAGAGATATCCTGTCTTGGTTAGTCTTTGATAAGTTTGCATCTGTGTCTTTTACACACTGCTGGTAATAAGCTGAGAGATGCAGTGTTACATGGAGGCAAATGGCAAAATTGTTTCTTAGGTTAAGAATACTAAAAATTATTGATTTTATTGGAATTATATCAGCACAATTTCACACCCTATTCAAAATACACAAGGGGAAATGGATTCAGGGTTTGCTTTCTCCCCTTCTCATGACTTCATTGTGTAGCCTTGAACAGAAGTGCTCAAAACTGCTTCAAGCACGAAATGAATCCATGCTGATGAAACTAAACATAAACCACCGCTCTTTGCTGATGTCTATTTATAGTTTTTGACAGACCTAGAGAAACATTACTGAGTTTCTTAAATATGCTTAAAATAGAGCAGGATATGTCAGCACATTTTTGTAAGTCAAAAAGTTTGTAATTCTTGTGGGTAGATGAAGAGTGGAGGATTAATCTCACCCAGCATCAGGCATGAACAGAATAGATATTTATCTCTAAGCTAGTCAGCCTAGAGTCCATTTCATCAGCAGAGATTTATAAGAACTTTTAAGGCATGAGTCATTGGGCTTATTTCAGAGGCCTACCTTTTACTGAGATGCACTGCCCAGAAAAATACTGGTTTCATTCTGTTGACTATATAGGAAGCTTATATTTATTAACTCAGAAACACATTTTAGACATCCATTTTTGGTTGGATGATTGTCACTTGATAAGACTGGAAAACAAAACTGTGAGTGACCATAGTTTGTGAGATATTTATGATTGTCAAAGTGATCACCCTTTTTCCTGCAGTCTGAGATTTTTTTTTTTTTTTACTTTATTATTTTTAAAAAGAGGAGTGTAGCCATTTGATCAAGTCTCCTTCTGGCTTCCTTTCATACCAGAAATCAGTGACAGAGGTCTGTTTCAAGAAGCAAATCAGACCCGATACCCTGCCTACATCTGCACAAAGCCCAAGACTAAATAAGATTTAAATCTAGCCAGGCAAATCTATGTACCCGCAAGCTCTGATTCTGAGGAACTGCAATACATGAAGTCAGAGATTTAAGACACTTAGTATACTAATAAATACAAACACCATAACATTTATATCAGCTAATAATATCTAAAATTTGCCCTTTTAAAAAATGAGCTGCAAAACTCTAAAATGGAACAAAATCCACTGAAAACTCAGAGAGAGAAAAACAAATGTTGCCAATATAATTTTCACACTTCTGGACTCTTCTTTTGAATATTTCCACACACTGCTTCGTATAAGGAATTAGTATTACTTGAATTGTCTCTCCTTTTCATTGGTATAAATCAATAGTGACACAATACTTTGTGGAAAGATAAACCGTTGTTAGAGCTCTTGTAAATTACTTGATGTTACATATTTCTTGTAGGAAATGAGAATTCATGGGAGACAGATTCATGGAAACATTTCTAATGTGAGGAAGTGTCACCTAAAAATTATAATGATACATTACAATAAACTTGGAAAATTCCATTTTGACCACTGCTGTTAGCTGTCATCTAGAACTACAATTGCATTGGGATTAAAAATAAGTTAAAATAGGAAAAAAAGCAATTTGATTTAATCAAAACATGGGGATTAAACAAGAACACTTTATCATGCATAAAATCTGAAAGCATTTGAAAATATTGATTTTGTTTATTTTGTGTAAGAGAAAAAACCCCACTATTCTTACCCTTTAAACAAAAATATCGCTCTTCTTTCTACCTTGTTAGCAACACAAATCTATAGCAAATGAGAGAAAAATCACACACCTAAGAAGCCAGGAAGTCATTTGAACCCATACCCCTGAAGACCTAATTTTTATGGCTCTAATTCCCATAAAACATTTCAATGTGACATAATTTATTTAGATTCTAGGAACTTCATAAGGACAGGGAAACTAGAAGTATGTAGAAAAGACATGAAAAATGAAACCCCTACAGAAGCCTAAGCATGCTAATAACATATTCCTGTAATAATGAGAAAAACACAATATGCACAGTGTGTTTTGCATGAATTATTTATTTTACCTATATCCACATACTAGTGCACAAAAAATTTCTTACCAAATAATTGTGTGTTGTTAATGGAGAAATAGTGAAGCATATATTTTGACAACACCTTTCAAAGTCATAGAGGCCACTTTATTCACCTGAAGAATTCAAAATAACCGAAAATGGCATTACACCAAATAATGGAAATATTTACATGTGGCAAGCTTATAATGTGACCCAGCACTGTCTAACTGAAGTTAGGAATTACCAGGCACACACTGAACACAAAAGCACAGGAATCTGCCTTGCACTCCCCTCCCTGTGACTTGTTATCAGAGGAAGATCTTAGCGGCACAGAAACGGTTTTGTCATTGACTTATCAGGGACTGAATTTCAGTCCTGAAATTTCAAAGAAATCCAAGACAAGTGTTAATAATATATCAGAAAATAAATAGATGGTACCTCCACCTTCCTGCTTTCCATTACCTACCACCATATTTTGCCCTAATTCAAATACTTGCCTTATGTAAAGACAGAGCTTCCAGTGAAAAACAGCAAAACCATCACAATAGTATCAGTAAATTTTTTAATGAGACCAGATGGGAAAAAAAATATTTGGAGGTGGAAAAATGGGGTTATCACTCTCCTGGGCTTGTGGCAGGAGCTAGAGGGGCATTGACAAGAGCCTTTACTATCTTTGACAGCAGTCTGATTAAGCTTAATCAGCCTTGGATGCATTCCCCTCTGATTTTGCTCTTTATTAGCCCCCCTAAAACTCACCAGCAACATCAAACTTGCAGAAGCTGTTCATCTGCTGGAGCTGCAAGTTCTACACGCGTACCTCATATTCTGCTTGCACCCCTCTTTACTGTAAGAAAATTATTATAATGGTGAATAAGGGAGGTAAACTTGCTATAATCTCACTGCGGACATATTTATTTCCATTTCAAATGTGAATAGTATGTCTAAGATATATTGTCCCAATTTCAGGTACATTGTGTTACTGCAACATGGCAAACATTTAAAAATAGCATATACAAAGAGAAATGCAATAATACCTGTGCATTTTATGAACTGTCTATAATTAATTTTCCATTGTATAATAATAAATGTTATTTGAGAGTCTTGAACCAATAAAGAAGAATGCTTCTATGTTTTTAATGACATTTTTTAAAGGTTTAAGCAATATTATTTACCAATGTATTTATACAACCCTAGTAAATGTAGCCAATGATAATAAAATAACAATTATGGACGAAAGCCTTTCCTAATGTTTTATCTCATAGGCCATTCTTGCCAAACAAAAGGAGCTGAAATGACCTAGTTATGTGAGTTCTTTCCTTTCTGCATCCTGACAAGGATCTACAGGCCCTAAAGGAACCTGGATCGAGCATTTTCTTCCCTGGAGAAAAATTATTAACACTAATCCTTGTCTTTGAACACAGCAACCTTTTGATTGGTGTAATTGAGCTACATTACCTCACTTTTCTACTTCTGTCACAGCATCCTATAGATGTAGCACAACTGAATTCATGAGCCTCATACAGAAAGGGTCAGAGTATTAATATGTTAATAATGTGCTGGCTTGCAAATTATGTTTTTTTTATAAAGTCTCAGTTAATTACATTGCAAGGTTTTGAAGCCAGACTGAATTTTACTCCTGTAAATTTGCAATGCTAAGTGTCCTTAAGTAGACAAACCGAGAGAATTTCACAAGAATTTGGATAAAATACTTGGACCTGATTTTTACAGAGACATCTGGTTTTATAGATGACAAATCTCATGTTCATGACTAGCTGTTACATGCCTGAACATGAAAAATGAAACATTCTTGCTTTTCTTTTCACATCACATGTTGAAAATAAAAAAACAAAAAGAGTAAAGATAGGAAGGACTTAAATCCTCTGTCGCTGGGCCAGTGTGCTATAAGTCAATCTATCTGAAACTACTCATCAGTTCTTTTAAGTAATTTTAGAAAGAAATAAAAAATAGTAATAAACACTGAAATACATCTCCACAGCATTAATGGGATATGGCAAAAAGTTGGCACAGCAATATCTAGATATCATTAAAACTGAAGAAAGGAATATAAGAATATACCATTCAAAGTCCTCTTAATCTAATAATGTCCCAAAGGCAATCGAGGACTTTTCAATTTCCATTTATCTGGAGCCTCCTGAATGCCATATTAGCCAGCTTTGGGGAGAATTTTGTGCCATGGAAATTATAAGGCCATCTCAGCAGAAGATGAGGAAAAAATTCAGGCTGGACAGGGTTTCGAGCTGTCTGATCCTAGTGCAAAATGTCCATGACCACAGATGGAGGGTTGGAAGTGGATGATCTTTAGAGGTCCTTTCCATTCCATGACTCTGTGAAACAAATGTGCTTGGGGGAAATGACCAATGCTGAGAATTAAGAAAAAAAATAATGTAGGAAATCTGGAGCAGGGGATTTCCCACCAATCTATTCTGAAAGTGACAAAAAAACTTCTAATATAAGATGGCTTCACTTTGAGTCATACATTTAAGGAATGTGAAACCTCTCTGATTAGAATCTATCCCCACACACTCTTGATATAGAAAATCTCTTTGTGACTCTGGTGTCAAAAGCACTTCTAAAAGCATTAACCTTTCTCCAGGTCAATCGTCTCCTTTCATCACTGTTTTTCAAATTAGCACTGAAGGAAACATCCAGGAAAGGGGAAAGGAGAAAGCTGGAGATGCTTCTGGACTTGTCTCTTCTGAAAAGGAAGTCAGGAATCCTATGGTTAAAGACAAGCAAATAAGAGCTTAGTTTAGCCCATTCTCCAGGTGATGGAGACAATATAAAATTATGTTTCTAAAAGCAGAGATGGACAATCTCGTGGTTCCTGGTGAGAAGCTGAACTAAAGATCTGCATCTGTCCTTATCCTACCAGAGAGCTCTGCTGTGACCTGAGACAGGCCATGTCTCATGAGATTGGTCTCATCTGATTTTAAAGATCTGCAGTGTAGACACCCGAGCCAGTTATCCATGTACCTTTTAGTGTCAATTGAGAGAAACAGGCATCTTTAGGGAATATTTTTTTCATCTATCTGAGTTTCTTCTTTAGGAGCAGCTATGTTGTGTAAGTTATAGAAGTATGCACTTTATCAGACTGCTTCCATCACTGGATTTTCCATGTATTTGGGCCTTTTCCTATTCTTTTACCTGACTTTGCTATTTGGAGTCTCTTCACAAAAGATGAGTGCTACCAAGATGCAGCTGGTTTGCACAAAGTCAGATTAGTTGTTTTCTCCATTCAGCTGGAGAAGAGGTGACAAATGTACTACCTGCAAGTCAGCAAAGACTTTAATTTGTGTTAATTTTCAAATGGATTGGTAGAATGGGAAAGAAATATTTTCTGATTTTGGCTTGTGTCAGAGTAAGATATGTTTATATCCAACATATAGCACAGCAGGGACTCAACTGTAGTTCAGTTCCTTGGATTATGGAATAAAAATAATATTACACTGAGATATGTAAGTCTGTGGCCACTACTATATACTTCTGTATGAAGGGAATTTCAAATATTAAATCAATCATTCCATTCAGTCTTTAAAACACTGAAAGCCTTAATTTTGCTACATCCTTTGATTCTGAAGTGTCTTCATAATGACAGTGTTCCAACTATTCTAAACAGTTTAGAGAAGACTTTTGTTATCTACAGGATTATATCCTGGCATTAGTGATAAGGCAACAACCAAATATAAGATGTATAGAATTTAGAGCCAATCCTCAGAGATGCCTTTGAGCTACTAGTTCTGAGACTCAAAAGAGTTTGCATGCCTTCCATGTACAAGTCTGAAAAGAAGTTTAGTCTTCTTTTGCTTTTGTTTTCCACCCCAACTTTTATCTATCTAATCTGTAAAAAACTGGAACTCAATGTTTGCCTAAAACTAAGTGTTTATATAGCACCTGGCTCAAGGAGTTTAGAACACAAATTCGTGGCCTCTTCTGTGGTCATAAGTGCTTCTGCAGATCTATCAAATGACCTGCCACTGAATGGAGATGAAGTACCAGTGAATGTACACCATGGTGTGTGTATATTCTCACAAGTCACTCAACGATTGACATTAGATTGCTGGAATATAAAATGCAGCTCTATCAAGCACTAGCTGCAAAGGTTTCCTCTTACTGCTATGATATTGAGGAATCATGGGAGATGACCAAAAAGTTTCTCGCTCACACCTGGGCACACTCACTTTCTCAGAGGTTCCTGCCAGCATGCAGTGACATGCCAGCTGATCTCACAGCAGCCACTAATTCCACACAGTGGAAGCCAGGACAAACATACATCTTTAAAAAAGTGACATCTGTGGGGCATCTTTCAGTGGATATTAGGTCTGAAAGAAAGAGAAGGCACAGACAAAAGTAAGAACATCTGCAGCCCATGGAATGCGATTCTTCCTTGTGAATATCAGCTCATGTTGTGAAAGAAGACTTTCCTCACTGGCAGCATATATTTTAATAGATGATCTTCTGCTCTGCACAGCCTCTAAAAAGCATACCAAAACCAATAGCCAATGACTTTTTATCAGGTGCTGATCTAGGCTGGTGGTTTTAGTGATCTTACTGATTTGCAGTGTCAGCTAACTGCTAAGCAAAAGCTGTACCTGGTAAGTGGCTGCTTTCTCACCACAGCTAATCTGCTGGAAGACATGCTGAAACTTCATCAAGGGACAATAAGTGGAGGAATATCAGGCTGTCCCAATGTTCCAACCTCACTGCAGTGGTGACAGGTCTGGGTGCACCCTATTTGCCCATGCAGTGATCACACCCTACCACCACAACATCCTCACCAGTAGTGTAGTAGTGAACAGATTGCCAATCATTTAAGAACAGATATAAAAACCTGAGCCATGCAATCTGTCAGGATAAAATGCCTGGAAGAAGCAGGGGTTTGTGTGTTTCATGAAGAAAAGAACTTCTATATTTGACTACACAGGTAGATTAATACATGAATCTACAGCAAAGGGTTCAGATCTGGAGTTGGATATGAAGACACAACAAGTTTTTTTGGTGATACAGTGTCAGGGTGCTCTCTGGTGTATAGTATGTGCTGTTTCCATCCTCACATACGGATCAAAAGATAATGTAATATAAAGGTGCAGAATTAAGCACAATGCACCCTGAGAGGATTGAAAGATCTCAGATAAGCCAGTATGCTTCATGTGAACCATTCAGTTTGTATATGTGAGCCCCATTCTGCACACTTGGTATCAGCAGTTCTTATGCACTGGAATACCTATAATGCCACCAGGTCGGCTTTTGTGGATAGCTGTTGTATGGGCAAAACAAAGCCATTTGTATGTGAACATTTTGATAGCATTACCCCAGAGCGTGGGGCCTGAGCATCTACAGTTTCAAACTACTGTTTAGTCTCAATATATCATATGCCAGCACTTGTTTGTCTAAACACATCATTCAGGAAAACTCATTAGTGTTTTTAGTCAATTATCTATTCCATTTGTTTTCTTATCTGCATGTGCTTTTGAATGGTTATCTTAGCTTGCTACTGTGGTTCTGTGAGGTGTGTCCAACACTTAGAACAATATTTCTCATGCTCACTGAAGCAGTGAAAAAAGAGCTGAAATCAGCAGCAATGAGTGCATGTAGTTCTGCTGCACTGATCATGCATATTTGGATCCGAGTCTTCCATTCTTTCATAATAAAAATTCCCAGGAAATCAGAGACAGTCTTTATTGAATCTAAAAGCCCAGTAGGATCAGGGATCATTACGGATCAGGCCCATAATGAATACTTTAGTGGCTGTGCAGGCGTACTGAAAATAACTTGGTGCTTAGGGATTTCTGACTAGTACTGGTATGACTGATGATTGATTTGTAATTTTGTGAAAAACCAGAGCTTTGTCTGAGAGTAGAACTTCTTAAGTCTTGAAGTCAATGGCAGATTTTCCCAAGTTCATAGAAAAAAGGGCTGAAAGGACTTCTTCTGCCATCTAGTCTATCAGCTTGCAATACTGCTGATTTATTTCCCCTCGATGTTAGCGAGAGTAGAACTACAGGCAGATAGAGGTCAGCCCTAAGATTTAAGTTTCCGCAGGACTCTCTTATCGTTCTTGCAGAAATTGGCTCTGAAATGCCACAAAAACACAGGAGTTCTTGTTCTTTACACTGCTCAACAGGCTCCAAGGAGTGAATACCACATCCTCTTCATTCAAGATCTCAGGATGGATTTGAACTGAAGCTGCTGAGGTGAAAGAGCTTGACAAGGCACGCTGCTGCCTTCCTCTAAACAGCTGGAATAGCGTCAAAAATTTTTCATTCTATGCATCTCTCCCCCATTTTATTCTGGAGGAAAATAATGCACTGTCTAGTGAGTTGTATTTTTTAAGATAATAGCAAAGTATGTCTAATTCAAACCAACTGAACTAATTGGACAAAAAAGGATGCAAACAGCCCAGCCTACCAGACTGTATTTAAAACAATTGTTAGCAATCAATAAATCCTGCTGGATTGTTTGATTTCATTAAAGATGTATTTGTTACTAAGCAGCTGGCACCCAAACAGCTGCTTTAAATGGAGAGATATTTTTCCTGCTCTATTTTATCATGGTCTTCATTATTTTATTTGCACATTTTCAGAGACAATGACTACTGAATAGAATCAAAATTCAGATAAGCCTATCTCATCCTTGTCTGAGCATGTGGTGGGTCAGGGGAATGCATAGGAGAAATGACAGCCTGCTTCCCTTTCTACTATCCCTGAACATTATCTTTCAGGCTTTCAACAGTCAGTCATGAGTATAAAACCAAGCCTGAGACTGGCTCACTGATTAAATAATAAACTAAAGATATCACAGCTTCTTTTCAAAGCCCTGAATTTGGCTTTCTGTGAATACTGACCTGAACATTCACATCCATCGAGAAGAGTGGTCACAGAATGAGGGCTCCCTGGTGTTATAATAGTGTTACACAGTGGAGTTAGTTCCTTTTAAAGACCACTTTAAAGTATATTTAAACTGAACCCTACCCATGAAACCTCTACCCCATTATATAACACATATAATGAAGGTAACAGTTTTTGTGTTACATTTTGATAGCAAACCAGGTAGCCTTCCCTTGTGGCTATGTTGTCACCAAGCAAGAGCAGTAGCAGCTAAAGCATGGAGAGTTTTTAGAAGGGAAAGCAAAATCAGATAATAAAACAGCCACAAATTTGGAATCAGTCCCAGGATCACATAGGCGCATTCAGCTGAGCCACATTCCAGACAGTAATGTGGAATCAAGACAAACTTAGATTCTCTTGATTTCCAGTCAGATTTAGCCTCACTGTGGCCATTGAGATGCTTTCAGTTCTGTACTCACATGCTCAAGTAGGAGGACAGTCAGCAGAAAGACCAAGGTGGCATTCCCTGCCAGCAGTCTGCCAGCATGCTTTGGTCATAGAAATGTTTGTTTGTACCCTTTCTCTGTGTTCCAGTAGAGCTGGGCTTTGGGGCTACAGATATGTTTGCAGCACTGTTGGCATGTCAAGGGAGAACGCTGTCCTTTGCTGTCATTATTCCTAATGGTTTCAGAGGATTTTATTTCAAATTTGAAACCCTTACTCTACCTCAGACCTTCACTAATCTCTCATCTTCCTCCGTTTTCATGGTGTTCACAATTGTCTGCAATGCAAAGCCATCACCCTCAGTTAAGATGCTCATGGTCTAGAGTTTATCTTTTCTTCAAGTGGCTAAGAGTGGGTGTGTATAGGCTTCTTCCAGGGGAGCCCCAGCAGTTTTCCTCAGTGGTGCTCCCAAACAACCCAGCAGCTGGGAGAACAAGTTAGGTTCTCAGTCAGTGTGAAATCATAGTCATGCCATTCAGAGTACAGTATAAGATGAAGGAAGGTATTTCTTTTTAAATTAATTTTTTTTTTTTTGATTGCAGAAATTATATAAAGCAAAACCTGGAATGGTTAGCTAGCAAACAAAAACTGGGAGACCAGTCACAATGAATATTTGCACAGTCATCTGATATGGATAAATCCATGGTGGCCAATGGCCAGTGTGGCCAATACGGCTCAGGTGATATAGATTTAGATTAGCACTTTACTGAAGTTGTGAGGTACTTGGATCAAGGGGTTTAATTTCATGCTTGTTCTGTGATCAACACAAGCAGCTGAAATCTCAAACTAAACCCAAATTAGAGTGATTACTCCTTAAAAACAAAAAAGGACTGAACCACATTGATGCTGACTTATTTTAACTTCCCTTTGAATTTTATGAGGCAGATCCTGAGCTGACGTCATTGGAGCTATGCTGATGTGCATGACCCCAATCCAAACAAAACTGAAAAGCCTAATTACAGAAACATCACACAGCACTTTATTCTTGCAACGTTTCAGACTCTTTGACAATCAGGTGGTGGCAAGAACCTCCTAAGAATAAAGCTTGTCTGTCAAGCCTGTTTCTAGACCAAAGAAGTTTGCGTAAACACACAAACTTTTTAGACTCACATTGCAAACATTTTGAAGTCTGCCCAACACTAATTATCTGCCACATCTCAACCAATGGCCATGCAGGTTCTTTGCAGAGAGCAACAAGAAAAAGGAAGCAGTAGGTATTTTTTTAATATCCATCTATTCCTCTGTAGTTTGAAAAAATAAAAATCCTATTTTAGACAGGGGAAATGTTTCAATGGAACTTTAGATTCATCCTAACATCTTAGGCCCTGCTGTGTTGACCCTCCCCTCTCCCTCTGCTCTCTGCAGAATTCGTATGCAAAATCCACGAAAAGATTTTGGAACAGGCCATACATTCAAAAGCTTTTGACGAGGAACAGGGACTACTTTAAAGAAAAGGTCTTCTGAAGCAGCTTTTCTTTTCTTCTCTCCCCTTTTTCCCCCTGAATTCATGCACCTCTTAACGACTTCACTGGTACTTTAGCCTGTGTGGGCTTCGTCCAGCACAATAAATGAAAGACTGCAAACTCTCTGTGCTTAAGACACTGATGGAAGGGAGGGGCTGTGTATGCTAAAAAAGAACCTGTCTTGCTTAAGAGGCATGTGCTATATCCGGCACTTATTAGTTCCTGTTATAAACCAGAGGACAACATATTTTCATAATAAAACACACCTCTAACATAAAACTTTGGGCCAGATGTTTGCAAGCAAAGTCGTCAACGATAATTTTCCTCAGTGAAATCTGAGCAAGAGTGACTTTCAGCAAGAATTGGAAGAATGGCTTTTTACATATTCACACAGATTAAGTAGGGCATGTAGAATTAAGACAGGGCATCTGCCCACATCAATTTCAGGCAGCTGACTGCTACATCTTAATCCTTCAATGTCCCACCCATTACTTGCAATGTGCATCAAAAAGTTTAGTAGATGTGTCTAAAGCGATCATAATACCTATGTATAAATGTTAGGTCCATTGCCCCAGCTCAGTAAATCAGCAGAAAATGATGCTAAAACAGAAGGAACTTTCATGCATCATGTTTTATTCCTGGCTGATTTGGAAAATGGCTGAGCGTTTTCTATAGCCTTCTAAATCCTCTGTGCTTTGCCTGCTCCATAACATCCCAGTAGCTAAAATAAATCATACTCTAAGAGTCTAGTACAACAGAAAGCAGCAAGGAGCAACATAAAGCAACAAGGAGTTCAAACAAATATAAAAGTAAGGTAAAGTAATTTTTGTACATACATTATGGACCAAGTTTCACTGCAGGTTACACTTTGAACCATACAATCTTTTGTAAGAGTTCAAGACCTGACTTGTTCAAATGTGACCATCTGAAATTCTCATTGATATGATCTACTACATTGTTCTCCAGTAAATCCTATTAGTGCAATTTACCTGGCTTAAATATTATATAAATCAAGCATTCATACACGAAAATACTTCTCTTGAAACCTCAGAAATATGGTTAAGAAATCATAGCTTAACCTGTTAATATGTGTCAGCTCAGCTGAGCCATGTACATGATGTTGGCTTTTAAATATGGATATGGACTTAGACACAACTACATCTCGAGCAAATATCTCATTCACTTGCATTTAGTGTGGTCTAGCTGTGTCCAAGGGTAGTTATGGCAATTCACTTTATGCAGTAATTTATTACGTAAGAGAAACTTATTAGAGTATAAGTCCCAACTTAAATGGTGTTGCTTTAACTGATTGTATTCAGCCAAAGACCCCTGTTATTTCAGTTTAAAGGTCACATTTGTCAATTTAAATTAACCCTGTTAAATTAAGATTTAATCTCTGTCAACAATAATCAGACTTCAATCAAGTGGAAAAGTGTCCATCCTTCTTTTGTTCCTGCTTAGCTACGTCATTTCCAACTTGGACTTTTCTTGAGAGAGATGTCATCTTTTGATTAACATTGCCCTGACTTGCTTTCCTCCTTGTCTACGTATGCTACAACAGTCAAGTAGAGTCCTAGGCAAGGGTATGTGTCTGGAGCAGTGCCAAAATAGTACAGGGACCGGTGAATGTTACCCACCCCGTCTCAGAGGTGGCAGAATAATAAAATATTCTACTGACCGCAAATACAATTTCTACAATGTTGTCTGGCTTAGAAAAAATCAACAGTCTTCTACCAGAAATACTTGAATTAACTCAGGTCTTTGTTATAGGCCTGTTTTAGGTTGTAACTAAGCACGTATTTTAAGTGAGACAAAAGGAGCAAAGTTTTGGTCACAGAGATGAATTTAACCGAGATAACAGAACAAAAGTACAGGCTCAGTTTTCCTGTGCTCACAGCTGTGTAAAAGCTGAGAAGCTATTTCGCAGTGTGGAACAAAACAGAGGCCAGGCTACATCTGGGCAGCTTAAAACTAGGACAGCGGGAGAGAACATCTGTCCACAGTACCATAGGACAGCCCATCTTTCATGAAATGGCAAGAGAAAAAAGACAAAGCACGACCAAATTGTAGGAGAATATACAACTCACCTGTGTGTGTCACGCCAGCCACAAACACAACTGTGTGAAAGCACAGTTTCGTAAAGTTCTAATCTCCACCCTGACTAACATGCTCATAGTTTTATCCACTTCCCAGACACTCAGACTTAAATAAAACTATAGTGCTTCCTGCTCCTGATTCACAAAAGGCTCACCAGTCCTACAGAATTCAGCAGGCAAAGAGAGAACAATTAGGAGGAATCTTTAAAAGCATTCTTTTCATTATACTTTGGGGAAACATTTTTTTTTCTAATTTCCTCGATGATGTGTTGTATTGTGCTGTCACTTTGGGCTTTGTCAGTCACGTCTGCTAGTGTAATACAGTATGACTGACACAACATGTGACATGTCACCATGAAATGCATCACTTGGAAACTTTGGCAAACACATTGAGGAGAAGGGATTGCAGCAAAAAGGCTGACTGCTTGCTTGCTTGCTTTTTCTCTTTCTTTCTTTCTTTCTTCCTTTCTTTCTTCCTTCCTTTCTTCCTTTCTTTTTCTCTTTCCATTTTTTACTCTCTCCTCTTTTCTCTTTCTCTTTAAAATAAATGGGGAAACATTTATTTTAAAGATAAAGGCATAACCAGCAATAGCACATACAATTATTCTCTGAGTGAAAGGACTTGATAGCCCTTTATTAACCATGGGAGAAACTCTGACAGCAAATCAGCAGGCTAAGAAGTTAATTTCCACAAGTGGCCTGAAAAAAATTTATGCTTTTTAATGTACCTTTAAGAGGTTTCATTAAAATATTTTTAGTTGTCATAATAGGTAGTGAAGCTTCTATAAAAGCAAATTCTAGCCCTAGTGAAACTGCTAATACAGACATAGAGAGAACTTCACATTTTAACAATCTCATCCTGATGACAGGGTGGAAGTGTAATAGCCAGAGAAGCACCCAACTGTGAGACTGACATCGGGTTCTTAAGGCTGATGGAAATCAGGACAGTTTTCATTTGTTTCTTTGACAATCCTGGAAATGCCCTGATTGCAGGATCTGGTGGAGACTTTCCAGGAGTTGTCCATATTTCACTCTCTGGATTGTAAATTGTTGTAACACACAGCAATGTGCATTTCTAATAAAAATGTATAAACACTTCTGAAGATATCAGGCAGGCAGACCTGCATAATTTAATTAATGTGAAAAAGGTAATAAGCTTCTTTTTTGAATTCTTTGAAAGACTGGGTGTATTGTGCTTGAATGACAGTAGTGTTTTAGAACTGCCCAGCATTACCCAAATAATCCCTCCTGACCCATTACTCTCTAGTTTTGAACTCAGATCTTGGATGCAATGCAGAGATGCTTATTACATGCCTTTATATGCCTCTGCTCTTTGGAGGCCAAAACAAATTCTTGATTAATAGATGGTACTACCCTGTACCCCACAGTGAGCATAAATAAGGAAAAAAAACAGTGCAATTGGTGCACAAAGTCTGTGATGAATTCCTAACAATTTTTTGCTTTTATTAAAATAATTGTAAATTTTACACACTCTGTATGTGTTTAATCTCATGCCTGGATATTTTTGCTTCCTTAACTTTGGAACTTGCCCTCTAAATTTCAAGAAATATGCTGGGTATATAAATATATATGCTATATATTTTTGTTGGTGAGTTTAAATATAGCATTTCTTTCATTTCTTCTTTTTTTTTTTCTATCTACATTAGACCTTTCACCAAACCTCTATTACAAATATGTCTGTCAAGTATCTGTGCACTGTTAACTATGTAGTCCTAAAAAAAAGTTCTTGAACAGTCTTTTTAACTTGCTCGAGGGAAATGTTACCAGTTTATTTCAGAGTCCAAGGTCTGATGGTAAAATATTAAATTGTTTTATTTTTTTGGTCTATGATGCAAAACTTGGACCCTGATATCCGAATATAGCTCTTCTGTGAAGAGAAACTTTTTCTGCAATTTAACTCTTTTTTTTTTCTGCTGGACTTTAATTGGTGATTCATATGTGTGATGTGCTATTTAAAAAAAAAAAAAAAAAAAGAAAGAAAGAAAAGAAGAGTTTGATTTGTAAGGAACTGCAAAAATAAGAGACACCCTGAAGTTTAACTGACTTTATTCACTACCGTGTGAACATCTTGCAGGTTTGCATAACAAACTCTTCTCAAGAAGTTCGTGGGAAAGGTATGAGGAGGGTTGCACATCGTCTGGTAAAGGAAGGATATTCAGAGCTGCTGTTCTTACACGCTTGTACTTTTATCACTTCCTATCATCTCACTGGTCGTTAACCTCATAAGTAGGACAAACTGCTAGAAGCACTATTATGAGGCACTTCTAGGGTATCACAAAATGGTTAGAAAAAGGAAACAGTGCAGCAGTTAACATCTGTATTACCAGGCAGTGATACTCAGCAATCACAAAGTCCGCTATTCCTTACTGCCCAGTTTATTTTCACCTGTTTTCATGAAGAATAAGAGGGCCTTGGCAAATGCCTGCCAGCATTTAGGCTCTTAATCTGCAGTTTACTGAGCAGCTCTATGTTGCTGCTGTAAGAGTCCTTCTGGGGTTTGGGTTAGCAGAAGGCCAGAGTGCTCACAGATTTTTCTAAATGGAGAGGAGAGCAAAAGTCACCCAACACCTGTAAAAAAGGCACTGCCTCTCTTAGTGATGCCTTGAAATGCAATCAGTGAAGGAGAGGGCAGATAGGGTTTAAAGAAAGAGTGTGTGTGGAGGGACTGGTCTCAGTGGATTTAAAAAAAAAAAAAANTTGTAGCAAGACAGATGACAAAAAAAAAAAAGAAAAGAAGGAAGGAAGAAAATTGTCCTATACAGGCAATAGCATCTGGGCATTGCAGCTTCACCCAGCCTGAGGGATGCAGACAGCAAGGAGTAGTGATCCTGAGAGGAGGGCCATTGTACATCAAGGAGTCAGTGATCCACAGCACAGCTGGCCTGAGCATGCCCAGACACAGGCAGCATGGTCCTCAGCTGTAACTGTGCTGCCCACATCCCTGGCTGCAAGACAGCTGCTGCCAGAGCGCTGTGCCACAGGAACCCGTGGGCAGCTCCGTTGGGTACTGGCCCCCTCACCACCTGCCTGGCCTTGCCTTTCTCTTACAGTGCAGCAAGAAGTTCTCGTGGGAAAATCCTTTCTTTTTGACTGCAAAAATGACAAGCAGAGTCATTTCCTTCTAAGAAAATCCTATAGTAACTTGAAAGAAAAAAATCTGAGAAACCCTGCAATCATAGAATCATAGAATCATGGAATGATTTGTATTAGAAGGGATCTCAAAGATCATCTCATTCCAACTCCTCTGCCATGGACAGGGACACCTTCCACTAGACCAGGTTGCTCAGAGCTCCATCCAACCCAGTCTTAAACACTTCCAGGCATGGGTAATCCATAACATCTCTGGATCTGCAGGGCATGTTGTGCATGGAACACAGTCCTGTTCAGTCTTGCACCACTCAGGGCTCCCAGAATCTGAAAGGCTGTGTGGTTATCTGTGCTATTTTCATAATATTAGCTCTAATAAATAGAATTTTAAATAATTTCTCATATAATATATGTTCTGTCTTTCATAACAGACCTGCATCTCCTGACGCATTACACAAAGTAGGACAGAGACATGGATTGGGGGCTGGGGACCAGCTAAAAGGGGCCAGTGCAAGCCCCTCATTCAGGTGATGATGTGATGAGAATGGGCGAAGAGATTCTGAGTACTCTCCGGTGAAGTCAAAAACTGATGGCTGCCATTCAAACCATGAGCCCTAAAAAATCCTCTCACTATTCTGAGAGGAAAGATGTCAAGCTCTGTCCTTGTAGGCAAAGTGCTACTCTAGACCAACTAGACATTAACTCCTGTTCCCCATCAGACCCCTCACTGGGCTGTATAGGCTCTATGGGCCCCAGTACAAGAGCTGTATGACACAAGCTGTCAGAAAATGTAATGCTTTGGATTTACCCTGAAACAGCAACTGAGTTTCCTGTTTCTAATTTCACAAAGGGGAATAAAATCAGGGAGAGGGAAATCAGTGTTGCTTGACTGTTATTTCAACACTCAGCAAACCACATGTGTATGAAAACAATTACCTTTAGATGAAAGAATGATGAGTGCATTAAGTGAACATAGGTACTAGAAGACGATCATGAAATATTCCATTGTCATTAATGCACAGAGTGGTTAACTAGAGAAATAAAGAATTAAAAGGTTAGACCTCTCATTAATACTAATCTAGTCCTCATGTTTCTATATTTTACTACTATCTGGTGTACCTGCATATATTTCATTTACAGTGTGGGCTAAGTAATGCCCACTATAGCTAATGTTTTTGGCACAGCCATATATTCTTGAAAGCTTATTTCAGGACTAATACTTTTCAATATTGTGCTTTGATCTGCAGTTAATTTATGTTTCAAGGAGACAGAGGCTAAAATCTGTGAAACTAACTGATTTTTCAGTTCTTTGGCTGTTACACAAAAATTCACCACAGCTCACATGTACATGGTCTGTTGTTTTGGAGCATTCTGAAATTATCATTTTCAGGATTCCACTTGGTTTGCATAACAGTATTTCTGGTTGAAACAAAAGGTTTCTTCAGCCTGGAACAAAATTTTTCAGTTAAATTTGATGTATTTTAAATTAAATTTTAAAAAACCTTAGGAAATGTAAGGCTACTCTCATAATGAGATTCAAGTACTAACCGCAAGGCCCAGAAGGGGCTATGCTTCTGCCAATGAGGCCAGTTCAGAGGGGTTGTTCCGTGGTGTAGGGGAGCCAGGCTTCAAAACTTTATTTGCATGATTCAGCACAGGGCTTTGGGTTCTTGAGTTCTCTGGGTGTTACTTCTGTGATTTAAATATTCCTTCAGCCACCTTTGGCAGGCATTTTTCATGCTCATCTCTCAGGGATACTTGTGTTACTGAATTTTGCAATTCAGGTGCATTGTAAAAGGAAGGAGTATTTTGCACAGTAAAGCCAAGTCCAGTGACCGTTTATATTTGGGCAGGTACAATCCTAACTTCAGAGACCATGCAGGGTCTGAAAACTGCATGGTCAGCATTCAGCTTCAGGATGCATCTGATTTACCCCTGAGAGAGGCTCCTTTATCTTCTATGCCCACCTGTACCTCTCCCTTTTTTTTCCTCATATATTTCAACAGAGAAACTCTTCAGAGAACAACTGCCTTGTTGCACTTACAGTCTATAATAAAGCTAGGTTTTAATTTCACTTGGGATTTTGTGGATCAGCTATTAGGTAAATAAAAATTCAAGCCCTTCAGTGGATCTATGATGGTTTGCATCCTCTTAAGGGATAGTGAAGGCCAGAGGGATCATATGATCTCGAATTATATACACTGACCTCCAAAAAAACTTCACTCAGTCCTTCAGGTAATGCAAACAATCACTACAGGTTTGAGGCCCCAAAATAATATACTCTTTGTTGTTCCCAAATAAGTACTTACAAATTTAAATTTGACACCTTAAGATGTCTAAGCACAGGTTACAAATGCCAATCTCAAATTAAATGTTAAAAAATGGCCTATCAGTCAGTTGGTATCTGAGATTACATTCAGATAAAATAGATTTAGATTTAACAAAGATAGGCGTCTTTAAAAGTTGTCTAGTGACTGGGAAGGACAGTATATTTCAAATATTTGCCTGAAAGAAACACATGCAAGTGCATGGACTGTCCATCAGCATCCATGGGACAAATTGCTGCCCTCCATCAAAACTAACGACTCCACATACAAAGAGTGATATGGGGCAAAGTGGGACTGCTGCAGGAACATGTACCTACAGAGTTCACACCTGAAAAATGGTGCTGCCTGGCAGCCTCCCTCAGGAGAGAAGGATGGATCACACTGCAACATTGCAGAAAGGTGAGGCTTAAAGTTATGAAATGGGTTAGCTTATCAGTTGCCCAGGCAGAGTGCAAATACTATAAAATCCTCTCTGGCTGTGGTTTGCAATAAAGTAAGTAACGTAGTTCTCTATTTGCTCAGTGTCAAAAGAGGAAAATTCCTCCTGCATATTTGCCCTTAGAAAGCAACCCAGCCATTAGACTGCCTGCTCAGTAAGATGCTTTGTGGTTCAAACAATTTGCAGATCGTGCACACAAAATTTGCAAACTCTGTCCTGTCATACCTTGCTCATACAAAAAATCTATTCAGCCAGTGAGTTAGCTTCAAGGCATTCAAAATCGAAGACTGATTATTGAAAGAGCCCACCCTTCTAAAAATCATACCTTATAAACCTGTGTGCATATCTTGCATATATGTACAGACAGGTGTGTGTGCCCAAACCTCAGCATCTATATTTGGTTTATGCGAAGGCAGAGGGCTTACAGAAGCTAACAGGCAAGCCCTGCGTCCTGTATTTGGGCTCTTTGGGTTTGGATTTAATTTGGAGTGGTGTCATACACCAGGCATAAGTCATGCTCCTTTTACATAGTTCAATTAAAATCTTGCTTTCAGAGGCATTATATTAATTGATGGTTCAAAATTACTAAGGAGAAGTAAAAAATATTGCCAGGTAGCTTTGTGGTCACTTATATCTTTCATTCAGCCTAAAATACTTTCCAATAAAGCTTTAAAATACCATACGGAAACTTTCTTATAGTACTTCTACCTGCTATTTCACTAGTTTAATTGCAGCAGTCTGAGATGTCAGTGGCCATGGAAATCTTGAGTAAGAGCAGGGGGAAGAGAGAGAGAGACAGAGCTTTCTCTAAAAAAAAAAAAAAGGGGGGGAGGTGGAAAGTAAAGTTAAAATTCATCCAAGGAATTAGTCTCAATTTCAAAGTAATATTCATAGACCATTTAGAATGTCATCATGCTTCTTAAAAACTGTGACTGATGGCATTGGTTGGCAGGATAATGTAACATGAAAAAAGAATATCGGACTGTATTAAGTTATTTTTTCCATTCCTCTCTTTTTTCCTCTTTCCAAATTTGTGGGTGAATTCTAATGTGTCTGGGAATCAGGGAACTGCTAGTGGCCAAGGATACTATAGTCAGGAACTGAAAAGGCATCTCTGTGAGCTCTGCCACCATGTCCTGTTTGACCCTTTACAGACCTACATACACTGCTTCCCACTACCACTCCACCTCATGAAGGAGGTTGGTTTTGCTGAGTGATGCCAGCCCAAGCTGTGCTTTTACGATGCGATTGGGAGTGAACTAGAACTCATGAGGTGACTTTACTGGAGCAATATTATTGAGTTTCATTCTAAGAGTTGTGGATGAAAAAAATCCCAAATATTTTATTTTGCAAATATCTAAATCACCATTTCATTTCTCGCTACTGTAATCTTTATTATATGATTAACAGACTTCTTAAAGAGATTTAGAGGTATTTCTCATTTTTGAAGTAACCCTACCTTGCCACTCTATGGAGACAGGCAGTTACTAGGAGAAAAAAAGGGACCTAGCAACATGTAGAAATGAAGGGCTCTGCTGCCCACACTTCTCATGACCTTCCTTTACCTTTTCCTTCTGATCTATGAAATCCTATTTATTCCTTATTGGTGAGGTTTCTTCCCTTTACTGCCTTTCTTCTCAAATTGTTCACCCTTCTCCCCAGCTTCTCAAGACTTTGCTGGAAAGGATGCCACATAACAAGACTCATCTCAGCAACTGCCACAATCTCTGTCTTGCTCTGCAACCCCTGTACTTGAAGCCGTTTGTTGGTCTACAGGTATTCATGTGAGACAAAGGTGGAGATTTTTTAGCCACAGATCAAACTACTGAGGGACACCCAGGGAGGACAGTCTTGTGAGCCCCAGACTCACTGTGGATGCTTGTTGGGACTTTTCTCTGTGTCCTGTTTCTCCTCTGAAGAAATTATTGAGGTTTGAAGGGTGTATTGAATACGAAGGCTGCCAGGTTCCATGGCACTGCCTGAATGGGTCATGAAAGGATGCTGCACACTGGCAGAATCAGGAGACAGTGGTGCAAAGCCCCACTTGGGCTTTGGATAGGTTAGGATATACCAGAGCCCTCCACTGCCTTCTGTATTTGCTATAGTAAACTGGAAAGCAGCTGTCACCTGCAGGCAGGTGCTTCAATAGAAGAATGTGAATGAATACGTCAGTGCCTCATAAGGTTTATCTCTGAAAACTCATTTTTCTTCCTGAAGGTGGTGAAGATACTGTGGCGGGGTAGATGGGAATACTGTGGGTAGGACCATAAAGTTGTTACTAACCAGGAGCTGCCTTGGAACTTGTTAGGAGACATCTCTGCACCAGACTTAATAGGCAGGCACAAAGACAGAAGAATTGGCTTGAGCCCTCACAGGTACAATATTTCATGGGAAGAACACTGTCAAGAGGCTTAAAGCAATATTGTTTGTCAGGACTGGTTTCATGCATAAGTGATACTGGCAGCTACGCTGTGAATGCCACGGTGGCGTTAAGATGAGCACTCTCACCATCTCCAGGCTCTGGCAAGGGGATTCAAGGTTTCCAACCAGAAACACAAAGCAAAATGCAGACGTTGCAAACTCATGCAAATTGAGACTGAAACAAAGGTCAGTATGAACCCTTGTGAACTAGTGTTAATCTCTGAGATTCTCAGGGCTCTGATTGTGCATTTTAATATATTGGAAAGGTTTTTGCTTTAGCAGAACTAATCAGGACACTGACTGGATCTTACACCTAGAGAATCAAAAACCTTTTTCTCCCTTGACACTGCAGGCAGAACCTCAGGATAGTCAAATCCAGTCCTGCAGGGTTTTAGTGATTGAAATTCTGTGTTTGCATGCCAATTTTCCAGCTGATAACTCTTAGAGTTGTCAGTACATAACGACCTGAAAATGAGCACATTTCTAGATGACCATCAGTGTATAATTAGTCCATTAAAATTGTCAAGATGCTACTTTTGGTTAGTTAAAAGATGCATCAAAATCATTCTATTGTTTAAAAATAGAAGACTTTTTTTCCTCCAAGGAGAAAGCAAGCTTATTCCTTCATCTGTGATTTATGATCGGGGGTGTGTTGCTGTTACAACACTCTGTTGACACCACAAATGGGCTTGCTGGTAATATGGAGTGTAACTGCAGGTAAGCCAAGTTTAAGTCAATGAGAACCGTGTTGGGAATGCGTAAAGTAGTGAAAAATTTTAAGCCTTCAGAAAAGAATCAGGCTCTAGATTTTTCATTGTGAACATTCAAAGACATCTTTTGACTGCACCTCAATCCCCATATGTAAAATGGAGATGATAACAGCACCTTGGCTCACAAGGTTTCTGTAATGATCAGCTCATTCAGTTTGTACAGAGCAGAGGATCAGAACCACCAGTGCCCCGAAGCTCCAATCTTTTACATCAGACAGTGACCTGGCCTCAGGCAGAACATCATTCATGCCAAGAATCCTTCTTAATTGGTGGCCGTGTAACAGTGACATATTGAGCTAGTTGCGCTGCGATGCAATGTATCGTGAGACATGTACATTCTCAGATAAGAAAATGTGTTGCAATGAAGCAGATTCTTGTTTTTATATCAATAATTACATTTTGATCGTGATTTTCATTCTGTGAACGTAGTTTTGAATGAGCAATTCCTGTGTTCACAAAGCTCGGAAAAAGCATGTACAGTGTTATAGGAAGCCAGAGGAGTTACCTGATTTGAATTCATAAGTTCTTTTTATTCCTTTTTTTCCATAGTTTTTAATAGGTAAACACTGAGAATGGATGATTTGCAATCATCAGCTGTGTGAGGGTTGTTCTATATGCATGGCATAGTTTTCCCGTGAAAAGCTTTGTCTGGAATGCAAAAATTTATTTCTGAAAAATTATACATATAAAATTTCCAGTATATATCCAAAGAAGGATAGAAAGACTGACTCTGCCAGGTTGGCCCCAGAAGTCCCAAATCTGCAATGCTTGTTTGGATGAATTTGTTTTATTTTTGTCAAACTTTTTTCCCCCCTATACAACTTGTACAAACTCTTTGCATATTTTTTTAATACATATGAATAAAAGATATTCCTGCAGACTGAAATAGTACACAGGCTTTCCAGATCAAATGTTTTCCTTCTCCAGGTGAAATGTGGAAATGAGAGATAGCGTTGTCATTATACTGTATTATTTGTTTGTTTGAACAAATATAGCCACAGCAATCATTTTCATCGATTTTCTAAGAATAACAGTTTGCTTTTTTTTTAACAGAAATCAATAAATGCAAAATTTTCTGTAAAGCCTTCAGTTAAAAATATTCCTCCCTCAACCTCATGTATATTAAAGTGCACAGAATATGCTGACTAGCATAATGCAATAAAAGTGATTACTGGGAGGCAGTGGAGGTGATTAAATATCACACAGTAGTCAGAGTTACCTGGAAATATTATGCATCCAACACTCAAGAGAGGGAAAAAAAGCCCCACATCACAACAAACAAGTTCCTTAGAAGTTTGCAACTCCTAGCCAGCCACCCTGCTCTATACATGGCTCTGTGGATGAGGTTTTAATGGATGCATGACAGCAGGCGTTGTCTTACACAATGTGAAAAACTTCATCATTAGGAGGGAGGCAGATGAATGTCCATTGTAACACATATTTTGACAAGGAAGGTTTAGATTCTCCTGAGAAAACAACATAGGCAAAGAATCTGCCTGTTTACAATTGACATGGTTAAATATTGAGGAGCTTGTTCAACTGGTTGCTGAGCAAACTGGAGAATTTACTGTTGGCACTGGGGAGACTAATTCCTCACTTGACGACTGGCTGACTTAGCCATACATTTCTAAGTCCGAAATACAGTAATGATTTAAAGCAGGGAAAAACCATCAATTAGTCATTTTCAAACTCCCTTGAGATATTGAAAGTATGGAAACTATTATTTGCAGTGGGGAGAAGTAACTTAAGTCTTAGAGCAGAATATGTCGATGGTGACATGAAACTTTAACAAATACAAGATTCTTTGGTCTTCCTACTAAATTTATTGTCAATATGGGTGAAATCTGAGGAGGGAATATGAGTAATGAACCACAGATCAGAAAAATCCCTATAGATACTCTTCTATTCATTAGAATACACATTCTCTGTTGAAAATGCACATATTGGAGCTGATTCTTTTTACTGGATCTCTTCTTCATATCCTCCATCTCCCTGTAGTGCCAGACTGCTGCTCTTTGTCTCATTGCAGACCCCCAATTTTAATGCAGTACCAGCATGCCAATCTAGTTTTTTTCAACACTCTCTGAACCATAATTTATTCCAGATCTCCCTTTAAATAAGAAGCATGAGAAGAGTAACTTAAACAATGGGTCTGGTCCCAGGAGTTCTCGAACACCTCCAAATCCATGATAGCGTCAGTGAAAAGCGTAAGGTCTCAGCTCACCTTTTCCAAGATCTGACTTCTGACTATTCCTAGAAATATTATGCTGACTCTAGACCAGTGATCTTAGGCCTTCCCAACTACTTTGCCATAAATACACTCCACTTAATTTTATTGACATTTTCTGCATTTTAACTGTCTCACATCCATATGAATTGACTAATTTGATCAAGATTTGCATAAGTACCATTTCTCTACATAGATTGCTGCTTCCTGGAGTCCAGAACAAAGTTACAGATCGGAGTTGATCCCTTAAAAATGTAGGTTCCTAGCTCATCATGCACAAAAGCATATGCTTAAATTAAGCCACACTGGCCAAATCAGACGAGCTCTGCCCTGCTGCTCAGCCCTGCAGACTTGTGTCCACTCAAGCATGGCTGAGTAATCCTTTGCCTCCTCATATTCAGCTTTCTTTTAGATCCAGAGACACATATTTAAATTCTCTGGAAGGAGGAGCACAGCTATAGCCCAGTATTGTGGACATTTCTCTGAGCAAGAAAAGTTGTGCGGTGCTCCAACAACTTTTTATTCTACTGGGTACTTTTTAAAAATCTCTAGTTCAAAAACTACCCTAAAAGGAGAATTCCCAAGTCAGAGGTTTGCTTGCAGTATCTAGTGGGAACAAATGGTGGAGAAAGATTGAATTAAACTGTATTTTGCTTGAAAGATTAAGACAAGTTGCGAAATCATCCAAGATTAGTAAAAGTCAGTCCATTGTTGTCTACTCACTGAATTACATAGATTCAGGGTTTCAATGAGGGAAAAGAGTCATATCGGACTTGTCTTAAAAACAATTTAACATGTTAAACAAAAATATCATCCCAAAGCACCTGCTCTCAAAAAAGGCTTCTAAGTGCTTTATGAGCTAAAGGTCAAAGAATATTCTGAAACCCCAGTGTATAATGGGAGAAATTTCTGATAGGAGTATTGTGGCACAGGTGCTCCTTACATATTCGAACTCAAAGGTTTTTAAAAATGATTGTATAATTTCTTGGGGTTTTTAATCTCTGCAACAAAGATGTAGTTTCTAAGCCTTGTTATTATTACTTTTATTATTATCATTATTATTAGTTGAGGCTGCAGAGGGAACCTTATGACTAGAAGGAAGTCTGAGACAACAAAGTTTAGGACCATATTTTTCTTGTAACTTTTATTAATATTCTCTATAGCATTCTCTTTCATATGAAAAGAAAAATTACCTGAAACTTCTTTAAAAATGTAAGTCTGGCCTTCACTGTTAAAACAATGCCATGCTGAGGCCATGTTCAAAGATAGTGAGACAATGGCAGCAGCAAAGCTTTGATTGTGTTTCTCGTTTGTCTTAATAGGATGATAGCTTTAAAGAGCCGAGCCTACCTCTTCTTACATTGAACTCCACGGTGAATCTTTCAATGGGACATGCCCTAAGCCCAGTGAACTGAAGACGCCTATTGTGTTCAAATAATTGTTATGAAATGGTAAAATAATTTATATTGTTCCCTTGTCTTTTTCTACTGGATACAAAGATATTGCTTTTATTTGTTGTAGCTGTGATCTATCAGAAACACAGTGTGAGAAGACTGTTTCTCTCTGTAGAGCTGAGCCACTTTGAAGGGAAGGGAGGAAGCTGAGCTGAGAAGGTGAAGTGATGAGCCTGAGGCATTTCACCAGTATGAACAGGCTGCATTACAGCCATCAGCTTGATATGATAAAACCAGACTGTGGCCATATTCTACCTTGGCTGACCACAACCATAATCAGTTCTGCCCGGCTGCTTTTAAGACCTGAGAGTAGCAGTTCACCAAGTCTGTTTCATGGGTGACACGAGTGATCCTTGGGTGATCTTTGGGCTTCACTCGAAAATAATAATGTCAGAACCACACTTATTTAACTTCAAGCCTGGATGCCAGGTGGAAAAAAACCCCACCAGGTACAGACAGAACATTTTTCTGAGGTAAATATTGATAGGTGAAGCTAAATAAAAACATCTTTTGATTGTTTTTAAACTTTAGTAATTGTTTTTGGAGTGAGACAGCACAAACAGAAAATGCAAATCACTACATTATTGGGAGAAATCATACCATAAAGACAGATCTCCAGATGTCCCACTCTAGAGGATGAAGAACATAATGCTGATAATTTCCATATCAGAAGGATACAGCCATGCTGTACTTTTACCCTTCTCTTGCAATATTTTTTTTTCACTTTCCAAGGCTAAATTGAGACCTGAGCTGTTTACTCTTTTAATAACTACTTCAGAACATTATGTCTTTTCATTGTAATATCAGGCAGAGCCCTAAAGTTCATACCCACTTTACTACAAATCACCTCATTGACAATAGGGTTTGTAACTTTTCTCCTCAAAAGTTCTATTCCCAATCCCAATTTCCTTGCGTAAAACTTCTAGTAGACCAAGAAACAAGACCAGATGTAGAAGCTCTGAACATTTATCTGTGTTTATCCACATTCAGAACTGCTGGACATGGACTGTTCTTGACCCAGAAGCCCAATAGCTATGTTAATCCTCGACTGTCCTAACCAAACCTACCTTCCTGAGATTCAAGAGAGGAGTATTAAAATGAGGGGGAGTGGTTAGGAAGAGCAACTGAAAGACAAATACTGTTTGAGCATGTGAGTAAAAAGTCATGTTGGAATGCTGATGCAATGAAGCAGCAAGGCTGCTTGCAATGAAAGGTAGAGATAAAAAACACAGCTACAACCCAGATTTGTTATGAATGTGATAAAAGGGTGAGCAACAAGGTTAAATGGAAACAAAGATCAAAAATTATGCCAAATCCCTCATACTGCCAAAAGTTGTATACTGCTTGGTAAGACATCTGTATGTTGTGTGTCCCAGCCAGCTATAATGTCAAGAGAATAGTCTTAGATTCATGTATGCAGAATTTCTCTCCAAGGTGTGATCTTAGCACTGACCTTTGGAACAGATCTCGAGTCATACCATAATCTAAAGAAAAAAAGATACTGCTGAGTAGATAGAACTGAAATCTGCAATCTAGACACCTCTCACAAGAAGTTCAGACAGGTCTGGAAAAGTGGCAGAAGGCTGTGAAGTCTACCCAAATGTCTTCTGAATTACTCACAAAATGTATGTACCAAATCTTCCCTACAAAAAAAACCCAAAAAAACCAAACCAAAAGCAAACAAACAAGCAAACTAAAAACCCACCTGGCAGACAAGTAATTTCCTAATCTGGGCTGTTTTGAAAGCTCTGTAATGTCTATTTATTTTTTTTTTTAAATCATCAGTTATTCCTTTTCACAGAAATCCTTTGGGTTCTATTCAAGAACACAGAAGATCAAACACTTCACATTTGTCTAAATGAGGTAATGGTGTGCCAGATAGCCACAGAAATAGGGCAACTGTTGTCTTTTTGTGCCGTGATGTGGCTGACCCAGAATGCAAGACGAAGAGTGCTATTAAATGACCGATCACAATCTCTTCAAACAAATTGCTTGGAAGCAGCTTGTCTACTAACACAAGAATAGCAAAAGAAATGGTAAAAATTATCTCATGGATTAAGCGTGATCTGAAATCTTCAAAAGGAAAGATTCCTGTGAGTCTGAATGGATTTTGAACTTGGTTTAAAATCAATTACTCATTAATATAGGCGAGAATGTCAGAAAGTAAAGCACCTTGTATGAATAGGCACACACTGAAATGAATTAAAACTAGAGCAGGATATATGATGAAGTATGATTGATACTGAACTCAAAAAATTTACTTTTGATATAGAGTGGGATTTTGAGAAAAGTTCAAACAGTATAATTGTATATGTTCAATGGAGGAAGAGAATGATATCTTCTTAAATACAATATAAGTTGTGGAAAAAAAGCCACACATAATTTTCAAAGAAAATTATTATTAAGAAAACTGTCAAAATGACTTTATGGTAACACCACCTAAGGGGCAGCTGTCACTGCTGGACCAGCAGTAACCCACTTCCTTTGTGTATGCCACTGTAGTAATACAATGGTTTCTACAGAAATGCACTTGCCATGGGAATTAATATCTAGTCATTTACTATAGAATTTCCCTGTTAAGTTAAAGAGCAGTGACATAACATTTTTGTGATACTTATTCCCACATTCCCTGAAAAGTACCTCAGCAAACTTTTGCATACTTGTTTAGAGATTTCCTTTCATAAGTTTGTGCGTCAAACTGGGCATCATCACACGAGGTGATCAACATACCCTCAATCGATATTTATTAAAGGTTTAGTGGTTTTGGTTTGTTTTTTTAATCTATATTTCACATAATTTTATGTGTGAGGTTTTGGTATAAAAAAGAAGTCTGAAAGCTTACAATCCACTCCAACTTGCATAGTAATTCCAGCACAGTCTCTTTACTCTATAATGTCTTGCCCAGTCTCCACATTTATGGCTTGTTGGACTAACAAACTCATGCCCCATGCTTGTATACAGCAAGACTCATTCACCTTGCTAGTGGCCAGAGGTGTGCATGATACGTTATTATTCAAAATGTCACTCAGTGTTGTAAACAACTGTTTGTGTATTTCACAGAGCTGGACAGGTAGATGTGCTTTTGTTGAAAAAATTTTTTACAATTCCTCCCTTGTGTACATGTTTCCTCAATATGATCCTGTTGCTTTCCAAAGAGCCACCTTTATTTGCAGTAGTGTGAACTCCAAGATACAACATTTCTATCCATGCTAGCAAGCTACAAAGTCAGGCCTATTGCCTGAACACAAAAAAACCTTCTATTCAAACTTCTATTCAAACTTCATGCAATCTATAACATACTGAAATTCAGATTATTACCCTGGACATGATGAGTCTTGAGAAGAATTCCATAGACTTGAAGCTTCTCACTGGAGGGTATTTAATTAAAACCCTAAAGGGTTCAATGTATCAAATGCCTGTTGGGCAGAGTGATAATAACTAAAGGTAAATTACCTTCCTGACTCACTTGACTCATTAACCACTTTCTCTGTAGTGAAGATTATTTATAGTAATGATATACAACATATTGGCTTGCTGTTATCACATATATTTTTGATTATTAAAGATTAAAAGTATATGTGTGCTATATAGATGCAGAAACATTACAGTTGGTGACTTGCTTTTGCCTTGGAAGGTTTAAGTTGAAATGAAAGGAGGAAAATCTGAATTAGTTCAGCAAGTCACTGTCACATCCGACACCTTTAGTTTCAGCAGTATAAATACAAGAGATCACTCTTTACAGAGGCAAGACACTGGGAAAACAACGGTGTTACCTCTCTAAATACCTCATTATGTGGTCAGTAGTAAATAAACATTCATAACCTCCTGGTATGCAGGGCACAAAAATTATGTGAAGATTATGATAGTCTTCATCTGAACATGTTTGTTTCTACTTGGGTTTACTCAAAAAAACTTGTCTTGAATGATAGGCAAGAGCAGTCCAATGTTTATGAGAAGTTCAATCATTATGTGGCACTTAAAATAAGAACTATTTGTTAGAGTGTCAGTCCTACTCATGGTATCGAATCAGAATGAAGATCAGCTCTTTTCTAGATGTGGTTACCTTGTACGTTTTTATAATTGCCTAGTTTGCTGGATAGAGGTTATTGACTATTTGTCATCTGTTTTCTACTCTTTAACACTCCAAATTAGACAGCCCAATTCCTAGGGAGCATTAGTAAGGAAACTCTCCAGGACCCGAATTACTTTAAGGCTGACAACTTACAGAAACTGTTGACATATTTTATGAACAGATGAGGAGTGTATATAAGTACACGTTAGGGTTTAAGTTTAAACATGGTAGCAACATTTCATTAACAAGCAATATTATGAAACCTTCTGTGGTCTACAAATAGTTTTTTAAAGTAGTTGTATTTTAAACTGAATTTACCTACGCGTAGACCTCCGCTCCTAGCAAAAGAAACCTAACTAGAGCTGGTAAACTGAATGCTTGTCAAGGCAAAATCTCTGTGCTAAGTAGAAAGAAAAGGAAGGAAAGAGATTTCTGAAAGCTATCCGAAGTTCAGCCTGGACAGTTTTGTGTCACTGGGCATCCCATGGAGAGAAATTGTCGCATACATAGGGCAATAAATTTACATGTGTCGTTTAGAAACAGCCCTAGGAAGATGTTTGGGGTAGCAGTCGTTAGCAAACAAATGAAAATACAAAAAATTAGAGGAACCAAATTACTGATAGAAGAATGTGAAAGGAAGATTGTCCTTGAATACAAAATAAGCCAAAGGAGAAATATAGATGGCATTGCTAACGAACAAGAGAAAAATATGAGAGAATTGTTTTCCCTTGGTCATGAAAATCTGGACATCGGAGCAAAACTTGAAGATCCCCTGTAACTTCACAGACTGTTCATTTCATTTACAGAGGAGTTTTCCCAAAATTACGTTGGGTGAGTACCAGGAAATTCTAAACCTAGATAATCATGTGAAGGAGAAAAAGAGCTGTAACAGTGACTTTCAGCACTCATTTTGAAAAAGGCCAAAAAAGGCACAGATCTGCAGGACTTCCTGCATAAAATGCAAGGCTTTAAGCTAGCCTTGTGAGCAAACACCTTTTGTTGTCTGTGCCACCAACAAAAGCCAAAATACGAGATGTAAAAACTGTTCTTAGAAGCCAACACAAATGCCACTCAAAGGATATCCAGCACAGCCTTTGCTTTCTGAACCCAGAGTTAATAGATGAAAAAAGAGCGCAGGATCAGAACACACGATGATTTTCATTCATACTGCTTGCATTGCAGTTCATGAAAATATGAATATAGAATCATAGCATACGAATCCCTGACTCAGCTTTTTGCTACCTTTGGCCGGTGGCATCACAGAGCAGTGCATGGAGTCAGACTGGTATGGGAAGACACAGCAAGGGCATGTGTATGTTATCACAGCCTCCTCAACAAACTGTGGTTGTTAAGCAGTCCTTCCCCAGTTAAATTAGTCTCTTTCAAAGACTTATGTCTGGTTTTCAGATATAGATGTAATAAAAAAAACCCAGTAGACAGATTTCCAGTTGGCCTGCTAAGGGCCTGGGCTGGGAGAAAAAATGGGGAAGGCACTGAGACCTGTAGTATGCAGGGAAAGAATGGAATCAGGCAAGAGTATGATCCCATATGTCATCAATTATCACACTGATTAAAAGCGAGTTTCTTGCCTCTCCCCCATCAACAAGCCACTAACCACAGCTATTTCATAGGGTCTGTCTTTGCCCTGCTATTTCATCCACACAAAAACAACTGCTGTGGTTCAGACAGTTTACATTTGGTGTGTTTGAAGAGAAAGAGAGAAAATGTCCCACTGTTCCCTATGAGATGCTGCTGGTGCACAGATAGTGCTCCTGATTTTAACTATCAGGATGCAAAAGCTTTGTTGCCTCACTTGGCGAGTGTCTCTGCTCTGTGCAGTTGGAACACTGCAGCATCGGAGGGCTTTCACCACCGGGTGAAATGCAGCGCCTGATGGGTAAGAGCTCCGCACATGCCACAGGCAAGCAGCTAAGCACGTTAGCTCTCTGCAAGAAAGATCACAGCCATGTTGCTCTGTGAGCTTTGGAGGACTTACTGTAGACACAAAGCAAAGCTCGAAGCAAAAAATCCAAAAGCAAGCAGAATAACATAAACAATTGCTTTTAAATCCTGTGGTAGGCATCATTTTGGCATATTTTCAATGTTTATTACACACTTAAAAAATATGTTACTGCCACAGAACTGTGTTATCATGAAGTTACATATCAACAGAAATTGTGAATAATAGCTGTGCATTTGGGGGGGCTTTTGGAATTTGAAACTGACTCTCACTATTTGTTTATATGCCTTCTGAGGCATTTCAATGCCTTTGAAAATCTGGTCTTGGTCTTAAAATCCATTTAGTGTCTAGTCAAGGGCATAGACTCTAAAACTGAAAATTAGTGATCATAATGAGTTTCTGCTTTTGTCACAGACTACAGCTCAGTGATTCAGGCAGAGTGCTGTGGTGTTTGAAAGGCAAAGTGTGTAAGCAAGGGACCCAGAGCATTCCCTCCCAGCATTTCAGGGAGTGAAAGTTTGGGATTTCAGCATGTAGCAAATGACAGTGGGGAAGAGAAAGTGGACGGTTCTCAGACACCAAACATGACACCATACACTCAGCACACAGCAAAGTAAGCCAGCTTCTGCTCAGCTTTCTAGAAGATATAACAACACAGATCCTGAGAGAAGGAAAGCCATGTCTGGCTCCTCATGTACCCCTTATTCAGTATGTCCATGCCTGGTTTGACGATCAGTCATATCATACAAGAGGTAATCAGTGTCAAGGAATGTTAAATCAGTCTCAGATTATCTGTCAAGTGATCAAAAACGAATTTGTATTCCATGTTACAAGTAAAAAATATTTTCTTCTGGAGCAGTGGGGAAGATATGCCTTAATATAAAACACAAAATTCAGTTTGGGATGTTAACAGTAAAAGAATATTAAAATTGTGGAAGTCCAGAAAATAGAGTTAGGAATATAGAAGAATTTGCATATGAAGATTGCAAGAGCTAGGATGATTTAGTGGTGAAAAAGAAACACTAGAAGGCATTTAATTACAGCATTTAAGATTATGAAGGGTAGAGTCAAAAACTAGCCAGTCCATCTTTTTAACCATGTCTCAGAACACCAGAACAACAGCAGGGTCACTTGAAGTTAATGACAGGTAAATGTAAAACAAAAGAGAGAGAATAATACTTCACACAGCATGTAATCAGCCTGTGGGATTTCTGTCATGGAGGGTCACTGAGTCAAATACTTCAGCTGAATTTTAAAAAGGGGAAGGTAATTTTATGACCAAGATGATAATTTTATGAACAATGGTATTTATGTTTGCTGAAATAGGGAATATTAAAATTCACATGGTCAGGCATAAGACCATTACCAGGAAGGAATTCATTGTACCTCCCTCACTATCCACTCTTGACTTGTCTCTCATGGCACAGCTGTTAAAGGATACTTTCTGATGCAATCACTACTGTTTGAGACTTAAGTTAAATGTCATCCCTAGAGAGGGAGATTATCCACTCTAGTGTGGAGACTCGAAAATGGACTTCTGAGTGCATCATAAACCAGGTATTACACTGTTACAATTCTCTGTAGCTCTGAGGATACCATGGACCAGATGTAGCTCAGGTTCACATCAGTTGAAAATGTCTACCACTGAAATCTGTGTGGTGTAAAGAAAATTCCATGTGGAGTCACTGTAGGAGAGAGACTACTTTGAAAACTAAATACTTCAACTGAGCTAGAGGTGATTTCACATTGCTTACTTAGAGTGCAAGAAACAGTAATTTCCTCTGGTACAAGAAATAAGGAGTGAGTGTTATGAATCATATGATGATAGTGATCTGAATATACCACCATAATGCATACTTCTGTGAACAATAATTTGCATTTGATCTTTCTGTCTGTTGTCTTATGATCACATCAAGCTTCTTAAAATGTACTTTTCACTGCTTAGTGCTACAAAACTATTTGAGAGTTGAGATGATTGATAAAGAAGTGGGGATAGTTCATTTTAGTCACATAAATTTGATTTATCAAAGCAATTTTAAAAATAAACTTTCTTCACAATATCTTCCATCCACGAAAGGCCTCATATTTGTGTATTTTTGAGACAGTCCTGTGAATAATTTCAAAACAGTTTTCAGTGTGAACTCTTTATTGTCAAAAAGCTGTTCCTCAGAAATCCAAAGGGCATCCTAATGGTTTATTTAAAGTTTATAGGTGAACTATTTAGACTGAAGGCTGCTAATGTTTAGATGTAGTTTTGAGGAAACTTGCACAAAATCTAATGACAATTATGTTCAGGAACATAACTGCAAGCTGGTCTGTAATGTTACTTACAGATATGATAGGAAATAATTGGTTCCACAGTACGAACCTTCCAATATGTTTCATTAGCAGCTTTATTATAGAAACAAAATTAATTCCCATAAATAAATGTCCATTAATTTTGAATTAATTTTGCAAATATATAGCAATTATGGAAAGGAAGGTGAAGGGGAAACCTTATTAAAATAGCATGAAACATAAATAATAAAAAAATATTAATATCTTTAAATTCTCAGCTTCACAACATGGATCTGGATCCCAAGATAATAGCATTATTAATTTAATATTTAATTGATAATAAATAAAATAATGGTGATTATTAACATGCATCTAAAAATCTGTTTCCCTGCACAAAGCGTTTAGATTGTGCCTATAATCCCCATAACGAAAAAAAAAGTTATAAAAATAAAACATAGTTATTAATCCAGAACATAAGTCAATAACTATGGATTGCAGAGCTTTGCTCGTTCTTTCAGTACTTTCAGCCCACAGAATATGTTTATGAACAAGGCTGCAAATTCTGGGTTACCACTGAGCAATGTGATTACAAGCCAGGGCTGCTGCAGTCAATGGCTTTTCAGTGTGATTTGAATCACAGAGCAACTTGTCCCCAGCTGAATTTAAAATCCTAATCATAGTACTGACACTGGAAACCTGTGTCTAACAGTTACACCACTCCCCCAATCAGGAAAAAGAAATGTGGTATGTAATTATATTTCCAACAAACAGAGCTCAAAAATGAGCTACAGATAGAGACTTCATAATGTATTGTCAGTAAAGCAATAAGAGCAAATGCATTTGAGAAAATCACAGTTTAATCCCAAACAATTCACAGAGACAAAACTCATTCAGTGAGCAATTTGTTAAGATATATTCAGTTCTGGTTTATGCTTACATGAAGCTTTTAATATACATGAAAAACCTATCATTTTTACTGTTCCGTCTTTTTTTTTTTTAAAGCAAGTTAATTTTCTTTATTTCCACTAGAACTGTTGTAACAGCCATATTCTGCATTTTACCGTGTACAGATTCTACCTGTGGGGAAAAAAAGTTTCTATTTTAAGGTAAACATCATTGCCCACCCACAGACTGTGATGTTTGCTTAGGAAAGTTCCTTTTTTAAATGGAATGACCTTGCAATGATGACTGAAAATGTATAAAATAAGTTTTTCATCTCTGAGGGCCTGATTCTATTAAGGTAAGTGCAAGTGATTCCATTGACCTCTGTGAACTTTGGAAATTGTCCTAAATTGAGAAGGGTTTAATGTGTGTGAGTGTGAATAGATGAAACATAAGCTGTGATACAATTGAGGTGGAGAAAGTACCTTTTGATGATCAGAGAAGTTCACTGAATAGCATTAAGAGTTCTAGAATGAGTTAGACAAACATCTCCCAAGAATGACATAGGTGTGACTTACTCTGCTTTGAGAGTGATGTTAATGCCCCAGCATGATCTAGGAACCAAAAGACTTCAAAGGACCACTAAAGAACAAGCCAAAGTATTTCAAAGAATCGCTTTTAAAATACTGAAACTATTAATCAAATAATAGAGTGAATTAATTAAAAAGAGTCTAGTATAAACATTTTATTAACAGGCACACATAGAACACAATTTTATAAATATAAATACATTTTAAAACAAACTAGTGACATTCACAAACTTGGCAGCATTTCTTAACCTGCTAGGAAAGATTATTTGGAGGCAGTATGTTAGAACTAAATTTTGCCCATGTCACAATTGTTGCATTTAAAGGCAGCACAGATCTCCTCACCCCTGCAGGTAAGAATCTCAAAATGAACACAGGTTCAAAGCAAGGCAAATGTCAATCTGAAGCAAAGCCTTCTTATCGTTATCTAATTATGGCAAGTGGATGCACTTCATTTGTCATCCTGTCTTTGGGCAGATTAGTTCTAACCTTTAGCCTGAGTTTTACATTGCGTGGTTACCTAAACCAGGCTGCTCTTGGTCTGTGGTCAGTTCTAGCTGTGGAGGTGAAAAGTTAATACCTTCTGTAGTCTCTTGTCCATGACCATTTCCTTTAATTCATCTTGTTTTGACATTTCTTTTGGGCCTTAGCATAAAACTTGAAGTTATACAGCATCTTAAGACCTACTGAAGATCTACAGCAATCTCTTCCCACATTCCCTCAATAATTCTCTACATACCTTTCCTGATTTTGAAGTTAAGAGCCAACTTCTCCTGATTTATACACAGCTGAAGTAACAGCCTTCTGGTCTGTGACTGGGGTCCCAGAATGATGCTGGATGATGTTTCTCATCCCATCCAGTTTTATTTCTATGACTGAATAAAGCATATTACAGATAAAATTAATCTGATACATGAAATTAAAATGCAAGAAATTGTGAAATCCAAACTTCTGTTCTACTCCTTAGATCTGCCTTCTGGTGACACTTCTGAAAATCAGAGAGCAGGCACAGAGAATACTTGAAGGATTGAAGTCAGTAGGAATCAGGCCCCAATCATGTTAGCTGCTGGAAAAACGCCAGGCTGCAGCCTGCTTTTGAATGTGTTTTAGTGTAGTATCATTCAATTTGAAAGATATTGACCATCACAAAGAGATTTAGGACCGAGTCCTGCCAAGACTCATTCTGGTTTTCAGTGGCAGGTAATCCCACAGACCCAGTGTGATTGTCATTCTGCCATTAATCCAAGCATAAATGTTTAAGGGATCAGACCATTAGATAGTAGAGTAAAAAGGATTCCCTGAACCATTCTGATAAATCTGTCCCTGACTTGCCTAGCTACCACCAGTAGAGACAGCATCAGCTATGCACCTTTCTTGTGTTTAGCACCATTAAAATAAAAAAAAAAAAATGTTTTCTTGCTGAAAGCAAGGCAAATGAAGTAAATATAAATATCATCCAGTTTCTTTCAATACCTTTGTCCTTATCCAAACATGCATCATAAATCTTTAAGATACCTCTGTAGGGACTCAGCAACTCTCTCCTTTCACAATTCATATACTACTAACACTTTACTTTATCTGCCTTTAAATAAAAAACTTCTATCTCAGGTAAGGTGAGGTTGTTTTGTATTTGTTTTTCTTGATTCTGCATTTCTATAGTGCATTTTTAAATAAAAGTACTAAGTACCATTCTCTCAAATATTCTCCTTTCAAAAAGTGCATAGAATGTTAATGTCTCTTAAATTCAAGCCAGACATTGAAATTTTAATCTTCTATTCTTTATCCCATAAATTATTTTAACTGGTGTTCTATTGAACTATTGCTCTCTTGAAGAGAGCAACGCTTTCTTTTCAAGCAATAGTTCTTCCAAAATTGCCAATACCTATCTGGCAAGAAGTTCACCAGAAGCAAGCCAAATAATTTGGATGTGACATGCTAGAGCTGCGTAAGGAGAACCTGTTGCTGCCCACACTTCTGTCTATTATTCTGTGGCAATGGAGTTCCCTCCACTCTTTCTCTTAATCTTTGTTAAGACCTCTTACTTAATCCTTGGTATAATGTAAAATAAAAAATGTTTAAAAACAAATCAGTAAAATATTAAGTTCGTTTTCTGTTAGATTGTTTTGTGCCATATATATATGTAAATTTAAAAAATTAAAAATCATAAATAATCTTTAAAAATCAAGAAGAGTCTTCCCATAAAAAACCCAGGAGCCTAAGGAAGAACTGTCAATCCTGCTGATTATTCAGCCCAGCCCCAAAGCAGCTAATCACAGTATCAAGCCACACTGATGCATGATGTTCACTCACTGAGGTGAATATGATGGCTATATAGAATAGTAGGTTCCTCTGTTGGATCTGCATTCCTGTGGGGATATTAACATTTGGAATTGCTTTGAAAGTCATTCTGTAGCTCTCAAGGGCATATGTCTGAACTTGTATGGAAGATCTCATCCTTGCATTTTCCAAAGATAAATGAGCACAGTGTAATGAAAATCACAATATTTTTTATTGGCAGCCACTATACTGGCAAAATTTTATACTGCAAGCTCTTCCCATGAGGTGGCAGGCATTCCACCCTCATTTTAATGTGGTCAGGTTGTTATGAGAGGTTAAAACTCTCTCTTTTAATGGAAATGTTTTTTACTGTGTTTACTTTATTAAGAGCCAAAGCTGAATGGCTCCTTGACAATGCCTTGAACTCTTTTTTTTTTGTACTGAAGATGATAGTTAAAGTTATCTGCTCTGCACTTTAGATGAATAGATGAGAGAAAATGATAATGTGCTAACTGCTGACATCACTTCCTACTTCAGTTCCAGGTTTCGTTAACCTTTGTGTGCCAGCAGTCCAGAGAACACACTGGTAGGAAATTGAATCTCAGACAGCTTTTTTTTTTCCTTTTCTTTTGTTCTAAATAACAAAATTAATACTTTACATTATTAGTAATGCAGTCAATGGCAACATATTTTGACTTTATGCAGAAAAATTATGGCTAAGAATTGTAGTGGTGTTCATTCATTGCCAGTAAGAGTATTAAACCTAATGCATGGCTGGATTTTATTTTTTATTTTTTTTTTAAATGGCATGCTATAGCTCATTCCCCAAAGAGTTCTACCAAGTCAAAGTTACTCATAAATATTACATGTCACTAAGAACAGAAAAAATTAACCAATAAAATAAAGGTACCAATCAAGGTGCAAAAAAGAAAGACGAGAGAGATCCTTAGGAGGGTATCTGTGAAATATTCGCCTTTTTTCTTCACCAAAATTCTATATACGAACATGCTGACCTTCTCACCCAACCCCACAAAGGACCAGATTTCACTAACTTGAAGAATCAGCTGAGTATGAATTCCAAGTACCTTGAATGAGTGATCAAAACAATGGAGAATCAAGATGTCTGTAAATAAACAAGAAACACACATTAATTCAGTACTACATCCAAGTGCTATATCATTGTCACTATTCATGTACTGCTAAATGCAATGTATTCAACTGTCCTCAGAAAAATATTGGTTACTAGGATCCTCAGAGCTGGAAAGATATTTGACTATTCATCTTGCCTCTTCCTCATGAATATTTTCAGTTAGACTTTACAGCAACATCTCTGAAACCAAAATGCTACAAGATGCCAAAGATGCACAGGAGAATCTGTGAATCTTGTAATTAGAATTGGGCAGAACGGATAGGATCTACCTAACCATATCTACCTATCTATAATTCTTGTGATAAGTCTCATATAAAATATTTTAAGCACTGACTGAAAGTACATGGACAAAGAAGAAAGTTACTCCTGTCAGTAAGAAGTAGACTTACTATGCATAGGTTGTACCTGGACATTTAATTACTGGACATTTATTTAATAGTACTTGGCTGAACTTCCAATTTTTGATCGCAAGATCAGACCTGAAACAACTTGAGAGCACCTGAGTGCTGCTACAGCAGGCCAGATCATAAGAAATGCGATGGGCCAACATTCGTGTCTCAGGAAAGCCGTTGTAAAAAAAGCTGGTTTCTTATTCTCAGAATAAGCAGCAATGGCAAAGGAAAACTCCTGTTTGTCATAGGAGACCCTTAGACCAGGAAGACTGGTAGAATAGGGTAGAGATACCAGCTGAGAGATTCTTTGTTTTTTAATTGGTGAACAGAGGACATTCATTTCCAATTCAGTGCCTTTCACAGGCACTAATCATATTAAAATAATGTGGAGCAATGCTTTCTATTGAAATTGTATCATTCAATATATCAGAGGAACACATTCTCTTTTCAGGATTTTAGTTTATATCCTGGCAGCAGAGCAAATGCGATTTCTTTGACTGATGGCTTGTTGCATTTGTCTGCATATTTAATCAACAATAGACTCAACGTATAAACAGTCTATATCTCAATGGAGTCACAGTCAGGCATACTGTGCTGTCAACTAAGCCAGGGTAATTCAAGAATAAATGCCACTGACATCAGTGGAGTTTCTCTAGATTTACAGTGGGGTAGCAAGGAGCAAAATCTGTTCCCCTTTCTTTAGCTGCTGAAATACAGCCACAGTGTACATCAATAATGACCTCAAATTAAAATCCCTGATCTTTAAGTACATTTGAATTTCCTACATCTGCATTTTGACTTTAAATAATTTTAAAAGAGGAAAGAACTGAATTATAGTTTAAGTTAAAGCTTCAGAATGGTTCTAATAATCTAATTAATTGGAGGGCAGAGGGAGATGATGATTTGAGTTTCCATGGTACAGACAGCACAAGCCCCACTGGCTCTATCTTCTCTTTCGGGGGAAACAGACCCTGATGACTCCCTGCTTCCCCTCAAGGACAAACAAGGTCCAGGAGTTGAAAAGTCCACTCCCTTCATCCTTGCAAGGAGGACTGCCAGAGTGAGGATGGCAACCAACAGTCACAGATGGGATGTAGCAGTGACTTCACTTCCCCTCCCCCTGGGAAGTACTATTTTTCTCCACAAAAAGGATGAAGTCTGGCCCTGAAATGGAAAAATTTGGGCCCTTCATTTATTTATTTTAAAAGTAAACTTGAGCTAGGTTTCGTAGGATTTTCCTATGAAACTCAAAGTGCACTGAGCATTTCATAGTTCTGCAGCTGTACATGCTTTCTTAGCTCCACTGAGGGCTTATTCAATAAATGACTTTTATTCATTCCCAAGATTCACACTTAGCTATTCAATAAGGGCTTTAATGAAATGTTTTCATTGTAACAAATAAAAAAAAAAGAATGTAATGGGCACTGAGATATAAAATCCCATTTTCCATAATAAGGTCATTCAAATAAATCTAGCATGAAAGAAAGCAAGTACTCTGTGAAATCCCAACAGGAACCTAAGTGGAGAGTTTGAATTTACAGAACTGGTCTACATTTCAGACTGAAGTGCAAGGTCTTTCCTCACCCCACCCAAGCAGAGAATGTTAGGAACTGTTTACTACAGTGCCTGCAGATTTGCTAGATCTTTTTTCTGGGTCTGGGTATGGCAAGAGTTTCGGCTATCAATTTATCATCTGAACACAAAAATATGCTTTAATAGATGGACTGAGCAGCTTAAGAAGTTGCAAAATTAACCCTCTAAAGGGATGTCTGAACATCTTTGAAATACTAGCTCAGCCATGACACAATTTTTTCTCTGGTAACCAGCCCTCCCTGCCCTTTTCTGACCCTATAACACCCTCTCCTTCAGAGCAGGAATGTATAGGTTTACATAAATGTGTGATAAATCATGTGGCAATGCTTAGTTTTAGGACAGCAGTTTGCATATATTCTTAACAAGTCTGTGGTATAGACCTCATTGGTACTGTTTTAAACAGTCTTTGATATAGACAGACATTGAGAAGAATGCACCAGAAAATATTCCTGAGTGTTCCGTTTTCTCTTTATCGGAATATGAACACAAGAAATTGTGCACAGGGCTCAGACTTGACACCCTACATTTGGGTAAGGATGGAAAAAAGAACTCTATCCTGGCTTGAGGGGAGAGGTTGCACAACTAATTTTCCTACGACTACCCCAGCTGTGATTTATTTACATCTTTCTGGATCCAGGTTAGAACTTCATACAACATGCGAGCTATGGGCCCTTACGTGAAAAGGTTTCCTACACTCCCCTTCTGCCTGATCAGAGTTTAAACAGCATCTGTCACTTTATCTTTGTTAGTTTCCTAAGTATGTCCTTGGTTTAAACTTCCTTGAATGGAAAATCTGTGCATGTCATACCTTTCCAAGGACTGGATGAATTTATTGAGTTTCCCTAATACTTTCTTCCCATGTCTCTTTAGCTTTCTAGGCTGGCACTCCAAAATACTGCAGTGAATGCTGCAGGGATTGCAAGCTCTGCATTCTGACTCCCTTCTGAATCTGGAATTTAACTCTTAACACTAAAGCTCTGTGAATAGATGCCTGGAGTGTTGCTGTGGGGTGCAGCATTATACCATGCTGATGTGCCTTTAAGGTGTTTATAGTGGGTAACGATTACAAGCTATATGTCAAAAACATCTTTACTAATGAATTCAAAGCAAGTCTGCCATGTGCTGCTGTCCAGCTACTTCATTTTTCAGAAGTGAAGGAGAGAACAAATATCTCATAGCATCTTAACCTTCCAGTCCTTGTCCTGACTGGCTACACATTTGTACTGGCTACACAAGCAGGAATTGACAACTTAAAGAAAAGTGAAATAGGTAAAACAGAATTCTCAGTCCTACTTTCCTTGTGATGCACTGGCATTGTAGTGCCCATCTTTTCTGTTGAAGGTATCTGTCCTTGTTCCAGACTGTTCCAACTGACTAAGACACTTTCATCCTTCCCAGATCAGCTCATCATAACCACTGGAAAACTGCATTTGAATTCCTGCCTTGTGAGTAGTCTACGTAGCAGTTATTTCATCATCAGTTATGTCTTGAATGCCCATAAACTGCAGGTTATGATGCTATGACTGTACCCCAAGAGCAGACTGATCTCTGTTGATCATACACAGAGCAGTGTTACTCCGCCCACACATGCAGGAGGAGGGGTCACACTAAAGAGCAGGGACCATCCACTTACTGTGCTAAAAACAGTGCTAAGTGTTTTATTAAATGCTGCTCAGATAGATAGTTTCCTATGGCAAGTTCCATCTCTTTTCGTCCCCTCCATTTTATTAATTTATTGATTCTCTATTTGAGGAGACTAGCCAAAATATTAGTCAGCATAGACCATATTTCTCATATATCCAGGGTGACGTTGGCAAGGCAAATGGAGAGAAATTGATAAGCTTTGTAAAGATGACAGCTGGAAAAAGGCGTTGCTTAGGAAGATATGTTATGCTCAGCTCACCTCCCTGTTCAGAGAAAGAGAACTTCCCAGAATTTCTCAGAAGTACAAGACCAAGGGCCATTTCTCAGGTAGGTGAAACATTTCTCAATGTTAAGGTCTATTTTCCTTATGTATAATGAGTTCTATTAAACTCTTCTTTCTTCAGTATAACATAATGATCCTTCAGTATTCTAGAAGGAAATCTCATTGACAAGTTCCCTGAAATTCTCTAATGCCTTTTTTAACAGATTTTTTATTTGCAGCAACAGAAATCCAGCACACTGAGCCACTCTGGCTTTCACTCAGTTAGGCCTTTGCCAGCATCATTCTTAGTGCACAGTGTGTGCCAGTTCTCTTCTACTCCCTGGCTGATATACTTTTTGCCTGAATAGGCTTATCACCTGCAAAATATAATAGTTCTGCCTTCTCTCCCTTCTTTATTAGCCCTAGTAAATAATAAAAGCTCAGTACCCCTGGGGACCTAAATTTTTAGGGTAAATTTCTCCGTAGCAGTAAAGTTTTCATTGACATTTCTTCTCCATATGTCCAGGTAGCTTGTTTTCATTTAGTTTGGGGGGAGTTTGTTTGTCTTTTTATTTTGTGACTAAGAAGAACAAAATACACAGATTATGTCAAAATTGGCCATGCTGTCAACAGTGTGGTCTCCTCATCTCCACCAGTTTATCCTCCTTTCACTGTCTTCCAGGAAAAGTTACAGTCTGATTACTCCTCCCCTCAAAATGTTTTAACTGATTGCCAAGAACTCTGTGCATGGTTTCTTCAAGGTTGGACTAACTAAAAATATTGCCAGCACTCATACCCTCTGACTCACCTCTGGATCCCAGCTGTCGTGATGGTTCTGGATTGTGATTATGTTTGGCATACTCCCAAATAATTTTATGGGCTCCTTGTAACTTGCACTTCCATGTGCAAAGAGCCCAGAAGATACTAATTCTGTAGCTCTGAAAGGATTTGAAAGCAGAGAAGAAACATGCAAATCAAAAGGATACGGTCTGAGACTAAGGAGTCCCAACTTCCACTGATCTAGGGGATTAAAGAGAGGAGGGTCTTGGAGTATCTCTGAAAGGAGGCAGATTACTGCTGGAAACTGTTGTTCACTGGCACCCGAAGCCTTTGTTATGAGTGCCAACAGTCTGCACAGGACTAGAGGTCCTACTGCAAAGGCTTAAATTCCACGTAAACACCTGCTGCTCCTTCTACAGCCTCTTGTTTGCTTGTGACTCACTCAAAAGCATTCAGCTCTCTTCACTCCCCAGCACAGGGTCATACATGCAATACAGCCAAATATTTACATGCCATTCTGCCCGGTCTTCAGATTTTAAAATTTTCCATCATTTCCTCTACCCATGTACCCATTATTCCGAGATCAATGAGTGACCTCAGATTTTAAGGTCAGAAAGAGCCTTAGATCATCCTGTCTGACCCTTTTTATGATTCAGAATTTAGAATTTCATTCCGTTCTCCCTGTATGTGAAAGCATAATGCACATTCTTATGTAATTGCTATGCATAACATGCAGCACTGTGTAATTTAATAAATAATAATAAAGCATATCCAAATGGCAGCTCTGTATAAAAGAAGGCTGAATTAATCTTGCAATATTATTGGCCAACTGAGAATTTCAGGCATTTGCTGGAAAGTTTAATGCAAGCTTTGAAATTTGGAAAGCATGCTTCTTTGTTAAGAAATTCTCTATTTCTCATCATGAGCTTCTCAGAAACCATTAACATTTTTTATTTAAAGTAATAAGCTCAGAAGAAGGGGATATAGCCATGAGATAATAGCCTTTGTGAAATCACTAGGTGTGCTGAGGTGAATCCATGGGTACTCAACATAATGACAGGATCATCAGCTAATGCCTACTTTTATAGAGTTTTAATATTCTAATCACTTTTCCAAGAAATAATCTTTATATTTAAAGGTATAAGGACAGTCTTAGAGCCAAAAATGTTAAAATAATATTATGTTACCCTACGAGTCTTGTAGACAATTAGTTTTAATAGAATGTAATACACCAATCTGATTCACTGAGACAGTGAGGTTTTCAGCTAAAAGAATTACAGAGGCTATGCCTGCTCATTATATTTCAGCTCTAAGCCAATTCAGCTTCTCTTCCTCAGAGTCCTCAGGCTCCTCTGCTTGGTGTCTTGATTAAGATGGCAAGGGAGACCAATGGTCCCTTGTGGCTGGTGTTATGATTAAGCCCCTCCTGTGGCTGAGATTCTAGCATGACTGTGGAAGTCAGGACACACACATTTGACTCCAGACTCTCACCGACATTTCATTCTTATACAGGAATCTCTATTTCTACCCATTTAAAAGACAGAGATAAAGCCATGCCTGAATGCCAGAAGTCGTAAGGAAGTGATGATTGAGCAAGTTTGAGACCCCTACCAGTACAAATATCTGTACAAAGTGATGTTCTTAGACAACCTGAAAGGAAAAAGTTTTTACTATTAAAATACTAATTTCTTTAAGTACTGCTAGCTTCTTGGCTGCTAAGGAGGAGCTAGAAAAATCTCACTGTGGAAAGAAGAAAGCAGAGTTGGAGAATCCCAATATATAACCACATACTGCAGACCTGACTGTGTTAGAGCAAATCCCCACTTTGTCAGCTGTTTACTCTTTGCAGGTGACAAGTACTGCTAAATTCATAAAATTACTAGTGAGGCTGCAACCACCTAATAAGTATTTAATAGATACAACTGTTAAAAAGAACAAGATGTTTGAGAATAAGAAAGCAAACTTCTCTTATAATTTTGCAGATCACAAGTTCGTATGTATTTTCAAACAAGAAAGTTCTTTGCATCTGGGATAAGACTGTTTATGACAGCAAAAGGAAACGTGACCAAATAAGAGAGGTTTATTAACTGTATTCTACAACAAACCTACAAAGTCATTTTACTCATGAGCTTTCAGATATGATTAAATAGTAGCCATGGGGTTATTTTCTGATTATATCTAACTGAAAATTCAAACATTTTAAGTATAATAATGAGTATTTTGCTACTCTGCTTGTGAAGCTACTGAGATCCAAGTCTCCCTGTATTAAAGTAAGCAAGGAACATAATGTTACTCAAGTTACATTTTCCACTTGAATTGGCAATGTGATTGTGCATTCCTAAGCCACAAGAATAAAATCTTTGGAAACTAAAAGCAACCAACAGTACATACTGGGATGTCAATGAAACATAAAGGCTATATATAGATTTATAGAGCAGATAAATATTATGCTGTCATTAGAGAGAAAGCAAGGGTTTAATACTTGGATCCTATGTCAGATTTCTGCAAAACATTACTCTCCAACAGAGCATATAAAAACCTCTTCCGGAGGACAGCAAATCAAGAGATAGCATTCAACAACTAGGCAGCCAAATCAACCACACGTTTCAATGTTAACCTCAGATGGGAGAGATCCAGTGAGAAGTTTACAATGTAAAGGGACCAAGAAAATAATCTTTACCCCTTCTGTCAGTTCCTGGTAAACCTAAGAGACAGCAATAGCATCAGTTCATGTCATATCTGGCATAGCAAGTTCACATTAGGTGCTCAGGAAAAGTCATCTGAGTAGCTTCAGTATTTCTGTGCTGTATTCAGCTTCAGTTCATGGTGGCTTCCTATTATAGAATTAGTGACTGCCTTAAACAGTGAATCCTTCCCTGGGGCTTTTTTATTTTTCCTTTTATGGCTGTTTTCTGTGGGACTTCCCATTGTTCCTTATGGTTAAATTAGGCAGATATGAAGAGACTATTTCTGTTTTCCATAACCCAAGAGGGGTTAAGAAAGCTCATCACTGTAAGGGGCCAACCACTTATTCTATCTATTTTCCCTCTATGAAAATCAGCTCAAATCAGACCAACTTTCCCTTTAAGTTTTTTGTCCTTGTTACCTAAATCAGTCCTTCTGACATGCACAGAAGATCCAAACAAATATCCTTTTCATCAGGACTTTTTCTCCTGCAAATATCAAGAGTTCTTTCTTTATAATATGTTGGCCAAAACTGTACTACTGAGATTTCTTCCAGATGTCAAACAATATTCCTGTACAACCTTTGCTTCCAGACAGCATATAGACATCCTAGTAGTCATCTATTTGTATTTCATTTTCTCCCATAGTGATCATGATGGTGATATCACAGGCTTTAAATTTGCTAGTAGCTAAATTTTGCAGGCAACCTTGTCTCTGCTGTCAAACCTATCTGCCTCCTAAAGCTCTCTCTCAAGAAAGGTTCGGTTTGTGACTATTGCATAATGCCTTAGCCATGTTTTATTTTGAGCTGCAGTCTCTAGGCTGGTTTCCATAGAACATGGAAGCCTTGCAGAAGGTCTGCCTCTGTCCTAGACATGTGTTCTCATCTTCCAGCAGTGGAGTCAAAATCCTTTCTTACTCTTCAGGATCCTCATGAACTTTGGCGTAACTTCAATAGGGAAGCATAAAGAGACCTTGTACTTAGAGCATTTCTACCAAATAACCTGTCTAAAGATTTCGCAAGAGTTTTGAAGAGTATAGATTGGGGTGAGGAGACTCAATAATTTTGTTTTTCATGAAGGTTAAGATGGGTGTAAGGACATATAATGTCACTTAGAGAGTATGAGTGTAAGAGTCTGCAACCTGGCTACAGGCTGCATTCCAGTAGTGAAGAAAGCCAACTATGCTGGTCTGGAGGCCAAGGACTCTAGCCTTTTCTAGGCCCACTTAAATACTAACTTAAAGAATGAAATGGATCCTATCCAACACACATAGTCTTGGCTAGTCTACCACATAGAAATCTACTGACAAAGTACACAATGCAAGACTTATTCTAGAATTAAATTGAAGGACCTACACATAAGGCTCTTGCCACTACGCACTTAAATCTTATCTCTTATCAATGTTGCCCACAACTGAAGTTAAGGTAAAGGTTTCTGAACATCATTTTGTGAACCAGTAGCAAACTACAGACCAGTAGCTGCACAAAGCATATTTTCATAAGCAAGACTTGTTGTGTCACCTGGGCCTCTCACATAGTTGAAGCTCAATACCTCAGTCTGAAACTGGTTAAAAAGGCAGAGGAAGACGAAGAGAAGGATAACTTTCCATTTTAGTTTTATCATTTTCTGCTTTCCTCAACCTTTCATTACCTTATGAGTAAGACTCTTCAAGTGCTGAGTTTATTGCTTTAAAAAGTTAAAAACCAAATAAAATGAAAATGTAAATGATTTTCATTTTGTTTTCAGGTTCTTTTATTTTTCTGTGATTTCTAAATTTTAGGGAGACAAAATCATCATTTGATTTTAATACATTGACATACCAACATTTTGATTTGTGTTTTTTAAATCTACTTTTGATGTTGTATCAGAAACTCTATCTGTAATTTAGATGCAGATTCTCTCATTGACTACTTAGCAGTTCTATCAGCCCATACAGTATATCCTCAGTTGATATATCTTTATCAACAGCTCAGTAAGAACTTCTCAAAAATTATTTTCCCAGTATTAGAAAATTTTAGTTTGTCATCACACAATCAAGCTAGGATATGTTTTAATAAATATCCTTGAAAATATAAGGCTTTATTGTCTTAGTTTCAAAAAACCCCAAAAACCTGAATCTTTCAAAAATGTGTCTTTAATATCCAGTTCTCCCCCACTAAAAAGTAGTTTGAGACAACTAGGAGAACTCCACAATATCAAACACCAGACACACCCGTTTTTCTATAGGAATATAGACAGGATTGTTCCTAAAAGGCATCTCTCATTCCTTAGTGTGAAATGGGTTGAAAACTTTGATTAGGCAGGAGGGGATTAGGGCATTCTTTTCTCCCCTTAATCTTGTTTCTTCCAAAGATCAGGGATTTACTCAGGAATGTACTCTTCTCTTAAGGATACATAAACAAAAGGCAAATAGCCCCTGAGTGTGACTCTGGCATGGTGAGGTCAGCACTAGTTGAGACCTCTTATTGATCTGTTGAGTCAGCTTGGAGATTGTGAAATTCCTCTTAAGTGTGATCCAGCACCCATCCATGCCCTCCAAAATCTTTGTCTTCACTGAGCAGGAAAGATAAGCAAATATTTATATAAATAAATATTTATTAAGGTTCTTTTGCTAGCATACACTGAACAAACTTTATTTTCAGTTATCCTATTTGTTATCAGAATTTCTTGATTAAGCCATTCTTTTTACTACATCCTATAAAAGCAGTTCAGCACTCACACAGTTAATATAGAACTATTCACTTCTAAAACAGACAAATTTGGTTGCCTATATGAACACCTCCTTCCCATCTCACTATGTTACTGGTTAGAATTGTACAATTATTATGTTATAACCACAGTCATTTTCAAAGAATTATTATTATTTTATATAACAACAGTCATTTTGCTTAGATATTGGTGCAATTTTAAATTTCTGGTTTTCAAACTATTTTAAAAGTTCTGGAATTTTTCAGAGAATTAGGCCAAGAACCTCATGAGTTTAGGCCATGAGAACCTGATGAGGTTCAACAATTCCAGGTGCAAGGTTCCACATCTGTATCAGGGCAATCCCAGACAGGACTACAGACTGGGAGAAGAACTCATTGAGGTCAGCCCTGCAGAGAAGGACATGGGAATGTCGGCAGATAAAAAGCTGGACAAGACCAGGCAATGTGCATTTGCAGCTTACCGTGTCCTGGGCTGCAGTAAGAGAAGTGCGACCAGCTGGGCCAGGGAGGGGATTCAGCCCCTCTGCTCTGCTCTGGTGAGATCCCACCTGGAGTGCTGCTTCCAGCTCTGGGGGCCACAACATAAGAAGGACATGGACCTGTTGGAGTGAGTCCAGGGGAGGACCATAAAGATGATCAGAGGGCTGGAGCACCTCTCCTATAAAGACAGGTTGAGAGAACTGGGGTTGTTCAGCCTGGAGAAGAGAAGCCTCCAAGAAGACCTTATTGTGGCCATTCAGTACACATAGAAGTGTATAAAAAAGAGGGAGAGAGATTTTACAAGGACATTTAAAGATAAGACAAGAGGAAATGATTTTAAGCTAAAATAGCAGAGATTTAGGTGCTAAGAAGAAATTCTTTACTCAAAGGGTATTGAGGCACTGGAACAGGCTGCCCAGAGAAGTTGCAGATGCACCATCCCTGAAAGTGTTCAAGGATCGGCTGGACAGAGCCCTGGGCAACCTGATCTAGTGGATGGCATCCACCCATGGGAGGAGTGTTGTAACTACATGTTCCTTAAGGTCCCTTTCAACCCGAACCATTCTGTGATTCTATGAGTAAGATAATCCTTCAGGAATCCCAGAGTCCTGAGAACAGTGAGAAAGTTTGGGAAGAGAAAAAAGAAGACCTACTCTCGGTGAAAAAGGATCAGGTTAGGCAATGTTTAAACAAATTGGACATACACAAGTCTGTGGGATTTACTAGAATACAGCCACAAGCACAGAGGGCGTTTGCAGATGTCATTGTGAGGCTGCTCTCTTATATATTTGAAAGTTCAAGGTAATGAGGAAATATTCCTGAAAATGGGAAGCAAATAAATGGCATTCCTTGGAATTTCCAAGTTTCCAAGAAAGGATGAGGAGTCTCCATCCTTGGAGATACTCAAAACTTGACTGGACACAGCCCTGGGAAACTTTTTCTGGTTAGCCCTGCTAAGAATGGTTGGATTAGATAATCTCCAGTAGTTCTTTCCAGCCTCAACTCTTGTGTGATTCTGTGATGCCCTGTGGAAGTTTTAGTGCTAGAAAAGACTGATAGGAATTTTAAATGAGAGCACTGTGAACCTTGCCATATTTCCCACTTCAGGGGGAAGAAGAAAAATTAAAAAAAAAAAAAAAAAAAGGAAAAGAGAAAAAGACCACACCATCACCACCCTCTTGGGTGCCTCTCAGTTAAAAACTGATATTTGTTTGAAGTAATTCTTTCAGAAATCCCAGTGTGCCTGAGACTATTATAAAAGCTTTTGTTTACATGCATTAAATTACAACAGTTTTCCAAGAAATCTGTTTTCATTAAGTTATTTACTCTCAAAAACAGGTTTCTTGAGACCAGGGAGAAGGCTTCTTGCAACCATATGGAATCTTCTGACCAACACAGCTTCCCTTTAGAAGTTCCCATCTATCTATATTTTGCAAATGCAAATCAATCTGACTCCATAATACTTTCCAAGGCAATAAAAGTTTATAATGCATTTGGAGGCCACGACATAGGAGAAACGAACACGTTCCCACTACACTCCCGCTTCTGTCTCATCTCCCAAGGAAATCTGAAAAAAACCCTCTAATACTATATATTTGCACTTGAACTAAAATAGTGTTGGTGGTTACATGACAGTGGAAAAGAGAGAGTCCTGGAGCTGGAGCTAACTCCAGATATTTAGCGGTTATAAGTATTATACAAGCCTGTAAATTAAAGAGTGCATAACTCGTAAACCCAACATCCCCCTCTCTTTTTTTCTTTTCTTCTTTTTTTATTGAAGCCAAATTCCACTTTCAACCAGAAGAAATTCCTCGCCCCCACTGCTCCATTGTTGGGAATCTCTGGAAAGGCCAGATGTTGGAGACAGTAATTCAGGGGCTGAAGGAGCGCCTGAAATATCCACTGCCCTCTGGAGGACAAGAGTGTGGCTGAGCTGCTGGAACCTTCAGCCAGTGCAGGCTGTAATGCATTGTATGTTTCTGTTGCGGTTTTGCCTAAGAACAAATGGGGATTGCAACTGCAAACTACTTAATGGTGCAAAAAATTAACATATCCCCAAAAGGCTTGGAAATTTAAATCTGAGTTTGTTCTCACTGATCTTCTGTGGTGTGTCATGTTAATTCCTGTCCTATTTTTATGTCTTATTATGGGAAATGTTGCTTATTATAGAAGGGAAAAATCTGTCAGCTATGATTAATGCCTTCATGTCTAAGAAAGTAGCCTTGTAGCCACACAGGCTTAGGGTTTAAAAGAAACAAAGTTTTAGGGATAAGTAATTTTTTCTTTTAAACAACCTGACGCAGGTGGAAAAAGAACACGCTTTTCAGGCACAGTTCTTCAGTTTTTAAATTCCAAGGTGTTGAAATTTGTACAGATGAAGTAGGGCATAATTGATGGATATCTTTAGTCATGTACTTAATAAACTGGAGAGCCAAATTAAAACTTAATCTATTAAAAAAATTCCCACATCACGAAAAAAGTGGAAAAACAATGAATAATGAGCCAAGACCTAAGCGGATGAACAACCATAAGATGTCATAACTCTTGAGATTGACAGAAACATTTTCAGGTAAAACACAGTATTTCTGTTTTATAAATATAACTTCAACACCAGAACCAAAAAAAGCTTCCATATTTTACTTTTCAGTGTAGCTACACAAAGTTAAGAAAGAGACAAAACTGTCTTATCACCATTGTAAGACAAAAATTCCAGTGCTGGTACATGCAAACTTCAGAGATAAATTTACTGCAAACAGCAGTGAATATGAGTGGCCCTTACTTCATTGTGGTAGATAGAACACAAAGAGCCAGCACAAATGGCAGGAAACAAATTTGATTTTTTTTTTGTAAAATGAAGAATTTTAATAATTGCAACGAATTAAGACACAAGTCATTCTTGAAAAAAACTCAAAAGCCCTTGAAAAATGACAGATTAAATAGCCTGACAAACAAGATCTAGTAAAAGGCATAAAGTCCTCTATTCCATCCAATATTTTAAGTCATCCACAATGATCCTAACACAAAATTATTAATAAAGTGAAATTTGTTCTGGAAGGGTCTAATATTTAAAACAGAACATTTGTAATGAAACTTTCCAAGATTCATTCTCATCAATAATGCTTTCTTTTCCTCAGAAAAGAAGAATGGAGAGCCATGAAAGCATTAGATTTTGCATCTCCAGGAGGAAGCCTCCCTGAAAACTTTTTTAACTTATTGTGCAAATAGATGATCCACAGACAGTTTATGATGGGACAAGATATACAGCCACCAAGAACAGCCATACTTCCTCTCTCTGTCATTCCCTTCCCCCTCGACAACACAGAGCTCTACCGAGATCTTATGGACTACTCCTATACACACACACACTGCTCTCCATAACATCCCCTGGCCTTTCTTAACCCTCATCCACTTTGCCCTTACTGGCTTCCCTCAGCCCTCAACACCTCCCTGAACACACTCATTGAATATTTTGTGTCATTATCGCAAAATTCAATTTTGCTCTTGGGGGAAGTGGAAGTTAATGCTGCCTCCAGAACTGAAAAGCCTTGAGTGGGTCCTGGCACTACATGAGGGATTGTGTCATTCAGTGAGGAATGCGATCTGAAGAGCCCTATTGAGCCTACAAATCATTTACTCAAAAGACTACAATAGACACCAGGCAGAAAATAGTATGAATACAGGAAAAAAAAAAAAAAAAAAAAGGCAGCCTCAATCCTGCAAACACTTATGTGTGTACTTAATGTAATGTGGATGAATATTGATTTCAATGAGAGTGCTTATATGCATAAAGCAAGGCATATGCATGCTTATAGGATCAAGGCCAAAATTGTTAAGTACTGGAAGCTGAGCTTTAATGACTGATAAAGCAACTTAGAAATACATCAAAATACGTCAAGGAAACATTCAAGATGCCTGGCTGGTTTCAATACTTATAAAATGGTATCTCTGCTCTGAGTCTGAAATAAGAAAATAATTTGTTAGTAAATTAATGACAATCACATAAAATTAGAATGTAGTATAATGTATGAGCAAAAGGAGCACACATATGTGGCTGAATAATTCTGCCTCCTGATAGAATGCATCCATTTCTGTGGCAGCTATTGAAAAATGTACAAAAACGCAACAGTTTATGTCTAAGAGGTGAATGATCCTCCCATTTGCAATAGCCAAGGAAAATTAAAGTTGAAAGGGGATTTCTCATAACAGAATTCATCCTGCAAGTATACAGACTGGGAGTCGCAAAGCCAATGGGTGATCATTTCAGACTCCACTGTACAGCTTGGTTTCAGTCTAGGAGGACATACTGGCCACACAAATTCTCTCATGCTCTCTGTCATAGTACAATCTGAAACACTAACCTAACATTTTATCAAAATTAATTTTTTCTTCAGCCTTCTATGAAAAAGAATGGACATGAAACACATTGTAGAAATGCACACTCTGGTTTCTGTTTGAACGCTCTGAGGGAGACTTTAATTGCATAACCAAAATGACAGTTTGGGACACTGACTGGTAACTTAATGCTGGAGACTTTGAAAACCTAAGTCTTAATTCCCTGCTCAGGAACAGCATAACTAATTTAGCAGTGATGAACATGGAAAACAGACTCTCAGCCCAGCCTGAATGCCAAACAGATACTGTTTCCAATTAGGGTGACCACTCTGGTCTGCAAGGATCTTGAGTGACAACACACTGCTTGTGAGTAGTGCTGGCTGGGCAGTGGAGAACACTCCAGCTTTCCAGACCCTACATGTCACACACCTAAAACGCTTTTAAGACTATACTTCATATTTTAGAAAGCCAAGCTGAGGGGAATTCTACAAGCAGCTCACAGAAAGGAGACAAGTCTTCCAGGGCAGGAGGCTTGGCTGAGCACTCTACTAATGTGCAGAGAGCCCTGTGGTGAAGAGGCTGTGATGTCTCTAGCCCTGAAATTAGGTGGTGCAGCCCTGCCAGATTTCTGGTGTCCACACTGGATAGAACTCAGAACTGTCATGAATGTTCTCTGAATGTGAAACGATGGATAAGTGTCTCTTCAAATCTGGTCAGCTCTGCTAACACGACTAGTGTCGCGGCTGCCACTGGCCGCCCGATAGGCAGGCGACAAGTGATTTGACGCCTCCGGCCAAAACAGGTCAAAGCGGACCCCTTGTCTGCAGTTAGAGCGCTTGCTGAAGCTTCTTAGCATGCTGCAGCACAGTTGTTATTAAGCCACGAGGAGGACGGCAAAAGAGAAAGAGGGACTCCAGTTTGGTGCTAACAAGCCAACTTTATTGCCCAAGACAGCAACTCCAGCTTTGATCAAAGCAACAAACACCTCACAGAAGCAAAGAGCTCCCTGTGCACGGTATTTTATACTGAACAAGAAAGGGGTGACTCTGGGATAACAAACCAATGGGAGAACGGAGAGTAGCGAGAGTTAACAAATCAGGGAAGAGTCAGGGAGGGACTTACAGGAACAACCCAATCACAAACTGAGGACCAGAGAACTTTCCAGAGAGAAGGGAGGGACTTACAGGAACAACCCAATCACAAACTGAGAACCAGAGAACTTTCCAGAGAGAAGGGAGGAGACATTGCAGGAGTGACACCCAGTGGGAGGTGGCTTTAGACTTCAGTCCCGCCCCCAGACCCACCTTCGGAATCGGAGTCTTGGGCGGGGAAATCCACCCACTGGATGTCGCCTGGCCCACCGGTGGGCCGGAACACCGCAACAGACTAGCTCATGACTCTGGTCAAAATGGAGTTTTGCAGGAAACTTCAACTTCAGAAATTCCTCAAGAATCTGTGTGAGACCAGGATTTCTGCTTTCTTTACACTTTGTTCTAGGATGATCGAAATAACAATAACCAAATACAGTGACAAATTTCTAGCTTTCCACCTACAGTGCTTCATTGGCTTAGGAAATAACATGTCATCTACTGCACGGCCTGCTTATTCCTGCCCATCTAGGGGGCTGTGGTGGCAGAGCACTGGAACATGCTGCCCAGGGAGGTAGTGGAGTCTCCCTCTCTGGAGACATTCAAAACCCTCCTGGAAACATTCCTGTGTAACTTACTCCAGGTGATCCTGCCTTGGCAGAGGGGTTGAGCTGGATGATCTCCAGAGGTCCCTTCCAACCCCAGCAATGCTGTGATTTTCTGACTGCTGTAGAGGCATAGACTTGCATTATTTTAAGTTCAAGGTAAGTTCTACCCTGGTGTGTAAAGACTTCAGGAGTTGTTAAGACTCTGACTTTTCTTTTTCCCCCTCTCCCTGCCATGTGGCTGCTTCAGGACCTTTCTAGTTTTCCTTCCTTGGTTTAGTTGCAATGGAGTCAGTGACTGCTGTTTATCAGTCTGCAACACACTGAGTATCAGTGTAAGAAAGGCTGTAGAGAACAAATTTAGAGGCAGAAAAAGTAATGCTTTTTTTACTATGTAAAGTGGCTATTTAAAAAAAAAAACAAAACCCCTTTGTTTGTACTGGCCAGTGTAGAATTGTGCTACTTTTCTTCTGAAGTTATGCTTTAACATAGCATTCTTTGGCCAGCCCTACAGTTTTCATCATGTCTAGATTTTTCAAGAAAAAAATAAAACAATATAGGAACAGCTCAGTGAAACTACCCCAGAGAGAACAGAAAAAAACCAAAACAAAACCCAAAGTTGTGAACTTTGAGGATGGAGCTTCAAAATATATATATGTACTTTAAAACTAGATCTTTAGCTGATGAAAAACATCATGCCTCTGCTGAAGCAAGTGAAATTATGCCAAAACACACCAGGCGAGTATTTGACACTCATTTATTTGTATGCACAAATTCCCTGGTCTGTGGCCACTTTAAGAACAGTTGAACTGGCAGTTTGTTCAGGCAGGTTTTCGACTTGTCCGTGGAACTGCAAGGATTTTCTCACCTCTCATCAGCATGGATCTGCAGCCAACATCTTTAAAAATATATCCTGATCTCATTCAACTCAAAGCTGTGTATTGAAATAAGGCAAGCCCTGAGATGAATTAGAGGCAAAGGGCCCCTTTGCACACTTGAACTCTATGTGCAGCTTTCCTTGACATCAGTGTGAGCTGTGTCTGCAAATCAGTGGCCGCTTTTCGTTACAGAGTAACAAATCTTTAGCCCACACCCTACTTCTGACAAAGTCTTCCTTTTAAAAAGCACATTCTTTCCTTAGATTCATGCAAAGACATCAACCAGCATTGCCAGAAGACACGCTCAGAAAATCAGGATGCTATCCTGGACCAGCAGTGCAAAGACCAACTGACAAGGACTGCACAAATCTGAAAAAAAAAAAAAAAAAAAAAAAAAAAAATCCCAAAAAAAAAAAAAAAAACATTTCATACTTANCCAAAAAAAAAAAAAAGACTCTTACTGCTTACATGAGATATCAGGAAAAATACTTCCAAAATAAGAACATCCTAATTTTAATCATGCTAACTAAAGCTAACTAACTGACAGTAACACTAATGACAGCAGAAATGTGTCTGAGGGGTAGGAAAAGAGTATGCAGGGTCATAATTCAAATTTCTCAACACATTCAGTTAAGGCCATATTTTGCAGGAACTCATTTAAGCAATGTTAAAAGGATAAGTTTTTTCAAACATTCTAAGCATCCAAAAACTTCTGTTCTGGCTTTGTGCATAATCGGATTTTCTGAATGTCTCAATTTCCCAATGCTGAGAATTTTTGCAGACCTGAGTCTCACTCTGAACATTTCTGAAATGTTGACCGTATCTTTTAACTTACTCAGTCAAGAAAGGTACATAGTTCTGTTTTGGAGTCCAGTAAATAAACTCCAGTCACAGAGCATACACTACTCACACATTAAAAAATCCCATTTGTTCTCTGAACTTTTAATCATGAAATGGTTAAAAATATTGAAGGGCCAGAACTATCAACAGAGAGAGGGAGTGAGAAAGAATGGAAGGAGGAGTATGGTACAGCACTTTGCAAGCTCAGCAGTTCTTCAGATGTGGTCTGGCATGTAGTTCATAAAGTCAAGCAAATCTGCTCATTTCAGTCTTATATACAGGCACATATGCATCAACAGACATAGATACATAGATGCAAAGCCTCTGAAGAGTGAAATAAAGCAGTGTCATGTACATCTTTAGTAAATCAGCAGTAACAAAGATTTGAAGTTATAAAAAATGCATTGCTTTGTGCTATTTCAGCACAAAAACAAGCTGAAAGTTTCAAGTATGTGACAGCTAGGATAGGTTTTCTCTAAGAGGACACTGATGATGATGACATCATTTGAACTTTCTACTTCACTTTGAGTTTCTCATAATTATATATATTTTTAATGGAGTTTATAGGAACATGATAACAGAAAATCCTTTCATCTAAAAAACATTGCTTCATCAGAGCAAAGTAATTTCACTGAAACAAAGAAATTTTAAAATTTTTTGGCTAGAAATTTTTTGAGGTCTCTCTTGTTAATTCTGATTAGGCAAAAAAAAAAAAGAGAAAAGCAGATGGAGGGGTAGAAAACCAGAGGAAGAAGGATGCGTGTGTACATTCATGTAAGAAAAAGAATTTTGGCAGAATTTTGGGCAAGCGGATGAGATGAAGAAGTAAATTCCAGAATGCTGAAATACAAGAAGGAAATTTAATTTTTATTCCTAGATCTGCTTCAGTTTTTTATTATTGGAGTGCAGGATTTCTGGTTCTTCTGTGTTGTTGCTTTCAAATATTCTGCAGAATGTGTGATTTCTTGCACTATGCCAGACTCAGCAGTGCCCATGCAACTAGACATAGCACAAATGTTAGATTAGCCATAACAGCTAATTAGAATGACTTACAGAAGGGACAGTATCATGGAATCATTGAATGGTTTGGGCTGGAAGGAGCCCTAAAGATGATCTAGTTCCTACCCACCTTACATGGGCAGGGACACCTCCCACTAGACCAGCTTGCCCAAAGCCCCATCCAACTGGCCTTGATTTTTATCAGTGTGTGGCAGGAAAAAAGTTTTTCAAGATTTGGGATGGGATAATACGATTTGAAGTAATGACTAGGGATTTTTTTTCTAAGCAACATGAAGATATCCCAACTCAACATTGAGGGATTTAGTGATGATTATGAGGTGAACAGGTAAATCTCTGGAGATTGACAATACCCCATGATTTACCAATATAGGCCATAGATCTCATTTCCTTTGTCTTTCATCAAATAAATAATGAAAGAGGCTTTTTTTTTTAATGCAATGGAAAGCAAGATGCAGGTAGACCCTCTCCAAACTAAAGCTGTTATGAAAGATTGTAGACAGAGTGAAAATGTGTGTGACTTTCTCAGTCTGCATGAAGCAGCATCTGATTTTTCACACTATGTCATGCCAACTTAGAGTAATAAGATACTATTGTTTCTACAGAAAATGGAAAATAGCATCTAACAATACAATAAATGCATCTTTGGCTGGAATGTCCACATTCACACAGGCAAGTGTACAGAGTGTTGCACAGGCCTTCTGTTGTTGGTTTTTTCCACCTCCTTGAAGAAAAGCTGTTATGTCGTGCTACCTAAAGTAAACATAGAAACCCAAAGCTTCTGCACTTTTAGCATAGATGGGCCCAAGAGAAGCCTATTTAATAAGTTAGATGTGATGAACCATAGCCATTTTTCCTACCTACTCCTCTTTCCATCTATGCCGGTTATCTGTCTTCTCTACAGCCTGGTTTTCGTGAGTATCGTGTGGATATTGTCCAAGTCTTAAGGTAAGGATATAATTTCTAACAATGAGAAAGAACACAGAGAACATTCAGCAAAAATGATAGGTTGTGAACACAGCATACTGTTAGCCTGGGGAGGTGATTACCACAAGGTCATTGTGGCCCAGCAGCTGAACAGAATTCAGAAAAAGCTGGGTATTTTTGGAGTGGAAAAATACACTGAGAAATATTATTGCATGTGCGTGTCCATATGTATTTTAAATACGTACATGCATAGATATATGTGCATATATGTGTACGTAAAAGAAATATGTGAAAAGCAAGGCATGATTCAGAACTGAAACCAATCTCTATTGAGACTAAGGAAGGCATTTCGTTGGGATTGATTATTCCTCAGCTGCCCTGATCCATTTTCTCCTCTAAAGCAGCCTGCACTGATGGTTGAAAGAGATCATTTCCCTTGTATTCCAGTTCCTAAAAGCTGTCAGCAAAAGGCAAGTTCTCAGACTTCAATGCAAGAACCTACCGTGCTACATCCTTCTGCTTTAGCTGTCATTCCTTGTGAAGGAGAAGAACTTACAGACCTGCAGCTTATGATAGCCAAAACCCTAGAGACTTCTGGACCAGGCCAGATCATAGAAAGAATCATAGATGGATAGAGTGGCTTGGTTTGGAAGGGACCTTAAAGATCATCTAGTTCTACCATGGGCAGGGATATCACCATCAAATATCATGTCTGGTTTGTCAGAGCCTGGATTCCTTCACGGTGTTCCAATACACACCAGTAATGATGGTTGGTGATATCACAGCCTTAGAAATCAGTTTAGGATGCTTGCTAAGCCATGCCATTCTTTGTAGCTCATGATTCACACTTCCACTGCACAGTTCACAGGGCTGAGTCTCTGCAGCACAGATGAACTTCAGGCTCTCGATATGCCATCTTCCCTTGCAGCATGTGACTCTGACACAGCTGAATCTCAGACACTACAAATTTCTTTCTGGCTAATTCAGGGTGTCTTGATGCCAACACCCGGGCAAGTGGGCAGAGATAGGCAGACAGTGCAGGGGGAGGAAAAGGCATGGCTGGACCAATGAAAGGTGCTAACAAGAACCTTGCATTCCCAGAGATGACCCATCTCCTGGACTTCCGTCTAAGCTTGTGTCCAAGCAATGTTGAGATAGCATTTGAAATACACATAGTTTTCATGCTAAAATCTTTACTTATTGTAACTAATAAGAATTTTAAATTTAGTATCGTGTCTAATTTTTCTATTTGATGAATTACTCTCTTTATTACCAGATTGAAGTCCTCCATAAACTAGCTGCAAATTATCTATTGATACTTTCTTTTTCTTCTGTTTCTTTTCCTCCACAATACAATTCTCTGCTGTATAACAATTGTATTTGCCTGGGACTATGGAAAGAGTTAGGTAAATCAATTTTAAACAAACCATATATTGTATGCTTATATAGTTTCATTTCCAATAAATAACCTGGCATAGCTAGTCAACTTTACATGCAATCTTAATTTGAGTTTCATATGCATAACGGAAGCAAGGAAAAATGGGGCAGACTTGAGAAGGGAAGAAAGATTATATGGCTACAAGCACAGTGCGATGTAAATTCATTTACAAGGGCATCTGCATCTGTATGTCCAGTCAAGTGGCACAGTGAATTGCGAGGGGATTATTGATTTCAAAATGACTTAACTGCAGTCATGCAGTACTGAGAATACCTTATTGCTTCCCTTAGCTTCATGTACCAATTTGATCATATTTTATGTATGTCTCAGCAGTCACATGTGTAAGTCCTGAAAATAAGGTGATTAAAAGGGCAACAACCTCACAAAAATAAAAAAAAAGGAAAGAAAAGAGAAATTAGCAAAAACAGTGTCTCACCGCATGAGAGATGAAGTTTGCTCTTTATTTTCAAATACCCCAAATCATATACTTCTCTATCTGAATACCCCTCTTGAAACAATTAAAGTACAACTTACAGCAATGCTGAGCAGAAGCCCGCTGAAAATCGGGTCCCATCAAACCGGTGTCAACCAAAGATATTTATGTCACTTTTAAGGTTTGAATTTATAACTTCCAAAGTCAACATGGATAAAACTTTCTGAATATGTGCACAACATGGAGCTAAGAGAACTTTGAAACGGCTCACTGAAAGGTTTTAAAACTTCCATGTGCATGCAGGCCTGATAACTTTTAAAAACTGTTTTCAAGAGAAGGAGCAAGAAATAAGCATCATCTCCCATAACATATGGATTAAAATTTTTACACTGTCAGTAATTAAAATACCATGACAAATTAAGAGCTGATAAAAGGCCACAGCTAAAGATTTATGTTCTTTTTTTTTAAAGCTTCTTTAAGCTTTACCAAATGTACTGTGCTCCATGTACTTCATCTCTAACATCTGAATCCAGTTAGCAATGATTTTCAACTAACAGGGTGTTCCTTTGCATCAAAATGTGTAGCAGGATCTCTGTGTTACGCATGTCATCTTATGACAGTCAGTTAGCTCTCTTGCTGAAGTGCATTAGGAAACTGTTTTAAAGAGCTTGCACCTTTTGTCAGAGTGGTTAAAAAAAAAAAAAACGACATTGTTTAACAGCCCTGTATGTCTTACCGTTATACTCTCCACCTTTTGCAAAGGTCGGGGAAGTGTCATTTTGTGACTGTACTAATTTATTCAGAAAGCACAGCTTAACTCTTCCTGTGACTTGTTAAAATCATGACAACACCATATCGGGTGGGGGGAGGCAGGATTCAAAGTGTAGACAACACACGTTTAGTGAGTAGCTTTTTACTTGTGTCTTACATCAATCACTCCTGACATTTCCAAGGAGAAATCCTATCTGGACCCTAAAAATCTATTTCCTTTTCTCATGACAGCTGTGATTAAGGCAGGGCAGCTTGTACCATGCAGTTCTTTAATGATGAAGGCAGTCCTTCATGTCAACTTTCTTCTTAAAGTTGCAGTTATCAGAAATATTCCAGTGCAAAATATTTCCCCTTCTATTTGTTCTGTGCACATTTCCAATAAAAATGAAGTTTATTTGGGTGGTTTACAAAACTATACCTAGAGGTCCACTGCAGCCAGTAAGAAAACAAGCTTCAGGTTTCCAAAATGTAAAGCTGGTTGCTTCTCAGCACAGCACCTGGTATTTCTAAGGAACAGAAGAAGAATCATAGTGCCAACTTGTCATTTGGAGTCACCCTCGCATTGTTTTGTATAAAGTGAATGGGACGTTAGAGTGGTTCAGTGCCTCGTGTTATATTAATGTTCTGCTCAGGGCAGTGTAGACTCAAATCTCATTAAATATGGTTGTTTGAAATGACTTAGACGCTGAATGGCATTGGGTCTGTATTATCAGCACTTGCAGTAGGTCCAGAGGCTCATTGTCTGAGTTGTATCAATGCACAGTTTTACTACCTTTCTTCGCTTATCTGAGAAATACCCACACTAGTTAAAATTAGAAATGCTCTGACAGTGAATTATCTGCTGCTCACTCCTACCCATAGATGATGGCAAAAATAAAAAAGGTCTGCTTTTTATTGAGTTAATAATTACCAAACTTTTGGGGAAAGAAAATTATCTATCTTTGTATTTCTGATATGCTGCAACACAGGCCTCCTTGTCACATGATTAAGCATTCAACAACTAGACTTCAGAAGGCAAGAACAAGTACTGTGCTACGCTAGAAGTCAGAAAAGCTCCCTCCTTTTTCTGTCCACTCTCACTAGGTTACTAAAGTTCATATCAGAGCCATCCACTGGTTACTGAACGTTTTCCAGCACTTCAGCTTCAGAAGTTTTTTTTTCCTCTTTGTGAAGGGCACTGTAACTCTATTGGGCCTCAGATGGGTTTTCAATGTCAACATGAGGTCAAGTGTGTGAATCTCAAGACAGGATCAGGACACATCTGGAGGACTGTGCATTACTGTCCTACCCTATTAAAAAGCAGCAACAACAACAACTGCTTAGGAGTTCCTGGGGCTGAGCCTGACAGCAAAAACAGATGGATCACACTTCAGGATTTAATTTTCAGATGTGATTCCCCCATGCAGATGAATAGTTGGCACAATTTATGATCTTTAAACAGGTTAAATTTGAAAAGTCAAATTCTGCTCTATGATGTACTAGACATCATAAGAAGCTGTGATAGCCTCTTGTGTGTGACATATTATACAGTGGAACTGTGTGGGGCAGTTCTCCACTGGAAAAAACTCATGGAGCCTCATTGTCTGTGTCGGTTTGGGTAGCTGCTGACCTGGCTGCTCACATTTCACCCATGGTTTGCCTCCTTCTACCCACTACAGCAAGCAGTAAACCAAAACTCATCAACATTATAGCACCTTCATAGGTAACTGCTAACTCTGACCCATTTTTAGACAAAGACAATTGAAAATAGGAAGCAGGAAAATAACTATACAAGGATGATCAGATTCTAAGTGTCTAGTTTACATACTTGCCTCCTTAGATGTGGATCAGAAAAGTTATGTGTTGCTCATGGAAGAAAGCCAGTGCCTTTTAAACATTATTCATGACAAAATTCAGCCTGCCAGTCAACCACATGCCACAGATGAATATAAGCCTAGGGCTTGCAAAGGTTTTTGTTGGGATTTTTTGTTTAGTTTGGTGGGGTTTCTTCTTTTTCTTTTTTTTTTTTTTNNTTTTTTTTTTTTTTTTTTTTTTTTGTGCTAGAGCTATATGCATGCTTTCAATATAAATATGTAATAGAGAGGCTGCTTGCTTAAATACCCTCACTCCCCACACTCACACCTACATACACACACACACAAACTGCTCCATGCCTCATTATCATACCATAGGGGTAGGCAGAAAAAGAGAATTAATCCCTATGTATTTGCCTGAAGAAAATGGGCTTATTTCATAAAAGCCATCAATATGTCCTGATGATGAGTCTTCCGCACTATATTTATTGCCAGAATGTTTTCTGAAGTTCCTGCTTGTTCTTGATGAGAATCTTTTAAAATCATGTTTTACTCACTTAAATACCCTTTCCTGCTAGTTGTGCAAATAGCAAATCTCAGACCAAATTCCAGGTTGAACAGTACCACTTTGGATTTTACAGTGATCCATAAGCCCCTTTTTTTGTGTAATCCTGACAAAGTCCCAGAAGCTAATGTGTGTTCTTTCCACTTTGGCAATATAGGTTCGTCTGTCATGCACACCTGTGCAATGACTGTTGGAGAGATGAAAGCACAAATGAGACATAAGCAGAGTCTGGATCTATAAAGTCTTTCCTTTTCTGCTTCAGCTTTGCAATAATTCAGCTCTCCATGACTCCATCCTGTTTTTACAGTGGCCTATGTGGAAACACGAACTGTTGAAACACTCAGGTCCAAATCTGCAGTTGTCTCCCTTTCAAGTAAGTCAAGGGAAGCCAAAATGCAAAAATAAACAAAAAGTATCCAAGAAACAAGTTTTTGCATCATACTAAAGAAAAGGATTATAATTTTGTTAACAACAAGGTCTATCAGTTGTCACTTAAAAAAAAAAAAACCATTTGTCAAAGAATTACCATCTGGGATAGAGAGTTTTCAACAGTAATCGGTGCGTGAAGAGTCTGTAAGATCTTAACTCCCTTAAGTTTATCTAAGCACTATCATGCTTTTATTGGATTTAAGGCTAAACAAGTCTATTCTAAGTAAGTACTACCCATTATTCTTCATTTCCTGTTGTACCTGGTATTCCTTCAATTAACCACATATGTCAAAGCTTGACTTAATGATAGCTAATCTTCAAGCACTGTCTGTTAATTTTCTCTGTTTCTGGATCAAGACAGAGAGCAGGGAACTACCCATTAGCTAATATATCCTTCAAGCTCAAAAGCAGAAGAACAAAATAGAAGGGAGAAGTAGACTCAAATGATGTTTTCTCACTTCTGCGGGAAATAGCAGTCTCTTCTAATCACTTAGTGTCATATAGTCATCTGCTTCAGCCTGCATGAATTAGAAAGAAACAAGCATAATTATAAAGCAGGAAAAAAATAGTCCTGTTTATTCCACTGAAGTCAGAAAGTTGAAACTTTCAGAGTATTTCTTTCATTTTCCCATAGCTTTCCTATAGGAGAAAGAGAATTCACATTTTGGAGAAAAAAAAAAAAATTTAAGGGTAAGAACATCTGAGTTTTTGTTATGAAAAGGAAAGGACCCCTTCCATATTTTCAAAATGCCTGGAATGAAGTTCGCATGAAAAAATATAAACAAGAAAACCAAGGTAGTCACATAACTCCCCAACTTACCACAGGGATTTTTCCCCAACTAACTATTACAAGCAACGAATAAAATTTCTTTAACAGAGCATGATCATTCCCACACATCTCTTGCAAGCCATTGAAATCAACTCAGAACAGCTAAAGTCAAAGGCCCAAAGGCTTACATAATCAAATTAATCTATCTCTTCTCATCATAGGAATCTGTTCTCTGATATCTGAAAGTACAGTGAAATACAAACATATATTGTGGATTAAACATATATATTTCACATAAACTTCAATATTTATGAAAACACCTATTTGTCTGAAGGCTTGCAGTAGTTGTTGCAGTTTGGGAAAAAAAGGAGATTAAGGGTCCACAAGACATTCATTAAAATTTAAAATGCTAATAACACCCTGTAATTTTTTCTTTCCTTCAGATGATGTTTATTCTTATCAACAATATCTCACCAAGAATGCACTTGGCATATGGCAGCAAGACAGGATAAACATGTCCTGCCCCTACCACCAATACAGTTTTACATTCATAAGTGTCCTAGTTCCCACCAGAACAAAATTAATTATTTTTACAGTAGCCAGGCTGAGCCCGTCGGGTCTCTTGAGCCTGGGATTTCTGGGCTGCTATGTGTTGTGCTGAGTGGGCATGGCAAAGACCCAAATGTTATTTGATACCATCTTAGGTCATTACCAGGGATTGGGAGAAAGGGATTCTTTTTTCCAGCTCCTGTGAAGAAAGGTGTTCCTTTTCCTGTGGGGAAAATGTGGCTGCAGTCAGGTCAGGCTTTGAGATGAACATTTTTGTATATGAATCATTCTCTCTTTTTGTGCACTTTTGTTATTGATATAGTTGCTGTTAGTGTTTGTTTTCTTATCTCATTGCTGTTTCCAGTAAATTGTTCTTAATTCAACCTGTAATTTTCATCTTTTTGTGCCTTCAGTTCTCAAGACCATCCCCAGAGTGGGAAAGGGAAGGCAGGGGTTGCTCAGGGGAAGGGAGCGGTGTCTGGTTTAAGAGAGTCTTGGGGGCAAAGGGAGCGGGGGCACTAAATTTGGGGAACGCCATTCCTAAAACCACAACAATAACCCACACGTAGGCAAGATTTTCTGAAAATAACTAGCAGTTCCAGGTACCCAGCCTGTGACACTTGAAAATAATATGATTTTCAAAGTGCAGGTGCTTAAAGTCTTAAGTTGCCTCCTTCCTTGAACCCTGGCCACCTCAGAACTGAACTGCCCTTAACTTATTATCTACATTTCCAATGGTGCTCAAAATAACTTTCATCCCAATTAATAAAGAAAGCACGGTATTTGCAAGGCAATTTGTATATCATGGCTAGAACATTTAATGGTTAATTTTAAAATGACAGGCACAAGATACATCTGATTTACAATAAATGGTCTTAGACCCCCCAATATCAGAAATATGATGGACAGTTAGAAATCCACACAACTGCAATTAATATAGGTGTACAAATATTGCTGAAAAAATATACCTGCATATGTTTAATTCTCTTGAAGGGCTGAAGCCAGTAAGCATCTTCAGCTAAATTTCTCAGCCAGTAAAAGATAACTCAAAGTGAGAATTAATAAATACACTCTAAATCAGTCATTCTTTTTTCTATGAGTCCACTGAACAATTTTTCTTCCAAGTAAGAAATTCCCATAAATAACATTGTGACTTGCACTACTTAGTTAAATTTTCTCTTCTCCCCCCTCCTCCCCCCCTCTCCCCTACCTCCAGCCCTGCTTTGTGTTGAAGTAGTTGCTATATTGTAAAGTAATTGGTTCAGGGGTTAATCCCTGGCTTCCTTTCTGTCTCAGAGCAAGAATATACAAATATGTCCACTCTTTAGAATGTTATCACAGTGCCCTCTCTTGTCAAAGTAAATCAAGAGGGACTAACAAGAGATAAAGGGTGTGGGATTTGTTTTTTTGGTGAGGGGCGAGAGGGGAGGGAGATGTTTTGTTTCGGTTGGCTGTTTTCTGAGTGTTTTTTACACACCAGATTCAAATGTAACTTTCTCTCCGAAGACTCACTAAGCAGAGACACCTTAATGAATTGCTCAAATGTGTTGCTAAGCTGCATACAAAGAACAGACATTCAGGAAACTGACACCAGTATCACATATGTTTCATAGCATCACATTTTATCCTTAACCCTGAAATTCAATTATTTACTTTAAACTGGAACAATAATTGCAAGATTAATCCAAGCCTATGATACAAATTAACTTAATTTGTCTGCAGTTTTTTAGGAAATAACAAACTTTTGAGTGTATAAATAGTTGCAAATGCCAGGAATAATTCAAAGGCTTGTGAACGGGAAATTTCCATTACAGTGATGTCAGACAAAGTTAACAGGAAATAAATATAACTAAAAATGCCCATTTTCTTTTAGCACATAAAGCCAGCAGAGTTTTCAACAAAAAAGAAAACTGTTTTTCATTTGTGAATTCTGCAAGTTAAACTTGCCACAATGATGATGTGTAAAATGAGAAGGAAGACAGATAACATGGAGTGACACACCTGAAGGAAACAGCTCCCTTTATGGAGAAATGAGGATTTAAGGTATAGTCTTTTCCCCAGGTTTCTGTTGGAATACAGAGAGGTGGACATGATTGAAATTTGCATTTAAATGGAAATGGTTAAAGGTAAAGGCACAATGTTTAGAAAAATGAGAGTATCCATTTTTCTAAGAGGGAGGCATACTGTTATTGTATACCATTAAGGTGTCACAGAGCCTAAAAATGTTTAGAAATATTAGACACTGCTGCAGAACAAAGAACAGCAAAATGCCATTTGGAAATGACTATACACTGTGAACGAATCTGACCGAATACTACATCATATACAATTGTCTTTAATGTTTTCTGCTGCCATTACCTAATGTGAGTCCTGTTCACTAAACAGTAGAAGATGTATTAGATAGCTTTCTGATACTTTTCAACTGCAATATAATCCAGAATCCATTCATCATTCTATCCTGGTGATTTCTGCAAGTCTTTCTCCATAGGATACCACCAGACCCTAAAATGTTTGCCTGGTACACTTTCTGAGAACACACTGTGAATTTTAACTGTGTCACATGAAAACCCTGATGTGTTTCTGTGATACCAAAGAGGAGACACATTTTGCTGAAGATAATGAAATATAGAATGCAACGAGTCATGGAACTGTTCACATCTTATGTTGACTGGAAATTGCCTTAGTGAATATTTGTGTCTGAATCTGAGACAGACACAAGAAAATATTTTCAAGAGGAAAAGTAGAAGACAGAAAATTCTTCTCAGTCTTCCTTTCCCAAATGAGAAGTCAGCAAATAATGCTGCATATGTGTGGACTCTTGTTGATATACACAGGCACAAATATACGAGTATTCTATATTTGTATAAGTGGAGAGGATAAATGTGTGCATTTGGACAATAAGAGATTTACTCACTAAATCATTCTATTTTAAAAGGTTTGGATCTTTTCACATGTAACTTTTTTAAGCAAGTGAAAATGATGAGACTTGAAAAAATTTTGGTGTTTGACATTTTCTCACGATTATAATTTTTCTTCAGCCTTTTTCTCTCACCTCCTCTCACCTTCTCTAGCCTCTTTCTCTCACTAGTTTTCAGTGATGTTAACCCTCTACTTTAAAATAGCATTGTTGCAGCTAAAATCAGAAGGTACTGAAATCTCAGTCAGCAGGATCATTTTCAGAGCATTTCTTATCTCGGGGAAAACAGAAAAGACCAGGGTTGGTTGCAATAAAGCTCCAAGTAGAAACTAGTTTTAGAAATTGCAACCCAGTTCAGATTCATATTTACCCTAAACCTACTACAGGATTTTAACAGTCTTTCTTAGCCTTTCTGAAACCATAAAGGTGAGCTTCAATTCACCTATCTTCTTCCTGTACTGACATGAAGAACTTTCCTGTTTTCCTGATTTATATCATCCTTGAACAGCCTGACAGAGGATGTGGAAGTCTTCTCTGGTCTTTTCCCACAGACCCAGGTGTCCAAGAGCTAAAAGGTATTTATCTCAAGACTTTGCCCTCCAGTTCTCAGAAAACTGGATGTAAATACACACCATGGACACCAAACAAAGTCAGACCACCACCTTTGTGATTAACAGTTTTGGTCCTTGCACAACTGGTTTAGTTAAGGCTGACCCCTAGAATGAGTCACACAGAGCTGCAGACTCCTAAACTAGGTCATTATTGCTAAGGAAAGAAAAAGGCAGAATAAAGGAAATCTTCAAGTGAGCTCAAAGAGATAGGCCCCCCAAAAGAGTCCACGTTTTTATTTAAATGTCATGTATACCCCGCATGAAAAGCCACATAGTTCAAATATATACATCTCCACCATTAAAGATTCTTTTTTTCTTACACCTGTGAGTGCTTCCACTTCCCAAGACTTCAACTGTCTGCATTGTCAGGGACCAAAAATAAAATTGTAATTGAAATACAGATAAGATAGAAACCTTTAATTTACCTTTTCCCTGAGCAACAGGACCTTTCCAGCTGCATCTGATATACTTTTCTTTTTCATGCCTGGGCTGGTGCAAAATTATCTTTAGATAAAATATTTTAGGGATTTAGGGATTTTGTGTGCCTCAGGACAAAGGACAGTGTTTGTGAGAAGATCACTGCCCTCTTTTTGAGGCAAAATTCTACCCTTATTGAAATTTCAGTGTAACAGAAAAGTATGCCATTTCATTACCATACTATCTGTCACAGACTGTAGTCACTTTAACTACAGAAGTGCTTGAACATCAACAGCTGAGTGTCAAAAAGAACTAGTAGTAGAAAATGACGTGTATTTTCCCAATAAATCCATTCGGCTTTTTTTTTTTTTAAACTTCTTGATTTTCTCTAATAAGTGGACCTTTTTTTAGCACACTACAGAATTATATGCAGAAGTTATCCTGGGAAAATAGGATTGTGCTGTAACCTGTCTGTCTGATAACACTGGGTCCTTCAGTATACATATTTGAATCGATAAAGAATAAAACCAGAAAGCACTGAGGAGAGAGAACAAAGGTATGACCCCCATTCAGGACTGAAAATCAAACATTTCTACTAAAGAATTGAATAGGTTTGAAATTAACTCCTGGAAGCATATATTTTTAATGAAAATATATGTCTGCAAAGCTTTTCAGCTAAGCAAAATACAGACCACAGTAAAATACTGTAAAATGATAAAACCAACTTTGAAGGAATTATGCTGATTTATGGCACCTGATGATGCCATTAACTGTAATCTGCATAATTTAATCTATTTCCTGAGAAAAGTTTTCAGGAATTACTCTTAAGAAGTAGTTCTGTGCTCTTACTTTATTGCTTGTTTTATAAAATACACCTCTGCTGCAGGTAGGCTAGATCTTTCCTTCGTGTTCTGCATTCTGGTTAATAATATCATGGACGATTCGATGTTGCTATGACAAACATCAGTTCGCAGTCCTGAAGGGCAGAGGCAGAGTGATTTAGTAACTGTCTCAGTTCACTTCCCACATGTGTGCAATGCTGTATCTGATCAAAACCCCCCTGCAAAGTAGTGGGAAAAACAATATTGCAACATCTAAGCTGAACTTACTTGATCTTTTCAGGTCTCAAAGCCATTATTTCTGATTTATTGCATCTTCCCATTAGATACCAGAGGAGCTTCCCTTCTTCCCATCCCCACCCCAATTCCTCTTTATTTCAGATAATAGAAATAAGAATGTTTTAATTATAATTTTTTTCAGGAAAGGACAATAATTGGTTACTTTTAGTTGTATAGCACCTAGCACAGTAAAGGTTCCTTCTCTGATCAGGCAGTGCACCAAACCCATGAAAATCAAGACACATAATAAGTGCATGACTCCACTACTCAGGAAAGAAAGACAGGAAATTTCACCCAGCATCTCAGCTGGATGGCTGGTGATCCAGACTGCCTAACACCGCAACTTCAAGCCATAGAAGAAATGAGAACACTCAGATTATAATTCTCCTGTTTATATCTACACTCTTAATCCTGAAAATGTGGTCTCCTATTATCACTTCCTCACAATGTTTGGCACTGAGTACTGCAATGTTAGTACCTGGATAACAAATATCCCAGCTGTTTTAACTGCCTAAAGTCCTTCCACAGAAAATCAAATTTCCTCCATTATTCACTATAGCAACTGTGTAAAAGTAAGCAAAATGTTTTTGTCATAGTCTTCAGCAGATATCCCAGACACTATTTCAGACACACTGAGTAAGCACTTCTGATCAGCCTTCATTCATGCATTCCTCTTTTGGCCATAAAACTGAGGATTAGGATGGAAAGATATGACTGGAGAAGTCATGCCAAAGCTGTGAAGAAGGGAAATCCCTTTTCTTCTGATAAACCCATGCAATAAATTATTGCCTTCTTCAAAGACATGTAAAATACACACTTGCATGCCTGACTATTTAACCTGAGTGCGTTGATTTTACAAATATTTATTCATCAAAAAAAACCCCCTTTTTTTTTAATATTAAATATTAATCATGAATTATTTTCTGCACTGGATCTATACTCCTTTGAAATTGGGGTATTTTGACTCCAGGCCTCCACACATTAAAGTATCGTTTTACTTTTTCCCTGAACCAGTCTTTGTTTCCTATTTATGTGCTAATGTGCTCCCTGAACAGTCAAAAAGAGTCCTTGTTGATTATTTGAACTCACTGAAAACTTAGCCTGTTAATAGCTGTAAAAAGAAGGAAAAGATAAAAAGGGAGAGAAAGAGCAAGCAACAATAACAGATAAATAGATAAAGTTTGGGGAAAAGTTTATGCAGAGAAAAGAAAGAAAAAAAAAAAAACCCAAATGACAGATTATTCTTCCTCCTGCTGTTTCAGTGATAGCTATTAATGCATTTTAAAGTCTTCCAGATTGGCCTTAAGAAATCAGTTATCCTGGTCCTTGTTTCAGTAGAAAGACTCATGGGAGCTATTAGCAGTAATCTAAGTTAATAAACTGTAAACTAACTTTTTTTTTTTAACAGGAGGAAAAAAACCCTACAACCTTTGACAAAATAATTGCACCAGTTATAAAGCAACCAAATGCCGGTTAACAGTCACATCAAGCCACTGGGGTGGAAAGACGATATCCATAACCAGGCCTCTCCCAATGAAACTGTTTGTTTTATCTTATTTAAAGTGTTCTTAAAAAAAAATAAAATACTTTCTTTGCAAGCCGTAAAATGTTTGAATAATGTCTGATGGTGCTTATCCACTGGCTAAAGTCTCCAGTTAAAACAAAGAGAGGATTTAGGGCTTGATTCACAAAACACTTATCTGCAACTTATAGAGCCCTTTACGTTAGAGAAACAGGGCATTAGCATGCAAAAAGTAACAAGCACTCTGAATCCCACTATTTCCTATCCACAGAATAAAATTCATCCTGTGCAACTCCTCTGATATCAGCTATGGTCTCTTGCCTACATATGAGAGGGGAACAATATATCTCAAACGTGGTTATTTTGGGCTCTAGAGACACAGCTCCCCATTGTCAAATATGTCATTTTCTTCCCTTCCAGACAGCAGCAATATTGACACAAACATAAGAGATTGCAATGGTGGCAACTAGAGGTGAGGGTACTGCTGGGTTTTCTGATTATCCAAAGAACAAGAAATGGGAAAATTGCACCTTGCAAGCAAACTTGGCCTCTGTGTCTGAGAGGATCATGGAATTAAATTTGTCTTACCTAGATAATTCCAGAAAAATTAACTTTTTGGGAACTTTTTTGGTCAAATAAAAGCAATTATTTGAGAGTAAAATAAAATTTTGGTAATAATTTTGACTTGAATAAGCTGGTTTTTGGTTTTCTGAGTGCTATACCTGGGTAGTCCTAATCTTTTGAACTTCAGCTGAGATAAAGGTGTCTTCAGAAGAGGCTCAGTTCCTCTTCCTCCATGCCAGCTTCAAAGGAGGAAGCATTCTCATTTCATGGTTTTGGGAAACTCTGGATGGAGTTTGCTCATTTGGATATCTTGCTTGGATATCTCCTAGTCAGGAGGAAAGAAATCATGTAGACATGAATGGAGTTCAATCCTCCAGCACACATAACTCCCCTTAATGCTGGTCCAGCAGCACATAAAAACCAAAAAGCTTTCAAATATCTCATGTGGAAATTCCCCTGGCACTAATGCTAGGAGGGACTGCAAGTAAAGAGGTGTTACAAGGAAAAAGTGTCTTTTCATCACCAGGGATATATTATTCCTGGCATAACCTAAAAGATTAATTTAGCCTAAAGCAATTCAAGGGATTCTAAAGAGCAAAACCTTTTTTGCTTTCCCAGTTTACTTACCCTTCTTTGTACACCCATGTGTAGGCTGTACAGCCAGACTGATCTTGCCTTGCATGCTGTATATTTGATCTCTATTTGCTGGCCAGTGCCTGGCCAGTGCTCAACCGAGGGGTTTAAGTAGTTTTCTCAGAAAGAGATGAAGATGGGAAATATTTCTAGCTGGGCTGCACCCATTCTGGTATTCCTGCAATATATAAGAGCAATGAAGTTACAAGCTGTTGTGCACTGTTCAATTGATTTATTCTGTGTTTCTGGGACCTACCTACAGCCCGGATTTCAGAGCACTGCTGCCCTAAACACAGGAGTTATAAAAGTAACGCACAAAAATAAGTGCAGACCCTGTGGTTCATTAAAATCTATGGAAGACTAATGTACTTCTTTTCCCTAAAAAACCCATGCTTTACCACAGTATATCGAAACAAATGTGTTAGAAGGATGGAGGAAATGTTATTCCTACTTTGTTCAAACGCTATCTGTACTCAGCCACGTTTAACAAATCCTTTTGCAGGCTTGGTGAAACACTGTTTAAGGGCATGATATGGCAAGGGAAAATGGTCCTTATTCACTTAATTTTGTCCCTTGACCAATTATTTTAGTATTCGACAGCTACAATGACAAATGCTTTGCACCAAGGTTCTGAGCATAGAAAGCATGTATTTACGCCCTAAATCAGGTAACAGGGCTATAGACATTAATAGTCAAACTCTTCTGCTTACCGGCCCACTGAGACAATCCAAGCAGAACACTCTTGGTGGGGATATTTAATATCCAGAGCAAATAAAATAAACTGGCCTACTCATACCAGGGGTAAAATTTTAAATCCACCCCTAGTCATTGGTAAGACTCTTACTGACTGTGATGGAGTTATGATTTCACTCCAGACACACATGATGTGAAGGACCCGTGGTGACTTGCATGGGTTTAGAGGAAACCGGAAGCATCTGCTAAACCAGGGCCCTCCAATTCCCTGCAGCTGCCTTCCATCTAGCTTGACTCAACAGAATACCCATCAAAACCAATGAGGTCTTTCAATTGGCTGCTTCTGGCTTTGGATTAGGACTACAGAGGGAAGCTAGATTGTCATTCTTCCTTACTAAAGTATTGAAAAGTTGTCCTTTAATAACCCTAATTTAATACACGCTGACTACTGGTAAAACTCTGGTTATACATATTTCCATCTGGCACATACCCTGTGGAAGCGCAGCTCAGACTATGTATCACTCTTCCTGGTGGCTTAATGCTTTGCACTTCTTGTTGACTCGGGCCATTAATGCTAAATTATCTACAAGGGCCCGTTTGTTTTTAGAACTCCCCAGTCTGCAAGCAAGCATGCGGATTTTAAACTCTGGTTCGAGAAGTCCGAAGTTTTCTATGGGGATTATTGAATTTTTACATCACAGCCAATCTGAGGGGTTCTAAAGCCTTCAAACAACTGACACCATATGTCTGGGTACAATGGAACCTACAGAATTATCAGCAACAGCAAAAATGTCTCATTACACACCGAGATCTACAAACACATAACAAGTAGATTGAGTAGCACGTATAGTTGCAGAGAAATTAATCGACTCAGATGCATACAAAGGGATTTCTAAAGTGCTAAAAGCATATTTCAGTGAAGAAATGCACTATGCCAGGCTGTGATTTGCAATATAATAAATAATCCTCCTAAAATTCACTTAACTTTCACTCTGCCTAACGTGAGGCTTCACAGATTGTAGAGAATGTGCTTTGTGTGACACAACATGAGAAAAAAAAAAAATAGTTTTTCAGGTCAGTAAAAAATGTTTCCAGAATCTTGGTAAATACTGCAGAATGTATTGTATTTGTATTTATTCTGTTTACGTATTTGTTTGTTTGTCACATGCCAGCAGAATTCTACCAAACATTCACCTCAGATACTTAGCAATGTCTACAAAATTATAGCTGTGTTTTTGGGTGGGGAATGCAAAGTGACAATTCACATTTAGAAATCTGGTTTCATGAGAAAAAAAAAGAAAACAGGATAGGAAAGCACTGGCATTATTTATTCACTTATTATCATACAATCTGGACTAAGTCATAGGAAGAGAAATTTTTATGAGAAACTTAAAAATAGTGAGACATAAATGGAAATAATAAGATAATAATAAATGGTAATTAGCAGTGTTTTTCACTGTAATATCATCCTTTATCCACAATTATGCAGTATCTTAAAGAAACAGGTTATGAATTCTGAACCCATGAATATTTTATTCACATAAGTGAATGAATAGTTCATCCATAAAAAATGTGGGCATTCCTTTGAGTAAGTGCTCCCTAACATGAAATATAGGGTTCTCATTCACCATAAGAGATGAGCCCTCCAGTATTTCTGTGTGGGGTACATGCTGCTAAACCTTACAGAGAAGATGAGCAATAAAAAGGATAAACACCTTGCAGATCTGGTTACATATTTTTTAAAAGGAGAAGGGTATAAATTTGAACTGATAGTGAAATGATATCAGATGCTTCTTGAAAGCATGTTAATTTTTACAAATGGTTCACCTTTTCTGAAAGTTTGTCGTATTTATTTGTATTTGATTTTCATCATATTTTGTTTCACCTGAGGTAAACTTCTTTTAACAATCTTAAGCTCCTTTCCAGAAAGTTCTGGGCTAGTAGTGAATGAGGCAAGAATAATATCACTTACCTATTGAACAACAGTGAACAGTGAGCTGTTCATTATCTTTAATGTATCTTGTGGATTTTAATCAGGGCACAAGTCAAAATTTCTGATTCCAGACAGAGTATTTCATCCTGTAACACCAGGCAAACCTCTGCCTTTCTCACTGTCACATTATACGAGAAAAGTAATAAAGGTGAGCCTTGCAAAAGTCACCTGTAAATTACCATTTAGTTTGTTTTAAAAAATTTTTATACTGAATAATTATTATAATTTATTAGCCAGAATTATAATTAATTAAATTAAATTTGCATTGTATCACAAGTGGTAGCATTAGTGCTACCACTGATAGGAAATATCAGTTGGGGTCTAAACTGATCTTACTCATTAACAAAAAGGAAGAAGATAAAAGCATTTGTTTTTCTTTCTGCTGCTTTGTCTATCAAAGTCTTAATTTAAGACTTAAAGGCAAGAAGAATAAAAGTAAAATATACATAAAAGTTGAACCAAGGCCCAGAAATTAAAGACCTTACTGCCTTTGAGAAGTAAAGTTATATTTCCAATTTTTCTGACTTTTCATGGTAGAGAGTATGAAGAACGCTGTACAAAAATGGCTGTTCCCAAAAGATTCTCAAACACAGCTTGCAGCATGGTGAATTTGGGGGAGGTGGAATAAGTACCAAGGCTACAGGCTTTTACTCCTAACTGAACCAACAAATCTTTTAAAATGAATTTCGTAAAGATTTCAGCATTATTTTCTTTCCCATTACCCATTAGCCCTCCACTACTGAGAGTGTAAATTTACTTGTTGAAGGAAAATTTTCTTCTGCCTAATTGCAGTTTGCAAACCTACTACAAACTAATCTTGAAAAAAACATCAGTTCATTCTCAATAGAAAACTGCAGTCGAGAAAAAGTATCAATAGAACCTTGTTTGTGCTCTATCAGTGGGAGGTGACTTGGGTTGTACACAGCAATTAAAGCATTCCTCTGATCTTTTGTGAGTGTCTTGGGACCAAAAAGGTGAGTAGCCATGTAACTCACATGGCAAGTCATAGGTGACAACAAAAGGTTCAGGTTTGGCCCTTGGCAGTGAAGGAAATGAGTACTCTTGTATGAGAAGAGATGAGTTTCTCTTTGGGCTGGGGACATTTTCCATTTGAATTACATTTAAGATGTGGCTGAGTTGGCTGCTAAGGGAGCCCATTGTGCCAGCAGGCAGGAGAAGGAAGCTGTGAATAGGCTCCAGGCTCAACATGCAACATTTCAGTCTCAACAGAGATGCTTTTTTTTGTAATGCCAATGGGACACCTTTAGATGACAAGGTGGCTGTGTCTGAGTCTCAGGCTGGATGCTTTGCTATAGAGCTGGAAGTCCAGCTCACTTATCCTCTGCAAGGTGCACATCAAAGACTCCAGCTTTTGACATGCTGCCACACAGGTCAGAGGGGCTCTTATGCTTCTTTGTGGTACTGTGAGTGCAGCCTGGCATGCCAGAGATGGATGTTTGTATCTTTATGGGCCCAGCCATCCTCCTCTCCTGTTATTGCCCCTCTGCAGATGCTGTTTTTTCCCTTCAGCTCATTACTGGAGCAGAGAGCAGGAGTTTAAGCATCTTCCCACTACAGAATAAAGAAAGAAATCCACCACGAAACACGTAAAAAAGCGCAGATCTAAAATGAAATCATATTGGAGAAGAAAACTAAACACTATGAGTAGAATTTTAACATCTTGAAAGAGGATGATGATTCTTCATGCAAAACGGGAATGTACAAGATTTTATATTCTCTCACTAGACCTTGATTCTGTGAGAGAGGGTCAGAAGGTGAGACACACTCACAGAGAGGGGAATTTCCCTTGCAGTGACCACAATGAGTGTGTTTGCTGAAGGAAATATAAACAGAGAAAAAACACCTGCATTTTTTTATATTTAAAGAAAAGCATAACAACAAATCTTAATTCCATAGGTTCTAACATTTTGGAAGCAAATATTGTTCAGTTCTAATTCAGTCTCTTCAAAAAAGGACTTTTGTTACCAAGGTTACTTTTTGGACCAAAATTAGATATCTGATTTACAGAAACATTTTTAACTATACTGAAAGTGCTGGTGACTTTATACATTTGTTTCGAATTTTAAACTATACTGTCTAAACAGCAGTGTCTAAAAAGTAGATTGCCCTTTTTGCCCATGCATTTGTGTTTGTCATGGCTGCTAGGATGATCAGTTGTGCTAATGTAAATTAGAAAGCCATCCAAAGAAACTGGAGAGCTATCAAATTTGGTTTAATAAACTTACTAGGACAAACTTACTTAGAATGTTGGGGGCTGTTCTGAAAAACTGTACATGTAATTCAGACTCCTTCCAACTATGCAGATACCTCATTACTATAAAGATCTGATATTAAAGGATCACAGACTTTTAATACACTCTTGCCAAATTATTATTTTACTTCCTTTTCACGGCTCTCTAAAATGCAGAGAGATTTTCTGTGGGTACTTAGTATTCAAGTCAAAGTAGTCAATTAGCATGATCATGCTAATTCTATAATACCTGAGTGTTTCCTAAGTTCTAAAAAAACTTTCAGTGGTGATGAGTTTTTTAATAATAGATTCTAGAATTACAAAATAATCTATTATTTCAACTAAAATTTGCATGAGGAAAGAATAAACTTGAACTTTCTGGATTTTGCTCTGGATCTTCCAGAGACCGAGTAAACTCTTGGAAGGACACAGTCTTCCATGAAAAAGACTTGCAAACCACATGGTAAACTTCTCAAGGTTTGATTTGTCTCCTTTTTCATGCTGCATAGTGAAATTGTTTGTGATATCGTGACATGTTGCAGGTGGAAAATTGTTTCATGCCTTCTACTAGCAATTGATGCAATCATGCATGTTTCCTACTAGCAATTGATTCCAATGGATTTCTGAATATGGAACTGGGTAAAGTCTGCAAATTACCCATTAGATTGCCATTGTGAGACATTTCTTTGCATATTGCACTTCATTTCACTTAGTTTACATTTTCCTTGTAACTGTTTCCATTTTCAGGTTATTGTGGAATATTGCAGTTTTTGTTGTAATCCTAAAGACCATTTTTTTATCTAAAGTTTCTTTTTGTATATTTGCATCTTTCCTAGAAGTCTTAAAGAGCCACCTGCACTATTTTAAAAAACAATATTCAATGCTCACAGTACTTGAGTATCACTCTTTAACACTTGGCTCAGCATTCTTCCCCCTTGTGCCACAAGTGAGATGGATCAAAAAACAGCCCATGGTGGATCTGAACCAGTAGGATCAGAGATAGTACCCAATTTGATTATCTCACTTACACATTACCATCTCCAGGTCTATGTTTGCTAAATTTTTACTTCCCTTCTGGGAGGTTGGACAGAAATCATGGTGGTCATCCCCTGGCATTTTGTTTTGGCACTGGGTCTTCTTTCTGGAACCATTTTCAGTCTCTACATAGTCTAGATGCAGAAGCCAAACATGAGCAGGCATGAACTTGCTAGTTGTGTTTTAACTCCTCTTTGTTAACTGGAGGATTGAAGATGTGCTACTTTTTTTCAGTCCAAGTGTTACCAAAATTTACAGCCAGCCCATAAAGACTGCAGCCAGCAAGTAGCAGGTTTCTGCTTGAGAGTTCAAAAGTTCAGTTTCAGACATTCACCCACACACCCCCACACACCCAATTATCTGTTGCTTGTTTGCATTCAAATTTTAAACTATTTTTTTCACCTACATGCCATTTTCTGACTTGCTTTAGCTGGTGTGCATTTGCTGACTTTCTCTGCATTGCAATAGTTAAGAAAAGTGGGATTTAAAGCTATGTGTCTTAGTCTGACCTTGTGTGGTCCAGAGCATTCTCCACACCTGCTTTTGTCAGGTAAAAAGGAGGATTTTGCAAAAGACCTGAGGAAGGGAACATCACTCATTCAGGCAGCACATAGCTCGACGTGGGGCTGCCCCAGTCACTACAGACCTGCCTGTGGTCCTCAGCCTTGCCAGCTCCCCATAGCAAATGAAGAACTTGACCCACCATATTTCAAAACCTGATGAGTTAAACAAATGAAATTTATTCTGTGGTGAAATATGCTTGAAGGACCTGTGCTAAACAGGGGTTCATACCCATGTGACTGTGTGTGTTCATAGTCAGACTGTACTTGCAGGCCTAAAATACACTTCAGTGACAATCACTTAAGCATGTATTTGCAAATACTAATATTGCATTTACTAACTGAAGAATCATGTCAAGAGATAAGAGAAAAAAAGGGGGGTGGGGAACCCTACACATATTTACTTTCCTGATCATAGTTAATGAGCAATGCCCAGGGTACAAAACAAAACCACAGAGAGCCACCTTTATCTGAGCATAAAACTTTATGTAGGTCTGTGGTCAAAGCCCACAGGGGCTTTACTGTAAAGCTCACTAAGAAAACATATTCATGTTTTTGATGTCTAACATTCTTACTACATAATAATTCTGGATATTAATTTTTTTTCCTGTAATACTGTTCACAGTCTTCATTGATATTTTATTGGTCAAAAATGAAAAGAAGGGAGCAAAAATGAAATAAAACATGGAGAGAGGGAAACTTAAATGGAATGGGACATAAAAATTCAGGACATCTATGTTTGATGTTATCATTAAAAAAATAAAAAGAGGGGGGAGGGAGAGATGGATGACAAAGTGAAAAGAAAAAATGCAGCAACTCTTTTATGTGAAGATTACATTTAAAAATAACCAACTAACAGTCTGCACTTTTCAAAAGACTGACGTCCTGAAACGCATTTAGATTGATGCAGCCTGAGCCTGAAGTTCTCTTGCTGAGTAAACAGTCAAGTGTTCTTAATAGGAATTGCAGTTTCTCGACATCTGTTGGGGAAAAGGGAATGGTGAAACAACAATTTAGATTGAGATTGGTTTTGTTAAATGCATTTAAATTCCAAGATTAGTGGTGTTCTTTCTTTTTCAATTAGCATTTACTTGCAGAAAGGTTACAGATGAAGGGGCTGAGAAAGAGTTCTTTGGGGGAGGGGGGTTAGCTCCCAGGGCAGTACAAAACACACTAAAACGTGTAACGCAGACTAGCACAGGACTTTAACATAAACTTACAACTTATGCAAAAGCAAGTGCCTTTGAAAAGCTCTGTGAAGGAGCAAAAAAATTAAAAGAACAATAACCGTGACTTCACTTTGTTGAGCTCCTAAGCTGGAATTCATATATGAAAAAATATTATTATTGCCTTTCAAAGGAATTTTCCAGCCCATTCATTTTGCAATTCCCCATGCTGATTAGACTGTGAGAGGAATGTGACTTCTTAGGGGTCACAGAAAGGTAAAAAGAAAAGAAGGTATAAGAAATGCCCTACCTTCTTTCTGCTTTTCAAAAATCAAGCTTACTTTATGACTTTTGCCAAGAAAAGGAAGATTCTTTTAACCCAGTGAAACAGTTGTTGCCATTTAGGGAAACTTCAATAATAACAAAACCTGGAATGTTCTGAATTATCTTGTCCTGTTTTGCTCTGGAGCGTATGTCAGGTCTTGAGTCATCGTTCCAGAGTGAGACTGCTGTAACTGCTTTCATTTCAGTGTAAAGATGAAGTGATGAAGAATACTCCAAAATATGTACCATGCACAGGATTTTTTACCCCCAGTATTATACCTTTTTTCAGGATATGGATTTCAATTAATTCTGTCCATTAGGTAGAATTCTATCCTGGAGAACTTCTGGCTGTGCTATGCTGCTTTGGCTTTCTAGGATATTTATCACTGTTCTTTTAAATATTTGGGATCATGTTGTTGTGTTTGTTTTCTTCATTTGGAGCATTTTGGATTATTCTTCTTTTTCCTGTCAAATCCTTACACTTTGTTCTTTGGCCACTGACAAAGCACTCAGAGCTGAATAAGGATTGTTCAGTCCCTGCTTGAATACCTGGAAAACGTAGAGATATGCAAAACAAGGTAAACCTCAACCCATTTGCAAAACCAAAGAAAAGGAAGAACTGTATAGATACATCTTTTTTTTCTATCTCTGCAAATTCAAAAAATGTTTTAAATACTTCTTCAAAAGCATCCATAAATCAACAGGAAGTCCTCTTGTCTTTGCTGTTTAAATTCAAGAAGGACTGTAAGGAGCAATGCTCATGTTGGCATCGATGCGATGCATTTGGGGTTCTCTCTGCAGGTAATGCAGTGTCATCCTACAGGCATTCTGTTTTAATCTCTCTCTGGACACTTAAAACTAGCTGAGATTGATTGCACTATTTATTGATCTCATTTATATTGTCTTGGAGATTTCAACCTAATGCTAATCTGATGAAGTGCAGATGAAGTAGTCTGTGGTGGTTAGCACAGTGTACTTCATTGCACAGAGCCGTTAAAGGACTGGTGTGAACAGAAAGTATGAACAAACAAGTGCACAGTTGGTCCTGTGGAATGTTTCATTCTCCAACCACAAGTAGATGTGATCACAAAAGACTTTACAGGAAACTGGGCTTTGGACTCGTGCTCTTTCAAAGGCAAAGTCCCCCACCCCTTCCTTTCTCCTTCTCAGAAACCTTCACTTTTTTCTGTGTGTATCTCACAGAGAGTAGCAGTCATGTCCTCTGCATTCTGCTTAACACCATTATTTCCAGCAGACCTCCCCATCATATGTAAATGCCACTCAGCCTGCCACCTCATTTCGCTGCCACCTCATTTCGGTATTACAGCTATGCCCACAGTGTGATAGCCTGGTCACCTACTGCAAAGCCAGGACTGTTCAGTGGGCGACAGGAAATGTTTCAGTGTTGGCAGGTCATGCAGGCGCCATGACAGGTTACACCATCTGAGGACCAGGCACACAGAGCTGTGGTTTCTTTTGGAAAAAACAAGTACCTTTAAGTAACTACAGCTTTTCTTCTGCAGCAATCTTGATCCATACTTCAGGACTCTATCTGTTTTCTTATATCTCTTATCAAATAAAAGGTTTACTTAGGCAAGTTTTACTCCTGCAGCTAGTTTCACTATTTCTAGATAAAATAAAGGCTGCAAGTTCATCCCTTTGATTACTTTGTTCAATGCAAATAGTCAAAACAATTTGCCAAAAACAACATTTCACAAAAAAAAAAAAATGGAAGCTGTCAAGTCCTCTGTGTTTGTTTTAAGTAGAGCTAGTCTGTCTCCTCTAAAAAAAAAAAAAAAGAAAGAAAAATCTTTACGTAAGGCTGGGGTGAGCTTTCAATTCCCATGTAAAAAGAAGTGCTAAAGGAACTGTACCACATCAGCTGTATCTCCAGGAGGTGCTGTGTTGCAGCTATATTGCTCACACACATGTTTTTTTAAACTTCTATCGTGTCCTGGGTGCAGTAGGATTTATATAAGGAGCAAATCATAGTGTACAACATTTCTGTCCAGACATTGTAGGGAAAAGACTATCCTTGGTTTTACACATTTTCCTGCCATAGAACAAACAATGTAGGTATTCAACCACTACAAAAAGGATAGCTGCTGTTTCAGATCAGGTAAGTTCACTCACTGCTTTAAAGTGGACTTTTAGTTAGGTCTCTGGATTGAGTGAGCATGTTCAAGACATAGTCCAGTCTATGGAAACATTGCATTTTATATCATACCAAAACACTCTGTGAATAATCCAAAGATCTAGACGTGGTCCTACTTGGCCAAGAACAGCGAGGTGCTTTGGATTTCTTCCTGCCTGGGAACTAGTTGAGACCCAGTGATGTTCCTGCAGCTGGGGAAGTACATGCTGCTGGATGTGAAGCATTCTTACTAGTAGCTATGGGGATCAAGTCCTGATCAGGTCAGCTTTACTCATTTTAGACATACTGGGGGTCCTCCCAAGGAGAGTTACCCATATGCAAAGATACTTAACTTTCTCTCAAGCCAGTGGCTCAAAAGGATAAAATGTAAAGAGCTGAAAGAGGAAAAACAGTTTTCCACATAAAGAATGAGTTCTGGCACAATGAATTACAGTTCTTTACACAGATTCCTCTCAAATGAATTGAAAAAAAAACCACAGACAGAGATGCCTAAAAAGAAGAGGCTGAGGAGGCAGAAAACTGAACCTGAATGAATCTGAGTCTGGAATTTGTACATGTTGTCCCTTTTAGTTTGCTTGGGGCTGAATTTATTGCATATTAAAGGCTTTAATCAAATGCTCTGGGTCATACGAATGTATTTTTAATGCTTTTATGGTGTGGCATGTTCTAAGGAAAAAGTGTCATCCCACATATATCACATTTGTCTAAATTTGCATTCTCCCAGATGGCCACATTTATTGACTTTGTGAAGTTAACTGTCTCTCCCTGCTTCCAGCCAATCAGGGTTTGCTGGGGGATCAAAGAAAGTGAATCCTTTATTGTTTCATGTACTGCTGAGAGTGACCCAAAACCAAAATCTCTTGACACCAACACCCCCAAATGTCAGTCCCAGATTAACACAGAAAGTTCCTGGCCCAAATACCATTTTCATTTTTTGCGGTTTCCATGAGACTGAAAAATATTTTACCTGCAAACATGAGCTCTTCTCTTGCTGTCATGTTATTTGCAGCCCCCAATATTAATCACATTTAGAGGTAAAAAAAAAAGCCCATTTCACACCTGCTGAATGAACTAACTTTCCAGCTATTATTCCAAATATACTAATTTATAATTACGTGAACCAGAACCCAAACAAAGTACTTAATTCCCTGCATTCCTAGAAACTGAACTTTAAACAAATTGGAGGATAAATTTTGTTCTGGTCCTTCTAAGATAGTTCTTTGCAGCTATCAATCTTTATTAATCAAAAATTCACAAAACTCAATCAAATAAATTTCCTTTAAAGGAAGCTAAAGGAAAGTGAACAACAAAATGCCCACCGTCTAGGTAGCTGCCAATTCCTTTTCTAGTAAGTGTTTAATCACTCATTTTTTTTAAGTCCAAGTGTAATAGTACGGAAATTTAATCATCATTTCTATTAGTACAACTGCTTGAGAGGTTCTCGAAGACATTTCCTTTCACTTTAGTTTGCCCTGTGGATAAGTAGAGCACTTTGGTTCTGTATTGATTTGTCTTTTACTGCACTGATCACCTTTCATTTTCAAGCATTCACCTTCCATTCATGAACATTAAATCCCTATTTAAAAGAAATAATAGAACTGGAATGGTGGCTCAATAGGGCAATGATCAGTGGAAGAACCCAGATGACTTTATCTGGGTCAGAACTTTATTTCATTAGGTTGAATAGTGATTTCTTGCTTTCCCCTCCTCTGTCTCTCGGGCGGTGACAGGCCTTCCCTCTCCTTAAGGATGTGAAGACCAGCTGCCTTAAGATAAGAGAAAAGGAAGGGAAAGAAAGTGCATTTGTAAAGGACACTGGTCTACACGTGCAATTTGCAGCATATAAAAGCCCCCTGTGTGTGAATATGGGCTAACACATCAGCACATGTCTGTTTTGAAATGAAGAGCAGCAGGTACATTTTGACACAAATTCAAATCAAACGTGTGCCTTTGATATCATACTGGCAAAACTCGATCATATGCTTTGCTAATCGAGTGTGCCGAGTCTCCTATGCTTATGTTTTTTGGAATTAAATTGCATGACTGTGCTTTGCTCTGTAAAATGTGTAAATGTGTAAATTATGTCAGGACAGATTGCAAATGCCAGTTGAAGAAATAAAAAATATGCTGCACTCATTGTAAAGAGTGCAGGGGTGTGGCCTGGGAGATGGTGAGAAGGGGTTAATGCCTCCTAGCAAAATTCCTGGAAGAAACAGATTGATTTATTAACTGTTATTTGTATTACCACTATTAACAGCTCAGCTAAGAAACACCAGAAAATCCAGAAAACCCCATTCAGGACTTAGAGCTGGCAAAACTGTACTCTATCAATAAATGTAGAGCCATGGTTTCTACCTGGAAGACTTTGTTGTACTGGAGTCAAGATGGAATAGGTGACTGTAGTGAGCAAAGGCAGAATGTCTGAACAAAAATGGCACTGAGTTGTATGTTGGCCCTATTTCAAGAGAACACTTAAATAAGAACTTAAGACCATTCCCTCTAAGAAATAGCACTTAAGCAGAAGCTTATGCACATTAATGAACAGCAATGTGCACTTGAAACAGGGCCAATATATACAGCTTGCTTGATATTTTATATTTACATATATGGAATTATTTTATCATCTTTTAATGTATTTTAATTATATTTTAAATATCCAATTAAGTCACAATTCCCTCTGCTCCCTCATTGTTTATTTCTTTTCCTTATTCTTTCTCCCTTGAAAAAAATTACTTGGGGTTGCTGTCCACATACTCCCCTAGTCTAATGTCAGATCTTATTTAAAAGGGATCCTGAAACCCAAGGATTTTATTTGAAATCAAGGAGCATGCAGATCTCAACAGATTGCTTCCTCTTTCAAAGTTGATCTTTCTCATTTTAGGGAGACAACGAATTTCTATTCCCATTTAAATCAGGATCAGCAAGAATTTGTCCCTGAGTTCAGCTGTATTAGCATACATCCCACTGTGCCATGGAATTGTCACCCAGGAGTGATCTTGCACCTCTTAGATGAGATTCATTTAAATAGGTATCAGATGACTGTGCTGAAACAGATATGAGTTGATTGTGAGATCAATTTAAACATATGTCATTCAGAGCACTGGGAATAAATACACTGATTTTACAGACTGTCTTTTTCAGTTCCAGCTATTTGTTTAAGTGGGTCGTGTTTAACCTAAAGAGTTATATAATCATTTCTGTGCCTTTATTACTGAATGTTTAATATTTTATCATCAAACGTATTTTGTAGCGATGTTTGAACTTTTCTCTTTGATGGTCTGAACTTCAGAACAATACTTTTTCAAGAAAGGGAAAAATCCTTTAAAAACAGTGTGAAAAAAAAGTATTCCAAGGAAAGGCCATTTGCTATAAATAACTCTGACTAGATGCAACCTAGTATTACCAAATTTCTACAAACTACAGATTAAAGTTTCTCAGAGTTTATTTTTCAAACAAGGATGTGTATGTCTCTGTGTGATGATTTTCATTCCCCCAGGAGCAGAACAGACTTGTTGCTTCACAATGAGCTTCCAGATTGGTGCAAAACTCCTTCACCTTGAGCACCTTGACATATGACTTGGTTCTGCATTTGAGAACTTGGATGCACACAAAATTTATATTTATTTGCATAGTACTGAGATAGAATACTTAATTGAAAGCTATGAAGGTTGAGGATAGTATATGCAGCTTATAATTTTTTACAATTATACAGTGTAAAAAATGCCCAGGAACTGTCCCTCTGCGGTATTAAAAGCCTGGGTATTGTCCATGCCTTTCCACAGTCTTGATATTGGAGTCATCTCCATACATTTCACACAAGAAAATAAAGAAAGAAAGAAAATATGGACAGTCGCTGTAAGAAAGTCTAACTATCTTGAGTGCCTTAGAGCATCCTGGAGGGGAGTGCTACAGGTCTTGGAGATAGACTGGAACTACTGAGCATGTGTCACTTCAATTCCAGTAACTGATGAAGAAGCCCAAAACTTCAGGGACAAAGAAGGCTTTGTCCTCTTCCTGCATGCAGTGTGCCATCAATCCAATGGTCTGACTGTTTAAAGACCAGGTGCTCCTTCCATCCAGTTAACAGGGGGAAATTCCCATACCATTAGATTCAATTAAGGTAAGGTGGCCCTATAGTAATTTACCACACCGCTATATATATTTCATCTTTTATCTTCAATTTAGGTAATGTAACAATCAAGCTGACTGTCTTTCTGAAATACATGATTATGTGAAGAATATTTCATCAGACATTTCATAATGTCAGGTATTTTCTTTTAACCTCTGGAGTCTGATTCACGTTATGGCTTTGGTGATTACATATTGCCTATGCCAAATCCTGTCCTATCATTGCGAAAGGCTATTTTTTTTTGACTTTATGTCTTAAACCTGCTCTGTGGTGCTCCTCTCTTGTTTCACTGGGGTTCATCAGCTACCTTTGGAGTTAGCTTCATTTTAAAAAAGGAGTTGGATGAAGGTGATGGGAATACATAAGAAAATGTAATGTCACAGAGATTATCTGAGCTACTATAGTAACAAAAATGTATTTGCCAAGGATGTCTACTTAGGAAACATATTCTAGGTTTCTATGGAACAGAACATTTGAATAAGTTCAAAAGGCTCTGAATATTTTTAGTCAACCAGAAATGGTTTAAGTAGAGAATTTCAAATATAAAAAGAATGGAATTTCTTTCTTGGGAAAGATTCTGAAAATCTGGATATCATTCAAACTGCAAAATCTTGCAGACTTGAAGAACTCTGAGAAGGACAAATTATGTCAGCTTGGTCAAATAACTTAATTTTTTTATTTTTATAGTTATGTGATGGATTGTGACAGAGAAAATAAAAAATATTTTCTGAAATGCCACTTTGAAATTACAGAACAGAAATACTTTGGTTTGAAAACACTGTGATTTATTGGGATTTCCACGCTTTTATACTCATGCAACTCCACATGCTTGTATAATCATCTTCTTTCACAAAGCTTTATATTTCAACTGAACCACATATTTCAAAAGCAAAATAATATTGTTTCTTACACCTATGCTACTGTGAATCACATTTCCTGTATTTTCTACAAAACCTACCATAGTATTTGCCTTTGAAAACCTGACTTTTTATCTTGATGGTTAACTGATTCCATTAGAATATTTGGCCCTTTAGTCACAGGTCTGACATCATCTCTCTTTTCTCAAAATGCCATTTCAAATTGCTTTGACTAATGTAATCTATTGATGTATTATTATTAACTAGGAATATCTACCATGTTTTGTCCCTCGATCAAAATCATTTTCTCTTGACAGCCTTCAGGTGGCACTGAAGATGAGAAGGAAAAAAATGAATATTTTTCCCCCTTGTAATTATAAACCTATCATTGTGCTTTAAAGAAAATTTGCTTCTGTTTGTATGATCTGTACTGAAAGGGACTATGTGGAGTTCTGTGGCTTCACATATGCATTCCCATACATTCTCCTACAGAAGATGAAACATGACACTTCCTTTGTAAAGGATCCAAGAATCCTGCCCCTAATCCATAGATTTCATATGTATGCAATCAACTTTTATTGGTTTTGTGAGGATGAAGCTTCTCCTTCCAATGTGAGCACAATACAAACTTTGACAGTGTCATTAATAAAGAACTGTCTGGCTCAGACAAGCAGGGGAAGTTTATATAAAGCTTTTCTCCCTGTGCTTTCCGTGATATTTGTGTAGTGTACGCTTGCTATGGCACACTTGCTGTGTCAGACCCCAAAATGCAAACTGCTTGGAAAAAGAGAAAGCTGGTGCTGTAAAAAAAACACTGCTCAGCTGAAAAAAGTTGAGGGTTTCCTAAGTATCTTTTTCTCCTGCTGATGGTAAAAACCTTTTGGGTCGCAATAGTGAGCCTAATGAAGACAATGGCAAAGAGCCAAGTGATTACAGTGACACTAAATCAAACCATTTGATGGGCAAATTCTTAGGATTGGTGTTTTGAAGCCTTGATGGCTCTTCTTTAGAAACTTGGGTCATTATCTGAAGACCAGAGGGATCCAGTTCAGAAATTCAAATGAATTTTGGGGCTCTTTTTACCGTAAAAAATGCAATCCATCCTTTCAAACTCAGAGGCAGTCAGAACCATAAATATTGCAAAACGACCCCAAGATTTTTTGGAAGCAAATATTCTATTTGGGTATTAATTTGCCCAAATCTTCAAATAAAAAATACCAGCCACTGGATACTGTTCTCAGCAAATGTTTGTTTGGATCATAAGCCAATAAAAAACACAGCAAAGAATAGCTTCTGCTTTCCAACACAACACACCATTTTCCTTTCTCAATCACTAGGATTTTAAAGCTATCCTTACTAAATACCAACCACATTTAGGTGAAAAAACTAACTCCAATAATACTCTCATCTCCATTGAAAAGCAATATTAATGATTGCTAATTTTGCATAAGCAGTCATGTAGAAGTCAATTAAGTAAAAGTATTTTTGAGGAGGTCTTTCTAAGTTATATTTTCTTGCTTTTATACATAACTTCCTGTATTCTAAAGATCATAGATTTCGTGGGTAACATCTCCACCAGCGCATTTACTGCACTTACAACGTATGGCTTCACCAGCACGCAAAGTTGGGTGTTAATTCACAAGCTGCTTTTTGAATATTTTTAAAAAAATTTCTTCATCTTGAAAATTTTTGTGGAAATATAAATTTATTAAATAAGTGGAAAGCTGTATAGATAGCCTCTCTTAGATACAGTCCCAGTGTTTAACCACTTTTCTCGTGAAAACTTTTCTTTATATTCAGTAGAGTTTTCCCTTACTCTTAAGTCTCTCATCCTTCTGCTGTAAGTCTCTGAGAAAAAACTCACTTTGTTTTCTGTCTTCCCTTTAGCTGCAACTGAGCTGCATGTGGACTCTAGCTGGATTCCCTCTTTAGCCTTTTCTTCTGAAAGTTTAACAAAAAAAGCTCAATTAGCATCTCTTCATTCATTATCAGCTCCATCCCTTAATTAGCTGAGTGACCCTCCACAGGTTTAGTGTTTCCCTTCTGAAACTTTATCTTGACTGAATACACAAGCACAACTACCATACATCTTCAACCACCTGTTTCAAAACTATTAATATACTTCAGTTTCTCTGGATACCCTTTTATGATCATTTTCTTCAAGTTGTTTCATCTAACTCTCATTTTGATAGTTCACAATTATTTTTTCTCTCAAGAAAATAGTCTCCTTCCTGAACCTTCTTCACATTACTCGGTATTCAAAAGTTGCTGCAGATGTCGCTCAGAATACTCTCTTTTTGATCAGATTCTAAGTTCTCATCCTCTGATTCACAGATGTAGCAAAACAGTGAAGCTCCCTTATCTCAAATGTAACATCTATAATGAGAGGACAGCAAGACCTCGCTTAGCATTATAATAACTGACTAATGATACTGAGTTGCCCCATTTCAGTTTGAAGGTTTTGCAGATACTGTCCATTGTGGTATCTTACAGCCTGCACAGAAATGTGGAGGAACCTTCTATAATAAGTTACTGTTGAGAAAATAAATTTGATAGGATTTAAATTATTTTGACTAATTTCCACTACTGAGACCTAGTGCTTCCTTCCTCTAATCTTGCTCTCCAGCTCAAAATGGACTAAGCTGAGGCAGTGCAAATGGCAGCTGCAAGCTGCAACAGTTTGAAACATTTAAAATTTAATGAACAGATGAACAAAATAAACAGAAATTTAAAAGGTCTATTCAATGGTCATACCTTTGTGGATAAGTATTTTTGTGACTGCACTCCTTCAGTTGTATGTTCACACAGCCAATCAAATGGAAAATTATTCTACTTTGTAATAATGTAAGGAGTAACAGAGAGAATATGAAACATATATATTGCAGACTTCTTCTAGGGTAAGTTTTCTAAATATAACAAGAAATACTGCCCACATAAAAGGCAAGGAATTTAAAAATTTTAATTTTTTCCCCTTCTTTTGTTATTTATTTTTTGCAGTTTCTTAACTCTAAGATCACAATGGTCACCCTCTTGTTAGTCATGTTTCTGAGCTTTTCACTACTTATATAGTGCTGTGTAAAAAAATAACTGGATAATCCATTTGAAAAAGCAAATACCTCAACTTTCTATTTTTAAGAAATAAATTAGAAGTTCTTTATCTGCATACATTTAATCCATGTTGGTTTACACTTTAAAATATTTTTAAGTCCTGCTCGAAGATGGGGAACAATACCTGGATTGATATAAAAAAGATTATGCACAATTGCAGAAGTCATTTCACTAATATTAATTAATGGACAACCATAGAAGGGCGCAAGAAAATACCCTCTGAGATGAGAGGCAGAAAGAACAACTGGTACCAATTCATTTGGGACTGAAAGTTTCCATCTGAGCATCTTACAATCTCTTTCTATGGAGTAAAATCCTTTTTACATAGGCTTAACATCATAGTTCATGAATTGTCTCAGAAATCTTTTTAAACTGGATGTTTTTTACATTGTCCAGACCTAAACTGCAGGGTTCACATTATCTGAAAATCTCCATGACTCAGTATTATTAATTGTAAATTTCTCACATTAGTGAAAAAAACAACAAATGACACACCTTGCTTCAACAATTTTTCATTGCCATCAGATACCAAACAGCCTTAGCACTGCCAACTTGATCAGCATAGATTATTAATTATGATACTGCTGTACAGTTCAATTTAATCAGAAAAGAACATCAAGGAGTCCAAGAAGTAGGGTATATAATCCAATTTATCTTTGGCTTGTACTGATAGGGATAACAATGATTTGCAAATTGGTTCGGCTACAAATACACAATTAAAAGGAGATAAATATCAAAAGATATGCCACATTTTCAACTCAAAGCCAAAAGTGCAGGTCTTAATCTTGGTAGTCAGTTTTAAAATCATGAGTTAATTCTTTCTTTGATGTGCACGCTTAACTCCTATTAAAATTAATGGGGGTTACACATGCTCATTGAGGAAGAAATAGACCCCATAGTGTGTATATTCTTCAAATAATAAAGATTTGGTAATTACTATATTATTTGTTCATTAATTTTCAATTTATCTTGTAAATGTGCACTCTTTGTGATCTTAGGTCCAATTATATAGAGTAATTTGTGGCAAAAGGTCTAGTGGAGCATTATCCTCTTAAAGGACATGCGGTTTTATAGCACATATTGACAGTGCTCTAATTCTCAAACTTTATCCCTTGCAAAACGCACCAAAACAAGAGAATTTGACTCCTAGCAGCCAAATTCTTCTTCTCTGTGTCATCCATGTTCCCTTTAAGTCAATTTTGCCTTCAATCATCTTTGGAAAGGCCATTTCCCTTCAATTACTCAGTGGCCAAAAGCAAGACTTTTAAAGCATATGATGATAAAATAACTGCAAGTTACTGCAACACAATCTGTGGACAAGAGACAACAATTTATTAGATTCATAGTGGAGGTCTGACCTTTACAGCCTCAAACTGCTTCCTAGATAAGATTCTAGTTGACTAGATAAGGCTCATTTTACTTGATATTAATGTGGTCTGAACAACTTTTAAAGCAGTCTCTAATTTCATACAATCTGATTTCTCACAGCAATGTTTTTCTAATGCTTGAGGATGGTCATACAAGTTAATAAATGTGTTCTCTTTGGGAGTGTTTAGGTCTTTTTCAAGATACAATATTCCCTTCCTGACCTGACTCTCTCTTTGAAGAATCCTTCCCTAGTTCTCTTACCCAGTTTTTCTTCCTTAACTAATTCCCAAAAAACCCCTGTTAGTACTTATATTCTCCTCCCACTCACCTATTTTCTGTAACTGTGTCCTTCCCACTCCCTTTTTAACATAAAACAAATTTTCAGTGCTTATTCAGTACAAATGAAGTACATGGAGTTATCCAAAGATGGAGCAGTTTCTTTATGCTAACCAAAGTAAATTCAGGTTCCTTGGGTCACCTGAATGTGTTTATGCCATTCTTATATGATGCACTAATAACGTGGATGTCTGACAAGTGAGTTGTTTTACCATTGGTTGAGGTAGCACAGATCCTATGATCCACTCTTCATATCAGGAAACTAACAGCAAGTGATTGTGCAAAGTCATGAGAGTGTGAAGCAGTTATGGTCTCTAGTCAGTGTGACCCAAGGAGATCCCATGAAAGGTATCATGTTCCAGCAGAAGTTTCCTACTTGTCTTCAAGAAAGAGGCTGATGATTAGGTTCAATGAGAGCTGAATTCATGAGATTAAAATCTGTTTTGTGACTAGACATCAGGACGACAGGAGAAATTCAGGATGCCTTGAACAGCTATTTAGGGACAAGGAGGAGAAATTTGTAGTATCCAATACAGGAAGAGATCTATCAATGCCATTTTACTCAAACATTTGATACACAAGTAGAACAAAAAAATAATGATTCTTGGGAGGGGTTGAGGGTTAATGAAAGACCTTGGAAATTTTCTAAGCCTATGAGAATGGAAGGTCAGGGACACAACACTGAAGTAACAGAATTTTTTCTAAGAGTAAGCTGCAAAATGCTTTCAGAGCAGTTCATTTTTGCACTCCAGAGACTCACAGTTGTGCAGATTTGGTATCAAGTGCAGCTCAGTAGAAACGGTAATGTTGTATGATACGGAGTCATTCCACAATATGCTTTTATGTGACATACACTTCCCCTAAATATTCCATCTTTAAACAATTTTCTATGAAGGCTGAATTATTAACTTTTGGAGTAAGAAGATATTTTGTAACTACTTTATTCATCTACCATTCTAATTTTTTGAAAATAAATTTAAAAAAACCAAAAACAACTAAAAAACCCCCATCAAATCAAACCCCAAACCAAACAAACACAAACAAAAAACCCAATCAAACCAAAAATCATTGAAAAGAGACTATAGGACAATATATTCCATCTCAGTGAATACTTTTTATTAATAGAAATTTTATGTGGCTGTCTTGTTTTTTCAGTAGTTTTAGTGTATAATAATTGAAAACACCACTACTGTCCAAATTATTGAAGTTGTCTCGTAGTAAAAGACAATCTACAGAGAAAATCTATTTATGCAATGTTTGCACTACAACCAAAAATAAAAGCTATAGTCTACAACTATGTGATTGCACAACAGGGAGAGAGACACCAAGTGGGTCTGTAGGTACCTTGTGTTTCACAAACTTCCTATTTTCTAAAGGGTCCTTCCTCTCTTTGCATTTTTCCTTTGTCAACTTCATTTCTTAAACACCCAGCTAGGCACTGCATAACAGAGCTGGACCATGCCCCGTGGGACCCTTGCCAGGCAGATCGGTGCCAAAAACTCAGCACAGCAGTGGTCAGTGTTAACCCCTGCAGCTCCCTTCTCTCACTCTACAGCTCCCCGTACACCCACAGACACATTTGTGAATCCAGGCCCATTACAGTGGGTGTGTGAGAAATGAGTTGGCAGGTCTCAGGCTAAGTCAGAATAGGCAGATGTGCGTGTAATAAAACTCAGCACCTTGATAGGCGATGTTTAGCACCCCCACGGCCTTTTTTAAAGAGGGGACCAAATGCTCTGCAAAGCAATTAGGGTATATGTTGAACAGGATGAATCTAGCTTTGTTTGGATTGTAATTCTTTTAACACATATGCTAAATTTATTTTGCTACTTTTATATACTGCAATGTTTCTAGATAGCTTTTTGAATATAGGTATTTTCATTCTCAGGCAACAGAGACCTTCATTTGTCTGCTCTATAGATACAGACATTCATTATCCCCGGGAACAGCCTACCTGGCTTTTAAAGACAGCAGTCCAAGGAACGGTTTACAGGTTGATTAAAGTTACAAAGTCAGTGCAAATGCATGGCAATGATCTAGGATTTCAGGCCCAAAAAGGGACATTTAGACAATTCTGACACCAGCATTTCCCTTTGATCTGTATCTACAATGTATCTCTGCAGAAAAGTTCTGCAGGTACAGTGTATGCTGAGGAAGCTGAATGTAGGTCAATGAGATGCACTCTGCTTTTTAAAATAAAATCTTTCTGCAGAAAATGCATGATTTCCTGTTATGATTGTAGACTTCACATAGAGTATCATACATACTTTTTTAAAAAATGCTTTTCTACTTGTGCAAAAAGCATTCGCTTTGCTCAAGGTGCACAAACACACATATACACACAAGATTCTTTACATAATATACTCATTTATGGATAATTTCTTTTCATGCATTTACCATCACTAATTTGTGGCTGACACAGCAGACCGCAGAACTTCAGGATGCCTATTCTTGAGCAGTAAATTATGTTAGCCAAAAAGGTTAGACAAAGGGCTCAATCCAGAGAAGACTTGCATATCTAAATCCTGTCTAACACTCAACTTTTGATCTTCAAATCCCTAGCTCACTACCACCTAAGCTTAGCAAGACCAAAGCCCATGGGTGCCTAGTTTAAGGCACAAGAGATATATGGGTCCCTGGTTTCATGACCTAATGCTAATCTGTTAGCTGAGAATCCTGCCAGGGTTTCTCGGGAGCACAGTGGGCACTGGCAAAGAGCATAGCAGGTCTCCAGCACTCTCACCAGGCTCTGGAAGGGCCTGACCCTCACACTGACCGTTCAGAGACCCCACTGTAAGAGAAAACCCAGGAGTCCATTGTGATGTTGGTGGGGAGGAACTGCCTACCCAGCCTCTTCAGGATAGTATTGTCCTGGAATAACCCTTGATCTGCTTTCCTCAGAGCAACTGAAACCCCTTGGATTTTCCTAAAATGAACTCACTGCATCAAACCCCCAACAGAAAACAACAGAAACAAAGCCAGGAGAATCAGGGAGAGCAAATGGGCCAGAAGAGACAGTGCCCATGCAGTTTCTGCAGTCAAATGAAAATTTAGGCACTTGACTGATTTGGAACATGGAAGAATGTGAAACTCATAGGAGAGCACTAAAAAGTGAAGATTTCTCTAACTCAAACTTCGTGCTATTAGCTGATTGGGACAAAGGAGTTGGGATTTCAGATGAAGAGGGTTTTCAAAATGAGAATGAGCCACTGGAAAATGCATGTGGGAAAATGCGGTCTGTGCCAGATCTTCTCCCAGATTTTACAGTGTGAGAAAGGCAGTAATTTGGGACAGATCAAAACAGATGAACAATAAAATAAAGACTGAATATCTTAATAAAATTTATATATAATCCTATGCCATCATTATCCTGATTTCTATTTCAGCCATAGAGGAGGAGAGGGATGTTCTGCAGCTGGAGACATTGCTTCTCTGAGTTAGTAAAAGCATGTGTTGGGTGATGGCACTAGCTGGAATTATTTCTATTATGTTGCCCTGCACTTTGAAGAATTTTGTTTCAGAGGTCATGGGCTGGGTATGTCTGGCACTGTGTTAGGCCTCTTTGTTCTGTGAAAAGTACCTGGCAAACACAGGCTAGAGCTGAAGTTAATGGAGTTTTGCCATTGCTTAAGTTGAAGCCAGGTTTCCAGCCCTGGTGTCAAAGAGGTTCTTTCCCCCCCTCCTCCAGTTCTGCTACAGGCACCGGCTGCGTGCTCAGTTTATCCCATGCCTATCACAAATATAGCAGTGCAGACCTTGTTACCAGCAAGCTCAATTACTGTAATACCCTCTTAGTGGAGCTTAGAGCCAGGCTGCTCAGCACTGCTCTCTCTGAGCACGGCAGCACGTGTACTTAGCCCTGTGAGCCAGCAGGAACACATTACACCACACTGTATTCTCCACGCTGCCAGCCTCCAAAGTGGCAGGTTGATTTTAAGTCGGCCCTTTCAGATTTTAAAGCCTTAAGTAATAAAGTCTCTGGCTATGACTGATCCCCTTCTCTTTGAGCCCTGCCCTAATGGGGAGCTGCGTTCCCACACCACCTGCTTTTCCTGGAACCCTACTGTCACATCGCAGATCTGCAACAGATTTTGACTTTTCTGTGCTGAACTACACGATGTATCTCACCCCCGGAACCTTCCTTTCCCGTCAACCCTTTCCATTTATATACCACACTCATCCCAATGTTAGCAGAACCTCACAAAATTATCGCTGCCATCTCACGGACTAGCCAGGTTTTTAACGGAGGTGGCATTAGAGCAAGTTAGCCAGTGTGGTTTCATGGTATCAGGTACTCACTTTTTCCCTCCTGCAGCCGGAGAAGAGGCTTAGTCTTTTCATTAGACCTGAGGTAAGATGGGTTTCATTTTCTGCAGGCCAAGAGCAGACAAATAGGAAATTAGAGCAGAGCATCTGACTCTGTTAATATATCCTCTAATTTAACTTGTTGTAACTTGTTTGTGCAGCCATACCCTTGGGTGAGGCTGGCCACTGTACTTCATTACTCTATGCCTCTTCCTCCTTCCTCTGCTTAATGGGGCTAATGATGCTTCCTTTGTAAGGCACTTGTGAATCTAGGGATAAGAAATGGAAGTTTCAGACAGGTATTATTAATTAACATTTATTAGCCTGTCTGTGCTCTAATCATCCCACCCATCTTTCACTGTACACACTCCTCGTGATTTTATTGCAGCTCTATTCTCTTCTGACAATTAATACAGTTACTGGCCCCATGATTATTACTTTTTATACCTCATCCTTTTTTCACTTTAAAACATGCATTTGTTTACTTTGAATTCCAACATGATATGTGCAGTTGTATATAACTTTGTTATGTATATATATGTATATACTTTGTTAGTGTACGTAATTTACTTTAATTACAGTTTATATTGGCATATATGTTGATGTTGAAATTAATAAAGCTATTAAGAATATTATTAATAATAAAAATACACTCATTTTCTCCTAATTTTAGAGCATGATTCAAAAAGTTACAAAGCATGGATGTCTAAGGTTAGATAATTAACCCAAAATCAAGTTCTGGAGCAGTGAAATCCAAGCTGCTTTGTATGAATTCCATCTAGGGATTTAAGGTTTAAACTCTAGGAATCCATGTTTGAAAATCTTGGCTTTGATGTACGGGTGTGGATTTTTTAATATTGGTGTGAATGAGAGAGATGGGATGGTTGCCCTTTCTCCATCTCTCTTCACCTCCTTAACATGAAGGGCTATTAGGCATCCCAGCATGGAGTGAGCAGCCTATTTCCTGAGCAGGAGCTTTCACATCACCCCATACCAGAGGACAGGAACGGGGGTTTAATACTTTGAGGCCTGATGTAACCTATCTCCATTCAGGTGCTCAAATTACCATCTCTTTATACACCCCCGGTTAACAGTCAGTGGAGAGAAACAGGCACCTGTGGGGATGACTCAGCCCACCTAAAATCTGAGTCACCCTGTGGAGGCACCTTTCTCCCTCTCCCCTCCAATTAGAGTGGGTGCTACCACTCAGCAGTCAGGTGTCTCCCTTCAACACCCATGCTGGAGTGTGGGGGATGTTGGCCCGGATGCATTTAGTTTCTTACGTCTCATCTTGAGTCCTTAGAAAGATGAGGCCAACGTTTACACAAAGAAATAAAAAACAGTAATGCCAGAGGTGGTTAATCTCTGTGCTATTTATCCAGCTACCTATGTATTTGCAATACTTATGGGCATTGTCTGGCTTTGATGTGCAGGGATTTACAGATGCAGCTCCATTAACATTAGTGGGAATTGGGTGCATAGATCCAGTACATCAAGATGAGAATATTTGGTAATAAATCTTTTAATATGCATGTAGCATTGACTGAATAATTTGAAACATTTTTAAAATCCAAATAAAAATTGAGTTTTCTCCTACAAGAGAAGCTACCCCTAGAGACAGATAAGTGGAATCTATCTCCACATAGTCAGACACTATGTGATTTCATATTGTACATAGAATGATCTTTTTTTATCTTTATTGATTACTAGAAGAGTAATACAATTAAAGGTAGCAAAATGCTTTAAGGTTGTTATTCTCTGGCAAAGAATCAAGAGTTCAAAGTGGGGCTTCTTTCTTATTATTAGAGAACACCCTAAGAGAATAATTTCCAGCAATTCTCTCTTTCTCCTCCTCCCCTTTTCATTTCCCATTTTGTGATTTTGGAGATACAGAAAAAAACCTCTGTGTGTTAGTACTAGTTAGTGATGTGCAGATACAAGAATAAAACCTCTCCTTTCTTTTTACAACCACAGGTGTAAAAGAAGTACCTATCATCATTTCATTAATGATCTGTAGCAGTATTTTCTTGCCTCCTTGGTCACAAGCGTTCATGTGCATGTGAGCATACACACACACACACGTAGACAGTCTCATGATTGAGTTTTCTGATGTAGAACACCCCTTGATAAGCACTGCTTATGCCAGGATTATGAATACAAGAAAATAGAAAAGACATTTAGAAACCATAGGAAAACAATTCTTTTGGTGTTTGAACTGCAGGGTTATTCAGATGTATATAACTACTGCTGGGTGGGGGAACTGCAGGAAATATGCCAGGGAAGAGAGACAAGGGGAGGCCATCAACAAGACAGAGAGAAAAAGACAGAAAATGCTTTTGTTTGCAGACTTGGCTGGTTGACTTGACTTGAAAATAATAATAGGTCCCCATTCTCTCTCACCAGCCCCCTCCCTTGATTCATCGGATATAACATAATTGATTCTCACTGGAGACGGATTTGGAATACGTGTCTTGCTTGTTGCTATTGTTTATGTTTACACAGTACATTTACTGCTAGAGGAGTTTTGTTCCTCATTTACTCACTGCCCTGTTGCAAACCCCTACTGCTTTTCCAGCTGGCACCAGTTCTTTTCTTCTCACCTCACACAGGGAGGTGAAGAAAGGGGGAATTGCACTGTCTCGTGGACCATGAGAAGTTGGGGGTTATGCAGGTTATGACATTCTGCATGATGCAGAAAACTGACTCTTCACTTTTGTCTGCAAATTCCTTTCAGAGAGTGTGACTTGTATTCCTTACTTGTCATGTTTCTGCCTCCATGGTGTGCTAAACCCAAAGGCATTAGGACAACAAATTTTCACACCTGGCACAGGACTCCTAATAGAAGGTCATAAATTTTTCTGACTACTCATTTAAATGGGGCACCTTTGGACAAAGAGGTGATTACTGGCCAGGGCAAATCATTTTTTCAAGTCCGAGCACTGCAAAGGAGGACACTGCACCACAGGTCACCCAGCAGGGCTGATCATGAATTGCCAGACCCTTGATGCTAAGAAAGACTCATGGGGGACATCTGGCAGGCATCAGGAAGCAGCTTTGAGAAGAGCAACAGCCTGTTTCCTTCACAATCACACACAGTCATGAGGTAGGAAGAGATAGCTATGGGAAAAGAAGGAACAAGAAAGAGAGGAAAAAGGTGTATAGAAAGAATAGAGGGAGGAGGAATCTGTCTGGGGTCTAAGGAAGAAAGATCAACAAAGACTAAAGTAAAGTGTGTGGCTAAGATGATATGTTTTAGCAGAGGAGGCATTATTTTTAAAGTAGTCCTGAAGTTTTTATGGCTCCGGGCCCCTATTTCATCTTAATTCATCCTTGGGGATAAAGACTCAGCTGGATGGATCTCAATCACTCCCTTCCCTTTCTCACCCCTTGTCATCATGTTCTCTTCCTTCAGTACATTTTCACCATGGTTAGAAATTCCGACTCTCACTCCCCTTCCCAAGCGACTACCGTGGTGCCCTTTGGAAGGTGCGCAGTGCCCTGACTCCCACGGAGTCGAGTTCCATTGGAACTGCTGGTAGTGCATTCATCAGCCATCTGTCATTGCAGCTGCTTGTTGAAGAAATCAACTTCTTTTTTTTTTCCCCTTTTTTTTTTAAATACTTTGACTAGGAGGGGGAAAAAACCCTCAACCACCAAAAATTAAACAACAACAATAATGGCCCGACTGTTTCCTTGACAATCCAAACACAATCTGCTGCCCACAGTCTCAGAAAGTGTCATTGAGGCAAAGCAAAATTCTCATGGCGTGGTGGATTTGAGTATGTCTACAGGCTTTGTTTTGTTCTCCTTTTCTGTAGTAGGTGTAATACCCTCTTCCGATGGGAGAATAACTCCTGTGGATTCTCTGTGACTCAAAAAGACTGAGCTCTGGCATGTCAAACTTTATCAGCCAGTTGTCAATGCAACTTTTAGCTGAGAGTCTCAAAAAAACAGGAATGCTTTTCAAGATCCCAACATGTGTTTTTTATTTCATTGTATGTTCCATGATTGAACAGAAACATTGCAGAGAGGTGATAAAAACTGTACAAACATAGGGTAATATTTAATAGTGTCAGGAATCTAGGCTACAGGCCTCCCAGCTCTCCAATCTCTCTGCAATACAATTTGATTTTTTTTCTGTAACTGTCTTTTAGTGAAGATGAATCTATCTCAACTTTATTTTTGTCCTGAGATCTTTCTGGGTCCCAGGTCATCCTATTCATGGCCACTTGAGTGGTGATACCCAAAGAACCAGAGACCACTGAAGTTCCCAAACCAGAGCCAGGCAGCCTGAGAAAGCTCTTGTGTACAAGTGTGCAGAACATTTGAAACAGAGTTCTCAGGTCCTGGCAAAGCAGAGTGGTGTCCACAGCCACATCACGGCATGTAAAATTTTTTTTGCTTTTCTTTTATGTTGCATTTGGATAGAGAGAAAAGGAAAGGTTATCTCTCCATGTCTCCCCTTTAGGCAGCTGGGAGAGAAGCAGGATATAATGAGAAGGCTAAGTGACTGGTAAAATTAAAATACACAAACCATTAAAAAGTTTAAAGGGTAGGAAAAAGAGTGCTCATGGCATCTGTTTTAGGTCAGCACCTAAGGAGTTTCTTACAGGCAATATGGGAACTCTTAAGAAACATGAATGTTGTTACACACAATACCATCTTTAACAAAAGCTAAAAGCTCACAGAGGGAGGCCATGGCACTTACAGTGTGGGAACATGAGTCTATCAAACGAGAAATCTGTGAGAGCAGAGGAAAGCCCTGACATGGCCTCTCGGGCTGGTGGCACAGACTGGTATGTTTGGGCTCCTGGACAGTGCATCTGGCACTCCTGGCAATAAAACCCAAACTGACAGGTTTATGTCTCCATCTATACAATACCACTGCACCACTGCAAACCAATATGTAACATCACACGTATTTTATATTTGTGTGTACCTCTATGTGATTGCCTCTGGAGCCACAGAGGTACAGAGAGCTTTTCTTTTTTTTTTTTAATTTTTTGTTAATGAAACAGTTGTCTTCCAGTCTTTCTGATCAACTTCAGGCAAAGATGGGGAGAGAGACAGACTTCAAATCCAGCACAACAGCTGACTTTTTACATTTTATCAATTTCTTTTTCAGTTTCCCATATCGAAATTCTCAGCCTTTTGATTCAACACATGTAGTACAGGGGACTCAGAATGAAATGGAAAGTAAACAGACCTCATTAATCTCAAAAGGCTTCAGATCTTCATAAAAAGCTATCTTATTAAGATAGGTAGGTATTTCCAGGTGGGAATTCTTTAATGTTTTCTTTCTTTATTAGGTGACAGTTCTTCAAAATCACCTGCCAATAATTGAGAGTCAAACTTAAACACCTACTGGAATCTCATGTATGTGAAAGAACATAAAGCTTCCTCCAGGAAGAAACTGTCTTTTAAACAGGAACAAACATTTCATGTTGTGACTTTTCTGACTGTTGTTTTGGAATAACCAAATGTGCATGCTTTGGAGGCCTCTGTCATGCAAAAATCCTAAAGCTCCATTCAGGCTGACTGATAGTCATTTCTCCTGGTTATGACAAAGGATTTATATCATTATATCTCTACAAAGCAAAACCAGTCTTCCCACCTGGGCTTATGGAGATCCTGCTGAGAAACAGAAGGGACATATTTGTTGAATGCAAGTGACGAACTTAAGCACAAGTTTTTAACTTTTGCACAGGAAAGATTCTTTTAACTCAAAATCTTTGCTAACTTGCATGTTTGCCACTTTTCCCTGTAAAGCATTTCTATTTGCCCATGGAAGCCAAAACCTTTGCTTTCAAACTCTGAAATTATGAATTTTTATTTTAAATTTATTTTTTAATTTTAGATTTGAGGTTGGCGGGGGGGGTTGCCGGTTTTTTTTTTAAGGTTGTCTAAATTAATAGTACAGCCTACACTTCAACTTCCAATCCTTTTGCTCAAGGACAGTCCACATGCTAGGCTTAGTTTCGGACAAAGTTTATCTTTCTGAATTTATGGGTAAATGCATCTTAGATCACTATTTATTCAATCCTATCCTGTTATTTGTCACCTAAAGGCTTATACAATTGGCAATTTCCTCTGTACAGAATTTAGCACCATCTGTATGTGTCAGGATATGTGTTCTTATATTGATATATGGAATAAAAGACAGTGTAGAAGAGTAGCTCAGAACTGAACTACCCCAGAGAGCACTACCCCCAAACCAAAACAAATAAAGAACCCAGTCCAAGCTCAAAATGGCCCCCTCCTTGCTCGTGAAGTGGGTAAATTGCCAAGTGGTTATAATTCCAGGTACTGGGTGTGAATGATTTCCACAGGAAAATAAAGATTCTTTTCTTTTTCCATGCTTTTCACACCTTCCTCTTTAGGGATAAGAGAGAGTTCATACTCAAGAGAAACTTTACCTATGAGAAGACATAATCCAATGTGCTACCTGTCTAAAGAGGAACTTCTAAGTGCAGGAATGACAGTCTAGGACCTGAAAATTTCTGTTATCAGAGAGGGGAATGTAATATAAAAACAGTCTAACCTCAGAAAGAAATGAACTCTAACAGAAGTAAAGATATGCAGGATATCAGCCAGAATGCTTGTCCGTCTCCTTCCGTGATCAACCTTCGTTTCCATATTGCTAATATTCCTCAGCACGCCAGTCAAAGTCAGTTGGGAACTAAACATATGAGTCAGCCAAAGCCATTAGTGCAGATTATCAGCCTTTTGTCAAAGAAATGAGCAAAGTCACTACACGCTGATGAAGAGCTTTATAACTGCAGCCTAAAAGCCACATGGAGGAAAAGATGTTTAATTCCTGAAACAGGTCCAGTTTTTAGATGAGTTAAAGTAAAGAAGAATCTCGGCCCAAGCTGTGATTATTACTCATGTTTTATTTGAATAATCTAAACAAATAAGACTAACGATTCTGTGTCCACAGTTTCACAGCTACAGTGCCATTAAATTAAAGGACCAGAGAAATAGTCTCTTCTAGTACTTACACCATAATTCTTTGTCTTGCAATATGAAGTATTGGAGTCTGCGCTTAATGCATAGGTATAACATCAATGAATGCTGGGGAAGCAAAGTATCTAGTTTTTTATTTTTACATTAAAGAATCATATGCATAAAGTAATGACTTGGCCTTTTGGTCTCCCACAATAATTTAAACAAGTCTATTCTGTTGATTTAACATAGATTCAATTTCTGGAGCACTGCTCAGCATACATCCTCAATCACGAACAGCTTGCAAAGGTAGCGCTTAACAATGTTAAGCAAGGCACATTGTGGCAGCCTTAGAGCCACCCTTACTACCAGGAATCTGCCAGTGAGAGTGGAAAGTCTTACATAAAGGCTTCTCATCAAACCAATACACTTAGCAGGGAGGATCAAGAGCGACTGGTGTTATGAGGGATGTAGAGTGGTGGCACTGGTGGTGCCCCATGTGTTGCTAACTGCCTTGTCTGTTGAGGATAAGCCCTTTTTTAACTCCTTCTTTGTTACAAACTTGGTGCTACAGGAGGTTAGTGCTGGTGTAAATCACCTGCATGACCAAAATGACCACATTTTGTTTGACTTAATATGAATTAACTATATTGTTTTGGCCTGAGAGGCTATTGCATTAGGGTTTCATGCCATCATAAAGTTCCACTCAGAGTGCACTCAAAATGCAAATTTTCAATTAAATTTCCTACATTGATGCCAATATAAGCTGGTAAAATTTTCAATTTTTTTTTCTACTGCACCAATATAAAAACTTCATAGCACTGAAATTAGGAGTTAAAGACCTTTTCCAAGTGTTCACAATTATTTTATCCATATTTTTAATATTCATAAAAGTGGCAAGAACAAAGTGAGTCAAATTTGCATTTCATATCGCACTAAAGCTACTCCACATATACACGATAACACATCCTGAGAACAATGAGATATCCTGTCACATGTATGCATTTTCTAAAACTGCACAAAAGGAGGATTTCAGGGATGCATAAATTAACTTCCTACCTTTAAATTATTAACCCAGGCTGTTCCATGAATATGAACCAAAATCAAAGGACAGCTTTCCCCCACTCTTTTGCTCCCCACATGAAGAGCACACATATTGTCAGTCTTTCCCCACTTGAAGTTGATGACTTAAGAAATCGAGTTACTTGGATAATAAAAAATTGTTTTAAGAGATTTTTTTTACATTTCTTCTATTCATGGCAATTTTTGAGTGGGAGGCTGCATATTGTGGCTACTGGTAAGAAGCCACTTCAGCTACCCCAACATATTTCTTGTTGGAAGCGAAGAAATGAGCTCTCCATGCCTTGATATGTGGGGAGAAACAAAGTTTAAATCACGGATTTCTTGAAGATATGAATGAGCTTTTATCCAGGATCCTGTCAGTGTTCAGGATGCTCCAAAAGCACTTCTTCATCGGCTCTGCAGAAATAGATGGACCTGTAAACTTATTTCCCTGAACTGCCCTTGTTACCTTGCCCTCACTGGAGCTGAAGTAGCCAGTTGTTATGGATGAGTACATTTGATACATGCATTGAAATTTGCTTTCCAAATATCAAAAATAGGCAAAATAATCTGCTAAACCATTTCCTCTGGCACAGCTTTTTACAAAAACCTTCAGTCTGACTGCAGAATTTTTGAGGAGACAAAAAAAGGTCAAATTTGAAGAGAAATTATTATGAAGTATTAAGTCCCTTCTAGTAACAGGTGATATAAAAAATACTATTTTAATCAATTCCTTTAGGGTCACGTCTATAAATTGGAACTACATATGCAAAACTTTCTGTAGGAGAACAAATTGGATTGATTAAAGTATCACTCACAATTGCAAAAACACTCACAATTGCAGCCACACTGGACAGTCAGTCTGGATAAACACATTTTATTTGGCGAGCTAGTAACTTGACAGCTACTTTTGCTCTTACTTCTTAAGCCTTGTTTGCAGTTTGCCCTGAAATGATCTACAATTGGTTTTTCAATAGTAAAATTAGTGATATGGACAAGTTATTAGTACTGTTTTCACATAATCTTGTGAAAAATCTAGCAAGCCGATAGCTATAATAAAGTACAAATGTGTGTGTTTTCCATAATTACACAGAAATCATGATTTAATAGCCCTAACTTCCTATTTTAACAACTTGAAACCATCACAACACGATCTAGCAAGATGCTGTATAACAATGCAAGAATTGCTATTTTTCCCATCTAATTCTGACAAAGATCAGCAATAAACACATTCCAGACACTGTTCAGGGTTTCATACTTATCATCATACAAAAAAGTAATTGCCTTTTATTGACCTGAACTGACATGCATTTAAATCAAGTGAATTCTGCCCGTGATATGGGACCAGGTCTTAAATCCCTCATGTTAAATTCGCACTGCAGTCACCAGTTCTTTAGTCTATACTTGAGGTGATTTTTAAGAAAATACTTTCTGCTGCATTCAATACTGCTTAGCTATGTCATTTTCATTAGTTTTTGCACATTGTATAGGCTCCCATTCAGAAATAAAAGTTTTGCACTCTGCTCATATGAAATTGTTATAAATAATGTGATGTCACCATCTCTCTTTGCTGATTTGTAGGCCCAAGGGTTGGAATAATGCATATAAGGACCCAAACTCAAGGATGATTATGTGAAATAAAATGAATCCTGATAAATTCAGATATAATTATCCACAATACTCAGATAATTCGGGACAGCATAACTAAATGAAGAAAAAAAAAGGAAAATATTTATTTCTGTAGCATAGCTGTAAGGTATCAACATGTGAACTGTGTGGTTTGGGTGTGCTGATTACCCAAAGATATTTTCATGGTAGCCTGAGACTCAATACATAACAAAATGCAAAACCACATCTGTTTTCTCAGTTTAAATTGCTGCATGATGTTCACTCAGCCTCTGTACTCTGGCATGTGCCAAACCCATGGCTGAATAAAAAGAACGCCTGCCAAATATATCCACTTTCTAAAACTATGCAAATGGAGGACTTTGGGGATGCATAACTCAACCTCCCTTCTCAAAGATTCATTAACAGTATTCCTCTTTGTCACTGGAGCAATGTAAACAACTGCAGTTAATAAAAGAGGCAAATCCCTACCTACGTCATGATGCTTTCTCACAGAATTTTGGTAAATTAGTTGTAGTCATAAAAAAGGGGGCCTTTCTGAATTGCTTCGTATGTCTACATTACAGTGGAATGTGATATGGAGAGCTTGGCTCAGCCAAAACAGACTGAGCTGGTCTGAGTAAAGGCTGTGCTGTGCTTAAGAAACTGAACTAGGACTAAAGACCTCAGTTCAAATATTCAACTCTTCTGCGGACTTCCTGTGTGATCTTGAGCTTCTCAGTATCAGTAGCCTTCAGATTCTGAGCTATAAAAAGGTACTTGTTTTACTTCTTTCTTCCCATCGGATGTGTGCAGACTGTCTTTTGCTTTGTACAGAACCATACATAACATCATCCTGAGCTCACAAAAAAACTCCTAAAATTTCAGTATGAATAATAAAGTTATCTATTGTAATTGTTCTTTGTTTTACCAGAAGACTCTTCATACAGAGACAACATAGGATTTCTCTAACTGTTTGTGTAACCTCAGAAGAAGAAGTCAGAACTAATCATTATGCACAAGATTCCTAAGTGTTTGCAAACATCAGACCAGTAAATAAACAACAGAGAAAATGTAGAAAGATCATGAGATGAAGATTTTCAGTGTCTTTGCATGTAAGATACTCAACAGGCAAGAGCTGCATTCCCTTTCCCAGCTTGCAGATCTCTACCACTTGCCATGAGTCTGATCTGAGAAAAGATGGTGCCCTCCCAAAGCCAGGTTGGATGGAACTTTGATCAGCCTGGTCTAGTGGAAGGTGCCCTGCCCATGGCAGGAGGTTTGGACCTCAATGACCTTTAAGGTTCCTTCCAACTCAAAGTATTCTAGTAATCTGGTGATTCTAGGATTTAATCTTTGCTATTATACCACAGTAACTAGACTAACATTCAGAAGCAGTTTAACATGTCCTTATACGTACATGAACTGATGTGCAGGAGGATTCTGACACAATGCAGTAAGGAACAGACATCTGGATAACTGGGTTTTCAAACCCAGTCTCATATCAGCACACAGATAACTATGCCACGTACATTAGCACACAGCAGTACATAATCCTCCTGCCAGGTACATCAGGATGCTTGACAATCTATGGCAGGGTTAGGCTATTTAATAGGAAAGGTACACTGTAGTGTCCAGGAGAGGCAAGGAAGATCCTTGAAACAGTAGATGGTAAAAATCATTTGCAACCCCAAAGTGGGCAATAGCTTAACCCAAACCTCTGCATAGTCCCTAATTTTGGCGCTGGACTTCCCCAAGCAGTCATTCTTTATCATCTACACCTGAATTTGAAACTGGATCAGTTACTGACTTGACTGCCACAGATCGTACAGGAGAGACTTGGTAGAGTTAGCAAGATAGATAGCACAGGTCTTTTAAAAGTGTATTGAAATAATTCCATCATTAATTCCTCTTTTAATGCCACCTGAATGGAAAAGATCTGGCATTTTAAAGGCACTTATTGGTCTTACTAGAAAGAACAGCCCTTTAGAAAAATCTGAAGAATAAAGAGAAAGCGAACTGCCTAGCACCGAGGCTGTCCATGAGCCTTCCAGAGAAAAAATCTCTACCCTTTCCAGTGGCAAAGTGCTGAGCAATTCCCTTGAGCTGCTAAGCTCTTCCATTTTGCTGAAAGCAGAGAAAGTGCAACGTCATTTGTAGCTCCTCTCAAGATGTTCAACATGTTGTAGAATGGATCCATCAGGAAGCAACCTCCAAGAGCAGGTTCACTGAGACAGACCTATTCTATTGCTCTAAGGCAAGCATTTTTCCAGTAGTTAATTTATACCGAATTTAAACTTCAGTTAGGATAGTAATCAAAGACAGTCCTTCCAGGAAACAAACAAGTTAATTAAAAGAAAGGAACTGTGGTCATGAAATACTGTGATTGCAGCAAATGCCCCAAATGGTCAGAGCTGCAAATGTGAAGGATCCAAGAATAACAACAGCACGGCCATGATGCACACAAAGAATATTTGTCACTCCTACTTTCCCTATCCAAAAAAATCTAACCTAAGAGAAATAATGATCATGTAGAGGCAGTTTTGCCCCAGAAAATGAGACAGTCACACTACAGTCAGCACCACTGCAGGAGCTCTTGGGCTTACATTGCCAGTCCTGTGTCTGTGTGAGACCTGACATATAGGATGTAGCAGGGAGCTGGTTATTTTTTAACGTTCATTTTGAATGAAGCTGCTCTAACTTTACACCCAATTCTCAAATAAACACATGCTCTTATCAGACAAATCTTTACTAACTGCAGAGTAATTAAGCAGTGAAACAAGTGGTTTTGCATGTATGCTCAAATGCACAAAGCCTCTGTGTAAGTGGTGTGTGTGTCCACATGGATATGTGCAAGCAGTACTCTGCATAAATATTTTTATTTTTTTCCCTCAGAGGGCCATACTGGGTATATAATAACACCCTCCTTCCCCACCCCCCATGCTCACAGACACATGCACACCCAATCACATCCAAGGGACCTTGCAGGAGTCAAGGCCGGGGCTTTAATGCCTTGCTACCATTTTTGACAAGACAGCCTCCTTCTCAGAAAAGGATGAGCTGGAGCCATCTTTCAGGAGTTTTCTTTCCCTGACAGAAATCAGCAGGGTTAGAATAAACTGCATAAGTTATCAGCTCCTCAGGAAAGAACATGAAAAAAGCCCTTCTATCACTTAATGAAAAATAGCTTCTTTTTTGGACAGAACTTCATAGGCTTGCAATCAAGCCGTGGCTCCCCCCTCCCCTCCTTCCTTGACGTGCCATAGAGGCAAATCAAGTCGGCATCTATTAATAATATTTTCCCCTGCTCCTTTCATTTCTCTGCATGTCCTACCACTGTCAGGCCCCGTGATGGAGCAGCGCCTTTATCTCGTCCGAGTCTGGTCTGTCAGGGTGATAAACAATTCTAACAAGAATCAGAATAAAGATCTTCCCAGTAGACTCGGCAGAGAGATAGAGGCTTTTCTCATTTTCTCGATGGAAAAAAAAAAAAATTTAATCTAGCAGCTCCGGCTTTTTTCAAGCGTCACATTCAAAGAGATGCAAATTTGTCAGAGCTGAGACCCCGGCTGACTCTCAGCACTGCGTGAATGTCAAAGGGGGGACTCGAAGCCTTTGACATCCCTGCCTTTTTTGGGGGCTATCTGCTGAAATAAAAAAAAAAGGAGAGAAAAAAAAGCAAATGCTTTGTAGTGTGTGTTTCAACAATTTTCATAAGTTTTCTTCTGAAATAAAATAGTGCCGTTGGGAAGGTAAAGTGAGAGAGAGAGAGGGAGAGGCAGAGTGAGGGAGTGAGAAAGAGGAAGAAAGGGGCAGAAGGGAGCATAAACTTGTCCATTTGGATTTAAATATGTCACATTAATAGCAAGATTTTTACTATTTGGAAAGAGTTAATTTATGATTGTGGGTATTTGTTGTACCTCAGACACAGACACTTGCACACGATCAATTTGCATAACCCCAAGATGGGTGCTAGGAGAAGAGCATTACATGTGCATGTGTCTATCCTCATCTGTTTCCATGTGTGATTTTAAATGCGTGAGCAACCATATATGCCTTCAGATTTGTAGTGATTTGAGTAGTGCACATGGTGTGTGTATCTGCACCCATCACTAATCTGTGTATTATCATGTGTTCTTTTGCTATACAATGACCATGTACCCTTAGCTGAATGAATCAGAAATTAAGCCAGTACTCTGAAGATCATGCCATCTGAAGGACAAATGCATAAAATATATAACATGGTTAAGAGCTCAAGCACGAAGAGGATCTGGAGGGATTTTTGTTGTTGTTGTTGTTTAATTGGATTACAAATATATTATTTTATTAATTATTTACTTAGGGGCTTTTATTATTCTTTTTGACCTGTGCTGTAGGGATTATAGAAGAAATTAATCTTTAAAAGAGTCTTGGATAAGGAAAGACAGCTGTATAATTGTCAGAGGGTGGATGAAATATGTCCTAAATGTGTGTGTCCCTTTGGAATATATTCTTGCAGGAAAAAGGAGGATTTCCTATATGTTGAAGTCCTGGAATCATGTGAATTTTCAATTGTCTCTGGTTTCATTAAAATAAATAGAGATGTCTAGTGCTGTAAGTATAAAAATGTTCCAAGTAAATCCATAAGCTTTAGAATTTAGCCTGTCCCCTCAAAGCAAAGTGCATTGAAGAGCTGTTTGCAAGCCAGACTTCTCCACCCTGGACATCTATATATGTGCAACTCTACTAGTTTAGCACCAAGCCTGACCATGTCTGACCAGAGCTCTGTGCTCTGGTAGGATGGACACAAAAGTGGCCTTTCCTAGGCACATCTGCATATTTCCTCCAGACTCTGGCTATCGGAGACATTTCTTCACCCCATTAGTATGACTTATGACCACTCATAGAAATTCCTAGGAGGCTTTTGAGACATTTGCCTTCCTCTGTAAAATGTTCTACTGGTGATAAGCAGCATATAAGGGTTGAAAACTACTTTGTCAACCCAGATCAAAAGGTTAAGTTTAACCCATACGCATTTAAAAATACTTGTGATGTGTGGACATTGGCAATGGGTTATTGCCCTTGTCTTCAGGCTTATTCTGAATTCAGTTAACACCTCCTCAGTCATACCCATTCGGGCACATTGCACTCTCTCCTCAAGACTGTTGCTGAAAACTCTGTTCATTAATTGCTTGACTCTTACTTACAATCAATGCAAGTGCCAATACTCTCCAGTCTCCACTCAGCCTGAATTGGTTAAATAATAAACTGGCTTTTACTGCTGTAATGATCCATTTCTAAGTGAGTTGTCCTAGAAACTCCAATACATCGCATAAGGGTGTACTCAAATGAGGTATTGAAGTGCTTTTCTCAGAGACTCCCAGATCACTCACTTTTTTCTTTCTCTGGAAAAAGGCATCTAAGTCATTATCCTAGCTGGGAAGTGGACTTGCTGGGAGTTAGGGGCCTAATTCAGAACAAAAATATCTAGGCTGTGCTCAATCTTCTAGGCTGTACTGAGTCATCATCCCACAATAGCTGGCTTGGGGCTTGGACAAGGGGTTTGCTGCACCCCAAACCATGCCTGCTCTGTGGAGCTGCATACCTGAGTGGGACTGATGCACCTTTCTTCCTTCAGCAAGGATGCATTTGGCAGGTCCCACTGCTACTTGTAAGCTACAGTCCTGGAGGTGATTGCAGTCTCCAACCAGGAATAAAATGTCACATACAAGGGCAGTCTTTGAAAGTAGGGAACATGAATGAATAGGCAGGTTCAATGTGCAGAGCAACAGAGTGAGCACGGGCAGAAGCTGGTCTGAGACTGCTGGGAGAACAGTTGGATTTGACAGGAGAAGACACAACTAGCAAAAGTAAAAGACACTGAAAGGTGTGAGAATGTTTGGATGCGTAACTGAATGTTATATACAAGCTTCAAACCATTTAGTTACTGGAAAGGATTGTTTTCTCTAAAGAGAGAATACTACTGCGTCTGAGCTAAAATGCCACAGTAGTGACATCTGAAGAAAACAGACCATGAAATGACAGTAAGATTCTGAGGTTAAGATCCCCAGGATCAGTTTGCAGTAGCTGGACTTTCAAGTCCAGTTTAAGTCCTTTCAAAAATGCTCTGTATATCTCACTGTTCCCATCAATATCAACAGAAGCTTTGTTGGGTTCCTAAATATTTTCCTTTTTTTTTCCAGAAAGTTTGATTTTTTCTTCAGATGCTTAGATACATTTAATAACTGAATTGTTTAGTAGTGGCAGTCTCCAACGCTGTTATTCCTCTGCTAAGTATATCATCAATCTGCTCTCCTAAGTTATTTCAAGAGACACATGTTGGGCTAAACTGGAACCCAAGTGACTGAGTTAAAGCTGCAGGATGCATTGCTAAGTCCTAACTACAGATCATATTTCATTCTAATGTAATGTGATCTGCCAGAAAATTATAAGAACTCAGCAAGGAAATAAAAATAAAAAGGGAAAACTAGCTATACGTGATTTTTCATAGCTTTTGCTGTGCATAGAACTTGCAAACAATTTTTGTGTAGAGGGAAAAAAACCCTTCACACACAATATCTCCTACTGGCTTTGAGTATGATACTATTATATACACGTTTCACATACACTGAGGAAACAAAGACAAAGTAAAGTAAAGCATTGAGGGACTCGCCTCTTGGCTCACAAAAAAATGTTTATTCTGCTTTAGAAGTTCCAAAAATAATGAGTATCCTGTAGTATCAAATGTAGATACAAGGGAGGAGTATTAAATTTTGTTGTAAAATCTAGTATGATTTCAAGCACTAGCCTTATTTAATAATGCAAGGATAACAGCAGTGTACTTGGGATTTCGTCAATGAACATTAAAACAATGTTTACATTCAACATCTGTGAAAAGTTTTTTCTTGACATGGTTATAAATTCAGGAGTTGCCATAAATACTTAGCAAATAAATAGAGTCCATATTATAAGCTTCTATAAACCTTGAAATATTTGCCTTACATACACCTTTTTATTTGTCATTAGCTGAAGCAGTTCTACACCTAAATGAGTGCCAAACTTGCCCTCACCCTCCTCATGGTGGGTCCACAGGAGTCTGTGGTGTCATTGTTAACTTAATGCAGGATAAGTCAGCCTGAAGCACAGCAGCAGCTCATTAGATAATTCATACTTAAGTGAATTTTATTCAATGGGCAATCAGTTTATTATTTTTATAGCTTCACTATAATCATTATTCTGCCCGTTGTCCTCTACAGTAAGGTTTCAGCTACATAGCAGGGCCCACTCCTGCAAAACTGCAGCCCTTCTGCATACAAATGGCATAGGGAGGGTTTGCAGGATTTAGCCCACGGTTTACAAACTGTGTAAATTATTTTAGAAGTCATGTCAGGTATAGTTTATTCCAAGGTTTGCTTGCAAATTTTAATCAGAAAACACAGAAGGGGTATGCAGTTTAGATTGAAATATTCTTTCACCTTGTGCTCTGCCCAGGTTGACTTACTGCAGGCTGATATAACTGGCAGAAGTTACAGCATGCATGACAGAGGAAGGCTGGACACAAACTAGAGGAAACACATAAAGAAACATTTATTTAAAAAAAGTAAATCAACCATAAAGATCCTCCCAGTAGACCTGGGAGATGGAAGCCTTTCTCATTTTCTCCATGGCAAAATTTAATCTAGCGGCTTGGCTTTTCAAGCGTCATATTCAAAGAGATGCAAATTTGTCAGAGCAGAGACCCCAGCTGACTTTTAGCACTTTGTGAATGTCAAAGGGGCTTAAAGGTTGAAGTGTCTTTACCTCCCTCCATCCTTAGTAATTCAAAATCACACTGAAAATACAAAGCACCCACCTCTACCTGTTTGTTCAGGCTATAAAAGTGTTTGTTTCAGCTGTTGTTATCTGTTTTAACTAAAAGCACATATAGAAATGAGCATGCAATTGAAAAACGTTCCACAAGAGAATCCATCGACAGAAGAAAAACCCTCCCCTTTGGAAAGCTACCCTGTCCCCCACCGCATATATTCGCATTTTAGAGGCTCTTGCAACATAGCCTATTCCCAATTGACTGATTTCAGAACTGCTATTAACTGAGTAGTAATCTCACCCTGTGACATGGTTCACTTCATACAGTCTCAGGAGGTAATATATCTAATAAAAATAAAAGTAATAAAAATAAAAACAGCCCTAATGAATACTCCATGCCATGTAAGGTATATACTATATCACATAGCAGGGGCCACCTGAAAGCAATGCCAATGGATTTTTTTTTTCACCTGCCTCCTGTATGATGTAAATATCAATCTACTAATGGAGTTCCCATTGATAAAGGATAAGGAAAAGAAAAAAAAAAGAAAAATGGCATTGAACAGATTGAGACAGACTAATCTTGTTTGTCTAAAAATGGAAAAAAAGTATAAGTAAGCAAAAGCAAAAGGATTTAAACTCAGTTCCATGTGTAAGATGTTTATTAAATTAAATTACATTAACATATACATGATCAGTGTGAACGGAAGCCCCCAACAACCTTTACTGAATGACAGATTCAGTGAGTGAACCCGAGCTCTGAGGCTGGACCTAGAGTAACAGTTTCAGAGATGTGTTTCTTCTCATTTAACAATTTATCTGTCCTCTTGATGATGAATTTACTGGAAAAGGATCACTGTCTCTTTAAAAAAGTAGTTTGGGCAGTGCTTTTTGGTTTTAAAGTCTGGAGACAGTGGCATTAGATTGATTAGGTGTGTACATGCTGGCTGAGAAAGCTGTAGAAAGGGGAATGGAAGTGTTTGACAAGATGAAAGACTATTCAACATGTTAGACAGCTGGTTGAGTGAAAAGATCTATAACAGCACAGTAAAATACACTCAACAGTAAATGATACCTTCACTGCAAAAGCTACTACAAGTTAGGTCACACAATTTTAGCCTAGGATGACAAGTTCAACCAAACAAAGTTTTAAAACACACAATTAATGTGTGTGTGCCTTGTAACAGACAGATAGCACTTGGGAAATTGAGACAGACAGGAGTTCCTTTTTCCAAGTTTAATAGTGAATATGCAAAGTTCCTGAGCCAGACTCTGATCTCTGTTGCTTATTCAGAGCAACTGCACTGATCTCAGAGGAGCTGTTCCTAATTTACACCAAGGTTAGGGAGATGAGGATCTATGCCTACTTCAGTCCATTACCTTGCTGTAGGAAATGAATTCTTTTGAGAAATAATGTTGCAAAGGGAATTGTGAGTGCTCTTCCTGAGATCCTGCAGTTACTGATGAGTGTGGTAAATGGCTATGTGTAACTGTGTGCATCATGTTTTCTGATTTGCACATGAAGGCTTTGTAATCACCATGTGATTTTCATAATTAACGAAGCACAAAACACACCAGGATGACAGGGATAGTGAACTGTCATGCATGCTTCAGACAGCCAGCAGATAAACAAGAATGGATAAAAAACATTTAATATTTTAAGAAAAAAAAAAGAAGGAATTTGGGTGGTTTTCTGGTGATAGGCTATGGGGGATTATGGGAGTGGACTATAAAGTAGTCTAAAACCAAAGGATGCTTTTTCTGTAGACAATAAGAGGACAATTGGACCTGGACACAGTTGGCTAATTTCATTTGATTATTCATGATGCAGTGATCATTCTGGTTAGCAGAGGTTGCACCAAAAAGTCTTTTAGTCAGATGTAAATATAGTGCATGAAACTAAAAACACTATCAGAAGAACTCGTATCACTTTATTTTTCCTATTGAGTTAAATTAATAGCAAACATAGAAGGCAACATTGAAGAAATACATTTTTCTCAGACTCTAATTCTCCTTAGACCATCAAAGAAGAGTATATTAAAATATATACACATTTTCAGGTTCTTTTATGTTACCAGAAAAGTGCAAAGAGGCCATGGCGCAGATGCCAATTAGGCCTGAGGTGATTTGGACTTTCAAAATAAATTTAAAAATATGTATTTTTAAAGCTTGGGTTCTTTTTCAGCCCTGCTTGTTAAGTAATGCTCAATATATGCTTCAAACTCTTTTTAACATTGCATTTAGAAAAGTTTAAAAAAAATTCTTTTTATGTGAAATAAAAGCCCTATATTCCACATCCCATATGAGCTATTTCCCTCACCAGTTTTCAGGGACAGTAAGGCAAGGATCTGTTAACTTGATTCCACTGAATATTTGACAAAAAAGTATTTTAATACCAATGTTAACACATATTTCCTTAATTATAAAGCCCTAAAGGTATGTCAAACTAAGTAAACCATTAGATTGTCAAAACATTAATAATCTATTAGTGTACATAGATTTGCTCATGCGGTGCAGTGGGCCAGAGGGGTTGGTTTCAGGATTCTTAGGCAACACACTACAGTATCCATTTCTAGCTCCACCAGGAACATACAGAGTGACCTTGGAAATGCTGCCTAGTAGTTATCTGCCTCAGTTTGCCCACTTGCAAAAATCTGGAGATGCTTTGAGGTCTTTGGATGAAAGGCGCTGTTAAATGTACGAAGTATTTATTAATTAATATTATGCCGAGTAAAAGACATTTCTGCTTCTAAAATGTAAATAATGTATTAACCCACTCCCTCCCCTCCATAATACCAGAAGTGTTTCTTCATAAGCAGATATTTACAAATTAGATGGTGTACTGTGAAATTATTTAAGTAATCCAAATGATTAAACAAAAGATGTTGTTTCTGTGGGAGTGCCCCAAGCATACAAAACATTTCACCTACTCAGCTGTATCCACTGGTTTATTTTCTTTTTCAGGGATAGGAGGATGCAGGTTGCCAGTATGTCTTTACAGGAATGTTAATGACTGAAGAGAATTTTATTCTGGGGATTTAGAAGCAAAATTTCAGTGTTAACATTCTAATATAATTATCAATATAATCAAGTCCTCCTCCAGTCATTATTTTCTGGAAATTCCTTTTGCATACACAGTTATGGATTTAATTGCTTTGAAGCTTTGCCTTGGCTGAAATTCTAGGATGTCTCATGTCATTCTTTCCTCTGGCAGTTCAGCAATTATATGTATAGACCCTGTATAGCTGAAATGGAAGGTGCAATGCAAAACACAGGAACTTCAAAGAAAGAAATTGGTGAGCAGAGAGAGAACACCTTATAATTCTAAGGAAAACCATTCTAGGCTATAAGCACTCTGAAAGAAAAAGAAGGGCTGAACTTGACCTTTCAGTTCATTACTACAATAACAAAGGTTAGCTCTATGAAATGTCCCAAGTGTGAATGGGGTGACATCAGGCTGGCGATGGGTCACTAGTGGGGTTCTGCAGGGCTCCATTTTAGGGCCAATTCTCTTCAGCTTCTTCATAGACAATTTGGACACAGGACTCAAAGGTACATAAACGAGTTTGTCAATGATGCAAAACTGTGAGGAGCTGTTGACTCTCTTGAAGGCAGAGAGGCCCTGCAGAGAGACCTCGACAAATTAGAGGACTGGGCAGTCACCGACTGTATGAAGTTAAACAAAGACAAGTGACAGATTCTGCACCTGGGATGGAGTAATCCTGGATATATGGACAGACTGAGGTTCATTCACCACTTCCCATGGGCAGGAAGGCATTCAGCTATCACTGGGAAACCTGAGCTCAATTGCATGTAGCTGTGGCTTGGGAAGACAGACATCATCCCTCCAATGGCCCCCTCCTTTATATGCTGAGCATCATGTCATGTGGCACAGAGTCCCTTTTTTGGTAAGTTGGGGTTATCTGTCCCAGCTGTGTCCCATTCCAACTCCTTGTGCATGCCATCCCACTCACTGGTGGGGTGGGATGTGGAGCAGAAAAGGCATTGACGTTGTGTAGGCAGCGCACAGTGATAACACAAACATTTTGGTATTATAAACTCTGTTTTCAGTACAAATCTAAAATATAACCCCATGCTAGCTGCTGTGAAGAAAATTAACTGTCCCAGCAAACATAGCACACTAGGCCAATGTGCAGAGTGCCAAGGATCACTATGGGTAATGTCTGAGTAGCAGAAATTAAAATCAGTACTAACAGAAGACTGGTTAATAATAGACTTTGAATTTATAGTTTGTATATAGAAGGTACATAGATATTAACTACATAGTTTAGAGAGAGATACACAAGGGGCTTCAGCATTTATTGGCTGTTCACATTCAAATAAACATTTGTGGGTTTTTTACTGAATAGTACATTTAATTATACTTTATGAGATTTTACTTTATGAGATGAAGTATCAGATTTCAATTAGATTTTGTTAACCTTATTGTACGTCTCAATTAAAGTCTACCAATTTATCACTTTATGGGGGTAAAATCATCCATCATAAAGTTTCCTGGTTACAGATCACTAATTAATTGGTAGCTGGGATAGAATTTAATCGTTGTTAAAGACCCAGAATTTCTCACATCACTGTTGCAGAACTGCATAGTCAATTAAGCAACAAGAACCTGCCTATGTTACTTGGTTTATTATACTAATGCCTTGGAATGTTTGCATGAAATACATAAATCCTCTCATATTATAGTTAATTAAATCCAAAACCATGGTCTGTAAAAGTCACCTGTCTGACCTCTCAAGAATGAGTGCGAATCAATGCCAAAGACCACACCACAGCAGCAACTACTTAAACTAACAAAGTGATTTATGTCCTTCAAAGAGCAGAAACAGAGAGAACGCAATATTTTTTAGTTCCTTTAAATTTTATTATGACTTTATGATACCATTCTTGATGGCAGAGAAAAGGTTGGTGTCAGGGGACTGGTGCTGCTTCCAAGTGTAACTGCCTCAACCCAGTCAGACAAGAATGACAAAAAATACTTCTTTTTGTCATTCTTTGCACAAATGAAAGAAACTTGTCATTCCAACTTCACAAAACAGCACTAGAGATGAAATGCTCAACTCCACTGGGACAACCATTTTTTTGCTGTTATTACAGAAGAAAATTATAACCATAAAAATGTCCAATTTAGAAAAAAGGTGCCACTTTAGCATCATTTGCATAAAAGCTGTTACATACAAATTGTTATAAAGACAAATGTGTAGTACTCTTGTTGGAAATTGCTTATATCTTAGGTGCTTTGCCTGAAACGACATAAAGGCCTCTTCAAACTGAAATTCATTCTCAGGTAAATAAAGCTGAAAAAGAATTTTCACCTATTTGTATGTACGTGAGCAGTTTTTCATATTGTCTTAAACAGATTTTTAACATACATTTCTACCAAACTTTTGAATTCCTTCCCTCCTTAGCCTGTTGGTGGCTTCCATTATAATAACTTGGCTTTGCAGGTGAGGGCAGATGAAAAGCTTGTCCTGAGTGAAAGCTAATGGTCAGCTTGAAAAGAGAACTTTCTGCAAATGTGAGAAGCTTTTACTTTCTTCTGTTTTTTACTTTCTTCTCTGCAATGAGATGATTACTGTCTGGATGCCACTGATGTCTTCATCACCGTCACTGTCACCCATCAACCCCGAGAAATTTATTTATTCCCTCTCAGAAACTCAACCAGATGTGCTGTCCCTACTGAAGATGGACAATTTTGCAGCAATCAAATAATAAGCTTTGGTACATAAAAATTGTTCAACAAAACAGTTCAATTAACTTTATTTTTTGTTTCTGGCAAAAAAAAAAAAAAATCAGAGGCATTTATTTATATTTGGTGTTAAATACTGATACAATGTAGACTAACAAGAAATCCAAATTAAGTTTTGCAGTAAAGTGAATCATCATATATTACTCTAATTGAGAATGGTACGCTAATATAAATGAGATTGCTAGTAGGGGATTTTCAAGTGGTCTGGTAATCTTTTTATGTAATTGCAGAATCATTACATTAATGTAACTTGTTTGTAAACAGGAGAAACAGCTATCTGCAGAATGCCAAGTTAAGATGCCTGTAAACAGTTCGTTGTGTCTGAGACGAAGTATTAAAGCAAATAATATTATGGTATAGAATCCATAAGTTTGCTACTCCTGACTATGAGACTATGAGACCTATAAGGATATGGGTTGAGACATTGTACACTGCAGCACAAGTAACACTCGATGTTATATGGAAATATATTCAGTAAAATTAAAAATAAAGTGTTCTCTAGAACTTTAGACAGTATAGGGCCAATAATAACAATATACTGCACATACCTTATCTGCTTTTCCAACAGGTCAATCGCTTTCTCAAGCAAAATAAAGTAATAAAATCAAGATTATATGCTTGCTGATATGAAATCTAGTGTTTAATTGTTTAAATATACTCCAAGCACTAAACTGGAAAAGGTCTGCTTTGCCATGTCAAAAAGCCCCCACAGTTCCAGGTGAGGACAGAAGCATTCTTCTTGCATTAGTCTACAGTTGGTGTTGATGATGTGGACCACCTCTGAGAAGTTTATGGTTCTGATTACTTGAATTTTTTTTTTTTTTTAATCTTCACTGACTGTGGGGAAAAGGAGGGTAAGATTTATCTGTGTGCCCTACTGTTTTGTCCTGAGACTTTGTCCTTGGCCTGGAATCACAATGAGTTCTGTGAGCAGCATAAGCAGAAAGCTGCTAGAAATCATCTGTTTTCAGCTACTTCATTTTCTTGTTTTCTCTTCCTCTTCCAGATTTCTAGCCTGCTCCTAAATATTGACTGCAAACAAGATCTATCTGTAGGCAACCCATAGTTAGCTTTTCCTCAAGCATCCTCTCCATTTCATATATATATTTTTTGCACTATTTCTGCAATCTTTAAGTCATTGCATTAGCAAATACACAACAGCATTATGGGTAGAAGTCCTTCCAGTTATGGATGTTCTTGCCCAGTCGGTGGAATTCAGATAAGAGAGGAGAAAGTTACACTTACACTCAGCTATTTTCTGTTTCTCCAAATAAAATACAGAAAGAAAGGGAGAAAAAAAAGATGCTGACATTAATGAAGACTTCTTGAAAATCTAGGATGACAATGAACTCAGAGGAGGAACATACAAATGGAACTGTAAATTTGAACTGAAAGCTGGATGAAAATATTTGAAGCCAACCAATAAAACTTTTCTACTAATACTATTATGAAGCTCATTGCAATAACTCTTTGGGCTGAAACCACTTCATGGTTAAAATGAAACAAAAAAATTGTACTGCCCTTTGTTGTGGTCTTTCCCCAAAATGTGGACATCAGAAATACCAGGCAACTTTTCTCAAAACTGATAAAAATGTTTAAATTGTAAATTAACTATTTTTTTATCTCAAGATCCTTAGTGGAATTGTAAAATATTAGCTATCATTCTCACTCTTTAGTAGAATTCACCCTTTTCACAATATCTGTAGGCAAGAAATGATGCTTGATGCTATTCTTGATTGTTTAAGAATACATAAGTCTTGTATTTTTGTCACTGTAGCTCTCTTGCCCTGTCCCCAAAATCCTACTTGTTTGCTTCCTTTATTTGTTGTGTCACGTGCAATATCTTCTGACAAAGGAAAATGGAATAGAATATAACCTGTAGCAGCCTGAACACAAAATGAATGCAAGAGATAGGAAATTTTGGAGAATAGCTAACTAAATACATAAGTTTTTTTCTTTTTTTTTTTCAAATACTTCAGAAGCAGGAATCCTGCCAGGGAGTCAACCAGGCCTGCAGGTGTAAGAACACTCCAGGAAGATAAGGCCATGTCAGAAATGCTAAATGAATTCTTTGCATCCATGTTTGTTGCAGAGGAGCTTTGAGAGGTTTCTACACTGGAACTATTCTTTATGGAGGGACAAATCTAAGGAACAGTCTTAAATCGATGTGTCAGTAGAAGAGTTTTAAGAACAAATCTATACAATGAATAGTGACAAATCATCAGGACCAGATCAAGCAAGAGCTCTAAAGGAACTCAAATATGAAATTGCCAAACTACTCACTGTGGTGTGTAACCTAGTGCTTAAATTGACCTCAGTACTGAAAGAGTGGAAGTGAGAAATACAACAGAAATTATTTAAAGCATTTTGTAGTGGGGAGGGAGATCCAGGAAACCATAGAGCAATACACCTAATTTCTCTACTGGGCAAATTGGCTGGAAATATCAAAAAAGAAACCCAGAATTAGAAGGCTTATAGAGAAATGAATTAATGGAGATGCTATAAAACACTGAGTGAAACAACAGTGTTTCCAGCCAGTAATTGGTTCTGTTTCTCTTAAATGCCTGTCATAGGGTAGAACTAGCTCAGACCAGGTATCTGGTATTCAGAGAGTTAAGTTTAGATGGAAAGAACACGATGTTGAGTAGCTGAGTGATGAAAGGGCAAGTGACATAAAATGAAAATCTATACAAAGGAAAAACCCTGAAGTAAAGATAACTAATCATAGGTCCTATCCTAGATATTATAATTATTAAAGAAAAAAAAAAAAAAGACAACAGTGTAATTTGGATTACCTATCCAAAGTGAAATATCAAATATCAGATTTAAAACAAACTAAGGGAAGTATCTTTAGATGTAACAGTGGAAGTCCTTACAGAATATGTTTTGGATGCTACTAGTATAAAGAGTTTCAGAGAACAGTTGAAAATCACAAAAGAAAAATCTCTCGAGACATCAGATGTCCCATTCAGCCCAGAAACCCTTTGCACATCATATTACCAGAAACTGGAATACTATACTAGGGAGGAGTCTGTATTTGTTTTCTTCTGAAATTCTTTCTTTAAGCATCCATTGCAAGCTATTTCTAAAAGACAATATACTAGATTTGATGGACTTATGATTTTCCCTGTTAATCTACTCCTACATTAGATTTTATGCAATTTTTTGTGATATGATCAAGGAAAACTTTCAAATAAAATCCACATTGTACAAAGTTTCTCTGGATCAAATGTTTGCTCCATTGAACCTGTGCTGTGGTAAGCACTTCTGTTAAAGCAGAGAGTTTTTGCTTAAATTGAGGTACTTATTAGCAATCTTGCTTAATGTAGTTTGAACAGCCAGTAAGTGTCTTAGCCCTTCTCAAATAGATTCAAGCCACCCTTGCTGCTCACCCCTGTCACACTGGGCTTTCACCAATTTTTTAGCCATGTTCATCACCTACAACTTCATTTCTGTCTGCTTGGAAATAATGAAAAGGAAGAAGCCTTTCTCAGAACTACCAATAATTCATCATCCCCAGGGAGAAACTGTAAGGTATGTAACCATAGATTGTATTTTCTCCTTGAAGATAATTCTTTAATGATTATCAATTTCTCTAATGTGTGACTGTAAATACTGTTGAAAGAAAGATGTCTTCCTTTTAGGACCATTTAGCCCTGAGCATCCCACAGGTCCAGTTATCCACGTCTTTCTAGGTAACTTACTGATTTCTTGAGCTACCCAGGAAGCTAGATGGCTTAGTACATATCCATCTGTCCTCTCAAAACCTATAACTACTCATTCCATTTGGCAGGGTGGACGAATATTTTGTTCAATTACATTAAAGGTTTTATTTTAATTGTTTAATATTCCTATTAATAATGTCTCCTTAAGTCATCTGTTGAGATTTTCTTTTACATAATTTTACATTTTCTTTGAAATTTAGAACAAATGCTAATTAAAAAAAAAAAAAAAAAGAAGCCTAGCTACCTCTCACCTGGCTTATGAGGAAATGTTTCTGTATGTTAATGGTTTGGTTATTAAAATGTATAAGGAGAGGAAAAAAGCCTGGAACAGACAGCATCAGTGATTGCCTTGAGAGTATCCTTCCATAGAGGAGCATGGCTTTGGATCTCTGTGACAGCAGTGACAGATACTTGTGGCTCAGATGTCCCCGGTCACTGTAAGCCTAGAAGAGAACAAAGACAACAACATTCTGTACCTGTAGAGAAAGTAAAGGGCAATGAAATATGTCCCCAAAGCAAAGCTGAGAAGATAGCAAATTGGCCACTGTGAAGGTGACACAGTACACAAGCACAAGGGATCAGGTGTTGAAGACAGGAGGTGGTTTGTTCTGGCTGCACTTCCTTAAGTTTCCCCAGGGAAATGTAAAACTTAACCAAAACGAGTTCCACAAAACAGAGAAGGAGCAAAGGAGAAACAAGTTAGGGTTCCTTCCTCTGAAGATGAGAAGCTGACAAATGAGGAGTCCAAGCAACCTTCTCCAACTTATGTAGGAACTGGAAACTGAATCTAAGGTTTCTGTTCCACTGGTTTGCTAAATACATCAACAAAGTGAGAAGTCTGCTTATGTTTGCGTCATTAAAAGGAAGACTCTTTTTTGTTTGGCTGTGTTTTTTAGTGATGCCATCAAATTTCATCACCACCATGGCTAAAAACATAAATGAGAAAAATCGGATGGGCGCTGTGACTGTGAAAAACCATGTATGTCAAGGTTTCAGGATTTTGAGAACTCTCATTGAAGCTCTTGGCAGATAAGGTCCAGAAAAATACATAGTACAATATAAACTGTTGCTGTTTCTGTAGGTTTTGGTAGCATATCTTTTAAGGCCAGACATTTTTTGTTTTAGGAACCTTTAGAAAGATGCAGAGGTATCTGGGGAAATGAGGAAAAAGCAGACCCAAAATTCAGAAAGGCTTGAGGGAGATTCCGAGAAATGGAAAAAAAATAGAGCAAAGTCAGATGGAATAGGAAGGAGAGGGGACAAACAGAAGAAAGATAACAACTCAGTACCTGTGAATAAACAGAAGTTTACATACATAAATGTAGTTATGCCTCTCTGTGTGCCAGTGTTTGTGTGTGTGTATATATATCTATTTATGTATGTATAAAAACATGTATCAAACCCACTTCTATTATTAAATAACTCATAACTTATATTAAAGGCTTTTTCTTGGAGATATGCACCAATGATACAGACAGATTTGACACTGTCTAAAGGGAATTCCTGATTTGGAAGCTCAGAGTCTGAGGCCACACCAAAGCATATCTCACAATGCAAGATCCTGTGAGAGTCAGAGGATTAGACCCTTGCTGTGCCCACAGAACTGACTCTTTAAAGTTTTATATTTTGGAAATTAAACCAGCTGAGGAAAATTCATCCCAGTGAAGTGAAATATCTTGCTGAAATGTAAAAACCAGCCAAACAAACCAGGAAGAAGTGCCCCGGAAGCTGACTGTTTTGGTTTTGGGGTTTTTTTTTGATGAATATTCACTCCTTATGCTCAGAATAGCTGTGAGCTGAAAGCCTACAATACTGCTGTGCTGCCTCTTTAAACACAACACCCTTTCCCCTTTTTTCATTTAGTTATCTCCTTCTCTGCTCTGTGGCTCAATCTGCATATGTTATTGGCCTCGATTCCCAGGGCTGCCACCTTAATCTGTAGCAGCTAATAGTACAACCTCACACATGGCCTGGGACCAGGCTCAGGTTAACAAGAAATCCAAAAGCAAATGGCTGGGGGAGGTTGCTATAAAATAACCACTTGAAAATTCAGGCTGTGATTTTTTTTCACATTTGCATGGAGGAAGCAAAGCTTTTAGTCTCAGAGGTTCAGTCAAATGCATTAAAAAGATGAACATTTTAGTTAATGTTCTAAGAAGATTTCTAAAAGCAGTTTTGATTGTGTACTATTAGCATTAATTAATTTTTATACTGAGACCAGCCGTTATATTAGTAGAATGCATATTTTAATCAATTTCCACTTGCTGTTTTGTGCAAGTTAAAGGTAGCTTTGTGGTTTGTGCCTAGTTTATACAGTGCATTTAACTGAATGTGCCTTAGGTAATGCTCATCTGAGGTTCAATGTATACTCTAATCAGAGCATGATACAAGAATTATGAATGAAACCCCGACAAGTAATGGGGTTGTTTTAATTTTGGACCATAGTGGAATATACCTTCTCTAAACAGGTGCTTGAATACATTATTAAATAACACAATACTTAACTGCACTATCATCAAACACAGGCACAAACAGTTAGGATTTTATCTCTTTTCAATAGAAGCTAACCTGCATCTGAAAGCAGCTGTTTTGTATACATTTGCAATCATTCTGTCTCTGGTAAATTTAAAAGGATCCTGTCAAGTGATTTTTTAAAACAGTTTTGAGGTTATTATTTTAGAAATATTTTATCATTTGTATGAACAATTAAAAGGTAGACAAAGTTAATTAATTTCCCAGTTTTTTGGGGTTTTTTTTCTCACACTTTTTTGACAAATAGTAAGACTTTCTGCTCAGGATTGCTAAAAAGAGTTTGAAATTGGGACTGTATTGAAGTTTATTTATTTAGTCATAAACACTACTGATTATTCAGGTAGATACTTAGGCTGGGAAGTGCTCAGAGGAGCAACTACCCTGCACTGTCCAGCTCCAACAATCCCTCTTCTCCCTCATCCCTTGGCACTTCTCTCCCAGTCTTTCTTCACAATCCAAAAGAAAACTGATGTCGTGTCCCAGCACCAGAAAAAGAGACAGATCAGGAGACAAAATCCAGTCCTATAAAAAGTTTTTTTTTGCTTTCAACAAAAATTTCCTCAGGCCTCTCTGATCCTAAACAGAGCAGCCTTTCTAAAGTATTGATTGAAGAGATAGGAAGTCCTTAATAGGAAAAGAGAGGGTGAGTAAAGACAACAGAGGTTGAAAAGACATAAGAGGAGAAGGTGTAGTGGGGGATGAGAAGTATTTGGAGAAACTTTGATGCAGCTAAATGTCTGAAAACCAGTTTCTCAAAACAGATCTACTTTCACTGTACATGATCTGTCTTCTCATCACAGCCCTCCACTCGTTCCCGCAGTGCCCAGGGCCTTCCATCCCATGCCACCGACCAAGGGCTTGGTCCATCCCAATTAAGTGCAGCTAGACCAGAGGACATTGTCCCTGCCCCGCTCCTCTCAATGGACTTGTCATTGGAGGTCATTTTTCTCACTCACATGGGAAGGTGCTGTGCCTCCCATGCTGCCCCTCTCCGCACACTGCCCTCAAGGTTTTTCTCCTCTTGATGCCATGTCAGGACTTTCTGTTGTTCAGCAATTCTTTGAGGTCCAAAGGGAGGTCCAGTTCACTGTGCCAGAAGCTGTGTGAATATGCTGTAAGAACCAATGTCTGTCCCAAGCTGTTTCCAAGATAAACAGACTGGAAAAATGAATGCTGGAGGGGAAAAAGGAGGCACAACTTCACAAACTGACAGCCCTACTAGGGAATGATGTCTTGCCTTCCAGATCAGAAGTGCTTAGCCAGAGTAAGCACCGTGCTAAATGCCTGCCCAGAACTAACCCTCCCACTGCCCCCACCTCCATGAATGTCAGAGTGCAGGGGCTTGTCTTCTGGAGGTACAGACACGAACAAGTGGGTGGAGGAAAGAAGGGCTGCAAGAGTATGCCACAGGTGGACTGGAAAAGAGTTTCAGATCAAACGAATGTATAAGCAATACTAGCACAGTTCCCTGTTAGGTCACCTTCAAGCCCATCTGATCAACAAGTAGTAGGCTTATATTGCCATATTCTCTCCAGCAGCACTGTCCTGGCAGGAGCAGAGTCAGTGCTGCTGCAGTTCACATCACCACAGTCACGATTCGGGCTTCAAAGTACTAACCTATTCAAAAGATTCTGATCAGGAGTGATGACTTCAGTTTTCACCATTGCATAGAACAGGGCTGTCAGTCCCTTCCATTCTGCTGTTCACTAGATCTCAAAAACCAAGCATCACTAATTACACTTTTCCTGTATTAATAACTCATAACACTGATTACTGGTAAAATAAGCATACATATGCTGGAGGTATTTGGCATAAACAAGCACCAGTGGATTGCACCTTGGCAAGCCTACAGTGATGGAAATTATTTAGAAGACATGAGGGGAAAAAAATCACTGTAAGTGATGCCAGAAAAAGTTGCCACTTTAAAGGACTCTGAGATTGAAAACTCAGGAAAAATTCGTTGACTAGATGAGAAACTTACCCATTACCATTCCAGAAAATTCAGACTCCACAGATGTTGCATGCCTGTCCTCACTAACATGTGCCCATTCACTCCCGTAGTCCCGGCTGAGGGTAAGACCTGGCTTTGAGAGTGCAGCCACTGCTGCACACAGGCTGACAGGAACAACTTTCTAGCCTTTCCTAGATGCAATTGCAATCAATCACCTAGAAATGAAGATTTCACTAGTTCATTACTAGTTCCCTGAGCCATCCAGCCTCCCCAAATGCTTCATAAAACTTCCAGTTCTCTAATATTTAAATTAAATATTCATATTACCTAATACTTAGCAATTTTGCTGATGTTTTTCTTGATTTTTCTTTCCTTACATGGACCTGGCTGGAAAAACTTCTATATCAAATGTATATCTTAATTAAATATAAGCTGTTTTAAGTGCAGGAAAATTAAAAAATCTCAAAGTTATCATTTTTCTCTCTGTTTCAAAGATGCAAATAACAGAAAGAGAGCCGTTAGACTTTAAAAGAAAAATTTATGAGTATTTCCCTCTTGGTACTCCTTCCAGTGCTTCCTAATTAAGGACAAGCCAATACAGTATCATGTACCAATCTGGTATTTATTAACAAAGCTACTCATGATTTTTAACTGATTATTGCTCAGAGGATCCTCCCCTCATTAATATAAATGAATTAGGAGGAATAGTGCCAAATGTTTCAAATGGGAATTAACATGAGACTGCAAGGTATAATTAGTTGAAGATGCTAAATACATCAAAGTATTAATTTCTGTATGCATATATATATATATATATATATGGCTATATGTATCACATTAGTATATTATCTAAAAATATTATGTATATGTACACACAGTGCACATATCAGCTTAAGTGCAACTTACAGATGGATGTATACCATTTTTATTACATTATATCTTGCAGCTACAGAAAACAAGGTATCCAACTGAAAGAGGATTACAAAATCTAGAGAACAAAAATAGAGAGATATCCACACAGGAAAACATTGATGATAATCATTTAAGGCAAAGAGTCTCTGAATCAGACACCACTGTAGGTAAAAACATCACAACCTCATTGTTTTGTTTTCTGTTACTCTCATAACTATGTAATTTTCCCTCCTTTCCCCCTGCCATTTCTGTGCCTGTATGTCTGTCTGTCTGTCTGTGTCTGTGTCCGTGTGCACTTGCTAGTGTGGAAGCGCAAATACAGCAAGGCTGAATCACTACAACCCAGACAAAAATTACACCCTGCATTTTGGTTATTTAGTTGTACATTATACTTTTTTTTTTCCCCCCCAGTGATTATGACACCTTCTGCAGCTGTTTAGGGGAGTCTCAAGCTGTTTTGGAAACAGAACAGTAGGGTCAGAATATCAAACAGCGCAGAGGCAAATCAGGACACATAACAGAAATATACTCACCATTGTTTCTCTGCTGTACTCTGCACTCAGCTGGAAAAACAGCCTCTCTTTTCATCACCCTCTGAAACCAAAGCACAAGCAAGTTGGTAATATACAATAAATACAGTCCAAAAAAGCCTAGAGATTATCTACTACCAATCTTGAACCTGTTGGACATGTTAATTCTACACAAAGGTGTAAGACTGGTCTAATACAGATTGTGGCAAAATGTTGCTGCAAGGAAACGCTTTGTCCAGCTCTCTGGATCCACTGTCATGTTTCAGAAGGAAGTCACATTTACTCTGAACCAGAGAAGGCAGGTGTGGATATAGAAAAAATTAAATGGGGAAAGAAGGATGGATGGCACAGATCCATGACTACATCCTCATGTCATGTGGCAGGACTGTTTGCTGTGCCTCATAGTTGCAGTGAAAGATTAGCACTTCGATTCTCAGACCACTCCTCAGCTTTGGACTAGAGTCTCTAAAATGCATCCAGAGCGCACAGAAGGACCAAACCTTATTGCCACTATTTACACAGGCTGTCAGCCACAACAATACTTGAGATCTTGAGCATCTTGTGTTTTTCTTGCGTTTAAGAGCTACTAAACTGGACCAGACAAAAGGCCTGTGTATCCTGCCTTTGACTACTGAGGGTATCAGATGTTTAGGGATGAAATGTAACAGAATGGTTGTTCCCTAAATTTCTCTCCCTGCTTCCATTTGGCAACTTACAGATTTCTTTTAGGCCATTACATCAGGTCAACTTGTCTGATAATCCTAAAAAGAGGACACAATAACTTCATCTCGACCTACATGACTTTGTCTAATCTTTTTTGAAGCTATTTTTCCTATTGGTGCCCACAATATTCTCTAGCACTCAGTCAAAATTTTGTGAGAAAGTACAAGCAGCTCTCCTCTCCTTGTTTTTAAATTGCTCCCCAGTTCTTTCATTGATTGACCCCTAGCTCTTCTTTGAACGTTTCTTCCATCTTTACCTTCTCCAAGCCATTTAAGACACAGTAGGCTTCCTCACCTTGAACATGTCCTTTTGCTCAGTTAAGAAGCCCAGTGAACTTTGAAGTTTGCAGTATACGGAAACTTCCAGGAAAACAAACAATTTTAAATAAAATTTTTCAGATCATGCCCACATTCATTCTCTGCTACATCTTTGACAGTATTTATTTGCTTCCTTAAAATGTGCCTTGCAACATGTTTTTATACTGAAAGGTTAAGAGATTGCAAGCAATTTAAGGTAGAGATTGTATTTTTGTGTGTGCAGTAACAAGTATGATGGTGGGGCCTTTAAATATGACTGCAAGAAAAGATAATAAAGGAAAAAAATTGAATAGTAGCACCCATAAAGAGCATTTAACAGTCTAACCTGTTCTACTATGAAAGAAACATAGGGTTCATAATTTTTCCTTTCACTAGTGAAGAAAACCCTTTATGAGCTTACTTATGTAAAACACACTTATACTCATAACTGTTTTACTGGTATTTTAATCTTCAGGATTTTTAGTCCTCTAAATATCTAATTAGTACTGCTTTTTTTAATGGTTTTATAAAAGCATCTTGGCATGTATGCACGGAGTGGCCTAGTGCCAAAGTACCATAACGTGCAGGAACAGTAACAACTCTGTCTCTGCACTCACTCTCTGCAATAGAATATGATCGGGAAAAACTCAAATGCAAAGCTGACAGGACAGCTCACATTTCCTTTAGATCTCAAAAATCCTATTCAAAGTGAGAACTCCAGATCTTTGACTGGTCTTTGGGGTTTTTTTCTTCCGTTTTTGCCTTTTACCTCTTGTTATCCTTGACCTACATATATTGGTCAAATCCTCATATATATTGGTCAAATCCTGCCACCCCTGTGAGAAAGCTGAAGAGGAAGAATACCAGAGCATAAAGGAGCTTGTCAAAAGGACATTGTAGATACTCAGAAGATATTTTCTACAGCAGATCATGAGATGTTTGATTTTGCTCTGAAGGTGCAGCCTAATGGATTGCATGGATGTTCTGGAGATGGACTACCTGCTACATTGGTAGTAGCAGAAGTTGAAGCACTAATATATATTCAGAGAGAGAGTCTTTTCCATTCAATTCCTTCTGCAAGGAGCCCTTAGTTTCTAAGCATCTGAAGATTTGAAGACTTAAGTTAATGTAGAAATCCCAACAAAGGGCTTAGGTTTTCACCTAATGTTTCCTCTCACTTGTCCAAACTAGTTCTTAGCCGTTTCTCAAAACCCAAGTACAATGTTCTCCACTTCTGCTCCCTAGCAGATAAAATACAGAGTTTGGCAAGTATTTGTGACACACCAGTATGGCCCAGCCAACATAATGGCCCTATGGTGCCACTATCAGTCCACGTAATTTACAGTCACCCTCAGATTGCTCTAACTCACGTCAAGGGACAACAGCTGGCTAATGATCAGTCAGTGCAAGGTGGCATCTTTGCTCACACCTCCCTCCCAATTAGCACTCCTTGCTCCTTGCCTGCAGCAGAAAATCTGGGCCTTTATATTATTTTCCCACAACAGCAGCCTCCATCATTAATTAGTGTATGGAAGCTCTGGAGATCCATTGGGAACAGGAAAAAAACCATCCTCCTGTGACAGTGCTACTCCTTCTAACAGCTCCAATTCCCCTCAAGCTGTTAGTGACACACCCTTGAGCTTCTGGTGACCCTGCACAAGACCTTCCTTTGGACTCAGGAAAGGAAACAATGTGATATACAACTCATGAAGCTTATGACTTCCTGACTCATGATTATATTACCTATATCTAATGGAGTTCAAGCTGAGTCTGAAGAAGCCTTTACTGTAGCTGGGACATTGGTAATGTCTCAAACCATGTGTACTCTCAGTTGACTAATAATGTACTTTAGCTTACAGAAATGTATCTTTTTCAGTAGGGAACTGATGTGGGTAATGCCTCTCTACTTTTCCACCTGTTTTCCTAAAACTTGTGGAAATGCAATCTCAAAATCACCATCAGCTGGCTTACAATAAGAAGCCAGAAAGACAAATGTCACCTTGGAGAAAAAAAAAAAACACAAGCAAAGCAAACCAAACCTAAAAACAACCCCAAACAAAAAAAAGCAAATCATACTAAAGGGAATCTGACAAAGGTCTGTACTGGTGTGTTGATTCCAGTTAAAATCTCGCCATACTAAAGATTTCTCAACAAAACTGGAAATTATAATCACCTTTTGAATATTTTGAAATAACTATGGATATAAAGGAAATTTCAGACTTCTATGATTCATTAGTCAATAATATTATTGCATTTACTTTCTGTATGACACCAGGTACAAGAAGAGAGTATTCACATGGCATATGTTCCATATCAAAGAACACCACTATTCAAAATACATTAGGAAACAAATAAGTAGTTTCCCACAATCTGTTTTCCAAATGTATGTAGCTTTGGCACAATTGTAGATATTAGTCTAGATTTGCAAACACCTTTGCTCACCAAAGAACAGCTCAAGAATATATGATTTCTTTTCTCTGTAGTTTTATTGCAGAAGGTGAACTCAGTGTCTGCCCAGTTCAGATCACTGGGCTGTACTACCAGACTATGCACCTTGTTCTGATTAGTCTCCCAAAGTCGTAGTTTGACATCCAGTTGTTTCAGTTTAACTCTGCAAATGGTCCGAGGTCAGGCCTTTGGCTGTTGTAAGGTGCCGATCAGCAATCTGAAGGGGATATCCCCAGGATATTAAATCTATTGACCTATTGACACAAAATCTCTAATGGTTGAAAAGAGCTGTCAGTCACGACTAGTGGAGTCTCTGCTAAGCAGGATATGAAGTAAAACAAGCACGTTTTTGGATTATTCCCTAACAGTATCCCTGTTCAGATTTTTTCCTTGACCTTGAGCATGAGTCGACTCCTATGATAAGGGTCTGTGAGTAAAAGGCAGAGTCATCAGTTCAGATCACAAGGGAAAATTAAGTTTAAACATTAACTTCATTCTTCAAAAGTTAAATAATGTTTCTGGCATCAACAAGTTCCAAGCAAGATTCCGCTTTGTCTATTCACATTCTTTCCCATCCTTGTCCCATTAAGGAAGAGTACATACCTAATGTGTCTGGTCTGGTGTTATCACACAGAATATGTCACCTTCAATCCTCCTTTGTCTGTTATCTAAGTATATATGCCACTGGGCAGAACAACCCCACCCCTTCTACATTTGTACAGGATTAAAGAGAAAGTTCTGTATATTACATAAACATCCATTCAGAGGGCTGCAGGCAAGAGAATTGAGAGGGGACAGGGATCAGGTCAAAAGAAAATGTAGAGGAGGCAAAATATTTCATCTGCATTTTAAAATACAGAAAGTTAACTCAGATAAAATTGATTCCAGAACAGTATGCATTCTATTCCAGCAATATCTATTGCCATATGGGACTTTTAAATACTGGGTTTGGAAAGGAAAGAAAAGAACACAAGGTAGCCTAGTTAAAAACGCACCAGAAGTATGAAGACAGCAGCCCAGTCTGTTACTTGATATTCAAACCTTCTCAAAACTTTTCTGGGATTTTTTCCTTTTCTTCTTGGGAATTCTATACTGCTATGATCAAACACTTGACAGCCATTTTCAAGTAATTTTGCATGATTTCCATACTGAAGAAGTATTAAACATAAGAATCCAAGAAACTAGTCAGACTCTCTGCATTTTGCTATTTTCTCCAGCATAAATACCCTAACCAGTGCCCCTAAGCATAGTACAATATCATACTATTTTTCCATATTTTCTTTTCCTCATAGAAAATTCAAAGCTTTTATATGTTTTCATGTTTGTTATACATTTTGATCAAATATCTCTTGAATATGTAGAAGGGAACAATGAACAACAATATTTTGGACTGTAGTTGGCAATGAGTGTTCAGGTACATCTGCCTATCCTGTGATGCATTTAAATTCTCTTCTTGAACAGCTTAGAAGAAATAAGATTTTGAGCTCTATGTCTGAAGTTAAAAAATATACAAATAAAGTAAATGTATGTTAAAAAGTAGAGTACAACTGTGAAATAACAAAATACATTTAAAAAGGAGGATGCCATATAGTCTAACTGCAAATGATTCATCTTAATGGCATAACAAGAAGAAAAACATACACGAACTTGGCATTACCGTCAGCATTACAATTGTTCTGGTAAGGAAGGGGGGAGAGAGAGACTGACTTTAGATGGCTAAGTGCTGCCTATTATCAGGGAAACAAGTACTATACTTTGTAAAAGTTACCTTTTTATAACATTTTGGGGCTTTTCAGCTGATAAATGTAAATATTAATCATTGTCTTGAAAACTACTACACTAAATTTCTATTTCACTTACATCCCAGAGTGAGGCACTTATACAGAAACAATTGCACTCTGTTCATTAATTTTGAAGCCATTCTGCAGTGATTAACATGTGAAGTCTGCCAAAGCATTCACAAGGTTGTTTTTGCACTTTTGTGTGTCTGCAGCTCAGATCACTGGAAAGTGCTGTAGCTCCAAACACACATAAACATCTTTATCATTCTTTAAACCCACTGCAAAAATATTTTTAAAGTATAAGCATGTCTCATATAAAGGATAGAAAATCTATATGTCTTTTCATTTCAGGGGATGCATTACTACCTCAGGAACTTCTTTAAAGGTGACCTACAAATAATTTACCAGGAGTTAGTTTTATAAAGCATTTACTTCATGATGAATGAAGGAAGAATGCCAAAATTTTTATTTTATTTTTGTTACTCAAGTGAGGTTTGGGGATTTTTTTTTTTTTTTTGAGATATTGTTTAAATTTCAGTTTGGTTTTCCTGTATTTTAATCACGGAACTGATTAGTGATTTAAAAATACATAGCATGGTTGAAGAAAATGGGCAAAGAAGAAAGATTTTAAACTTACCCTCTCCAAAAGGTTATGCTACTATACTACAGTACATCTCAGTAGTGTTAACGAAAGAAAAATACAAAATGTAACATGAATTACCACTAAAACTCCTTTTCTTTCCTTGATTCATTCCTCCCTTTATCTTTTTGACTGTTATGATATCATAATTTCACCAGCAATTCAGACATAGATCATAGTAAATGGAGTTAGATGAATAACAGGAAAGAGAAGGAACAAAAAGGGGAGGGGGGAACCTAACCCACAATTGTCAAACCTTCTTACATTTAATAAAATATCAAAAACATTATTTATACTCACATTCACTTTTTGTTTATGTTTAAATCACTCTTTAAACCCCCCTCCTCCCCAAACCCTCCTAATATGGAGATATGATCTCAGGAAGTTCCGTTTTAAGGACTTTTTGAACCAATTGCCCTTCTTTCTAATTATAAATGGACTGAAGAATCATGGTACTGATTTCCAGCAGCAAAAGATGTGACAATTCATATTCAATTCTGTTTAACCGAGCATGTTACGCATGATGTGCAAGAGAGTCACCTTTTTCCTTTACATCAACACCTGGAAGAGGTATGAAGGCAGCATGCTTAGACACTGGCAAGGAGGGAGAATCTTGTCTTATTTGATAAGGCCCCCATCTGTCCATCTTGGAAGCAACAGCATAGAATGTTTGGCACGGACTCCAGTTCAAGGACTGCAACGATGATGTCCTATTCAGCGAAGCAAGAGTGCTTTTTTGTCTACCTTCCTCATGTCAGGCCTGAATACCTAATAGCCACTTGCTTCATGGCCACTTCTTGAGGTGATGCACTTATGGAGTGAAAGACAATAACAATGAGATAGGGAGGCAAGGTAAATAACCAGAGATATCATGAGCCTTAGAGAAATGCACTGGGAGACTAGTGTCATTCCTGTTGCTTGTTTTCACTGTTGCAGAAAATCTTTTTGCAAGATATATAAAACTAAGTTTTTAAGGCTTTGCAGATAAAGGCCCACAGCTCTGAAAAATACTACAGCTCTGGATGAAGATACACGGGCAAAGCTGTGTGAAGCTGTTTTGCATAAACTCACACCCATAATAGTCTAGCTCCAAGGTGGTGCTACCTGATGTGTAAATGCTGCAGATTCCTTCTGCTTACCCCCCTTAGTGCTTTGAACAAGTCAGAACGCAAGCATACATTTCTTGGCTGTTTTAGTTTTATGCTATCGCTTTATCCCCAAGCACCACCTAAAAATCTCCCTTGCTGAAGTCCATCAGTGGCAATAGACTAGAAAGAACTGCCTCCTCCATGCTACTAACCTCTTTTAAGACAGAAGAGGTTGATATTAATTTCTTGGGTTATTTTCATCATCTTTAATATTAAAAGAGGGAAAAAGAGAGAGGGGGAGAGAAGAAAAGCAGCTCAGTCTTCTGACTACCTCCCAAGTACCTTGGCTCATAAGGATGTGTCACAGTCTCCACTGGCAAGCCTATGGATTTACACCACTGTAAAAGGGAACTGAGTTCTTCCGGTCATGAAGATAGATATTTTTTAATGGCAGCCTTTCTGGGTTCTAGGACCATAGGCTTGTGGTGAGAAAGGTTTACCCCACAAAGGGTAAGGGTGAGAAGGACAGCACTGCATTACCCACATTTCTGTCAGCTACTGACCTTCACCTCTCACACGTCCTCCTGAAGAGGGACACAACCACAGTGCTGGTTCATTTGCTCTGAGCTTTACTCTGCCCCTTCTCCACCCTACCAGGCTCTTTGGGGTTGCTCACTGGAGCCATCTTGAGTGTATTTGCCACCAGCTGCTTCCCACAACCTCGTTGCTCCCCTACCCACCTCCAGAGTGTTGCACCACACTGCAGGAGCCTGCAGTGCCATTTGCCAACACCATCTGCTGGACCTCCTGAGCCAAGATTACCTCCTCCCAAACCCACACCATTTCTATTAGGGTTTCAAAGCCTGCAAACAAGGGGTCACAATCTGAAAAGAAGGGCTCAAAAAATCTGAAGCTGCTGTTCTTATTCCCAGCATCTTTTCTTTCTCCTTCCAGCCCACAAACATCATCCTTATCTTGCAGTAATTGTTCTGGGAGAAAAAGAAAATTCCAGTACAACTTTTGACTGCTGTTTTAAGCACGTGAGCAGCTGCATCAAAGCTGTGAGGAGATAGTCCTAATAATGTCCTCTCTATCTCCAGACTGTCCCAGTCTAAAAAACTGAAACTAAAGAGCCAGATGGTGCTCATGTATACTTATCCTTGAATTCTAGTTTCAATCTCCCCCTCAGGAAGTCTTTTAATAACAGAATTTAGAAGTTGCCATATCTCATTCTTGTGAGGTACTTACTGCACCCTGTACATCTTTAACTTCCAGAACTTTCTTGTTTACATATTTTTCCCTTTCATTTCTAAAGTATCTGCATTGGATTGACCCATCCCAGCAGGACTGAAGAATGTTAGTCTTCCTCTATTGATAGTCCCTTTTTGATGAAATGCCTCTGCTTGCAGCCTCAGGCTTCACCACTTCTTTGTTCCTCTGGGCCCCCCCATACATTTGGCAAGGACTGTGGTCCTTCTACAGCTGCACTGGGCACAAGGGCAGATTCCTGACTCCATTTATGAGGAGAAAGCCTATGAAAACTAGGCTCTACTAAGAAAAAAAGTCAGGTTATTTCACTGAAACCACAGAGTATTTCTTTCATATTCAGTTCAAACAGGGCTAAATATGCAAAGAGTAATTTTTCCTTTGTGAACCATACTTTTCCAGGGGTTTTGGTCTGCTTCTGGAGAAAAAGGAGAGGAGAGCAGAATCCCCAAGTTCTACTTCTCCTTTTGACTCTCAGCTAGCTGTATGATTTTCTCAGTTTCCTCAGTCAAGGTATTCCTCAGTTTACCAATTTGCAAAGTGGATACAACAGTGATATATCCACAGGAATTCAGAGAACAAAAGCAACTATTTGCAAAAGACTTCAACACTGACAAAAAAAAAAAAAAAAGGCAGATAACTTATTCTTTCAAATTAAAAATGGGATAGATTATTCACATATCTATACATAAACTCAAGCCATGAATCTGCTTGTATGTGAACCACTCCTACACGAACCCTGCACTCTGTTTATAAGGCACATTGTTTCCTTTATAAAGCCTACAGAAGTCAGACTTTGATTTGAATATAATAAAATTGCAGAAACAGCAGAAGCTGGCCATGTAACTCCTTTTTTAATGAATACCTAAAGTAACAGTCCTCTAAGCCATTGTGTCATCTTTCAACTCCTGTCCCTCCCTCCCCCTTTCTGCACCAAACTCGAGGAAAAGAAAAACTGATTGGCAGGTACTGTAGCTGGCGTGAATAACCACGACTATATATCTTGTCAAAAATCAGCATGTACTTTAAAAAAGAAGAAAGTAAAATATGAAGATAAGAGGAATAATCTGAGGCTCTCCCATATTCTCATTCAAATTTTTCTATTTAGATTTCACTATATTTCCTTTTTTAACCTTCTCCTGCAGGTCTTTATATATAGGACAAAAAAATCCACTTCTGTCATTTAAAGCATGATGAAAGTACCAAAGAAAAATCTATTTTCAGCTGTTTCTCGTTAGAGCACTTTTTTGCCACTGTGATGAAAGTCGATGCAAAGAAAGAAAGACGAGTCACTGATGAAGATGAAGAAGCATTTCTGATCAGCCATCTGTTCAACCAATTAAAACCCTCACAAATAAAGTTGTGTATACTTATATAGCTAACCCATAAAGATATACATATCTGTGTGTACACTGGCATGCGAATACATACATATAAATACTATGTAAAGTCTACTTTGCATACACTGAACTCTGCTTACATGCTGAGCATAGCTAATTAAATACACACATAGAGAAACACTGAAAATGTGAAATAGACTTTGGTCCTGCTGCGGAACAAAGCCTTCTCTATTAACATCCTTTTCTCTTAATGGTCCTTATGCAGTAAAAATAAAGTCCAAACACTATAATTTCACTCCCAGAAAAGTTACAAATACTGTAGGTATCTTTAGAAACAGCTGCAAAAGTGGATTCACTTCTGACAAGATTGGTGTTAATTACCAGTAAGGACTTCAGTATAATACTATTTAAATCATTTTAAATTATCCCTCTCAAAAATTAATTTTTCATCAAAGATTACACAAAAAAATCATGATATCATCTCTGCAGCTGCGATTTAGTAATAATTTCATCTATTATTACCAATGTCAGTTAGATAAAAGAAAAATGGCATCCTACTGTGCTGATTCCAGCATAGGCCATATATAGAAATTTTTAACTATCACTTATAATCGCCTTGATGAGCTTAAACCTCCTCTCAATTAACACCCTAAATGACACTGAGACATCTTAATGGAGGATGTAAGTAAAGGAAAAAGACTTTAATCAAAGAATAAAAAGAGAAGTGCCAAGCAAAAGGAAGAAGTCTGGTGCACCTCTCAGTGTCCAATCTCACTGGGGTCCTTTATCTTGTCTTGAACTTCTTGTCATCTTTATATTGCGACTGTAACTACACAGCAGCCCTAAGAAGTTAAAAAAAAAAAAAAAAAAGGTGTGCATACTCCTATCTGCAGTTCCCATCCTCATCTTAGAAAGCCAGTGGGGGTTTACACCAAACAGGCCAACACAGATTAAATGAAACAGAAGAGACTGTGAAAAATAAAACAATTTCAGCTTACAATGAGGCTTACTCCATTTTGGTTATTACTTCAATAGTGGTTCAGGGCAAATCTTAAAGACTAGAATATAGTGATTCACATACTATTCAAAAAACCTTGAATGAGCATGTTCTGATCCTAACATCCTAACCTCAATAAAAGTTCTGCTTTCACAGCCAGCAGGTAATTATACTTCTAAAGATCTCATCTGCCAGACAACCACGTAAATATTTGCTTAAATGGCACCTACAGTTGATATGATTAAGGGCATTTTTTTGTCTCCTTTAGCATCTCTCTAAGACTCACAATGCAAGCATTTAAATGCATACACATACTGGGTGGTTGTGATAGTACTCTTCAAATTTCAGGAAGGCTGAGAAATAGGTCTCTATCTAGTGTTTCCCAAACTTGTGAACTCAACTTTCTAGCCTTCAGAGTAATCACCCAGATGTAGTAAGCTGGTATCTTCAGCTACTCTCCGCAGACTTCTTGCTATACCTTTGTGCAAAACTCCTAGGAGTTGGCTACAGCCTGGGAACTGTTGTTTCGGGATGCACACAGCTGAAGGTGTAGGTACAGGCAGAGGGTGGTTTTGCCCCAGTATATGAATCAGCAACAATCTGCCAGCTCAGATAGGGAAAAAGGGCTTTGGGAAGTGTGATCACAAATTATCTCTGAGGAACTTTGGGAGGTGCTCTAAGTGCCTGGGAACCATAAATCTCTGCTGTACCAGCTAGCGGGGCCATTAGGTTTGGAAGTATCTAAACAACAAATAGAAGTTCATATATATATACACACAGATTACACATATATATATATATATATATGTATGTATGTACGTATACACACACATATATATATTTATGTATATGTATATATATAGTTTCACTGCCTAATATTTTTTCAGTTAATTCACTCATAATGAGAACCAAATTAATATTTCTGGGTGCATTAATAGTAAAAAAAAAAAAAATCCAATTAAAATCAGCCATGGTATTTCATTCCTTTGAAGTGTTTTTTGCCCATTACAGCTTCACAAACTATTAGCTACAAATTACACCAGTTAAGGATTCAGGTTATTTTGATTAACAAATAATTTGCAAATGGATTTTGCTTTTATTTTTCATAGGTATTTGTTGAATAGTTCATCCAACCATTTCAGCTCGTGCGTTGTTTTTCTTCAGCTTTTCACTAGTCATTCCTATTCTCTAAGCACATGGTATTCATGACACACAAAGTACTGTTAAAAGAGCCCCTCAGGTAAAGGTAAGAAATATCCCAACCTCTGCTCCATAACATTCACAGTATCCACTAAATTTAGTCACTGCTGTTACAGAGAAATTGATCAAACTCTCCTGTGCTGGATGATTTTAGAGGCATGAATATTACATAGCAACTAATAATGAGCAATGGAGTGTGTATTGTTAGGGAGAAATTTGCTGATGTGCAGTGAATCACAGAATCATAGAATCATAGAACACCCTGAGTCTGAAAACACACACAAGGATCATCGATTCCAGCCTCTGGCCCTGCACAGCACACCCCCAAGAGGCGCCCCGTGTGCCCAAGAGTATTGTCCAAACAATTCTTGAGCTCTGTCAGGCTTGGTGCTGTGACCACTGCCCTGGGGAGCCTGTTCCAGTGCCCAACCACCCTCTGGGTGAAAAACTTTTTCCTCATATTCAACCCAAACCTCCCCTGACACAGCTCCAGGCCATTCCCTAAGGTCCTGTCACCAATCACTGCAGAGAAGAGATCAGTGCCTGCCCCTCTTCTTCCCCTTACGACAAAGCTGTAGACTGCTGAGGTCTCCCCTCAGTCTCCTTTTTGTCCAGGCTGAACAGACCAAGTGACTTCAGACTCTCCTCATATGGCTTTGTATTAATATCTGTGCAACTTTTAGCATTCACAAATATTACCCTGCCATGAGGCAGCTCTCTGAATATTTCCTATTAAAGACCTTTTTGTGACTCACAAAAGAAACATCCTTCCAGCATTTACTCTCCAAACTGTTTTTCGTTCAGGTTTCTTTCACTCCCATTTGGACTTCTAGCCAAACACATTTTTTTCATATATTAAAATTTAGGTTGGTTTGATTTTGCATATGTAACATACAAGGTAGCAGTGAAGTAATGCATGCAATTAAAAAAAATCTCAAAGTATTCAGTGATCTGAAGGTTGACAGTCTATCAATTTACAAAAAAAAAAATGCTAATAACTTTTCAAAAATAAAATAACTTCCATCAGTTTCTGCAAGTAACCAGTCCTCTGCTAAATGCCAAGCACCCCATCTCAAAGACAACTCCCTGTGTGATCAAGGAAATGCTTATTTTCTTATCCAGCAGAACTCCAAGTACGCTGCTTTTAACTTGGTCTCCATTTCACTGTTTTACCAGTATGATAAGCATTTCTGTTGATTACAAGCCTGAAAAAAAAATGCCTTTTCTGATCAAAATGGTTGTGGCAACAAGGAGCCTAAGGCAGACTTGGTAATGCTGATATCAAAAGGAAGGCCTTTTCCTGGAATTGGGTTTGAGCTGCCTCAGCAAGTGACTCTCATAAACTGCATCTCTTCAGAGGAATGGGAGAGTGCCAGTCAAGCCACGCTGAGAAATACTTTCAAGTGCAGACAAGCCTTGAAGCTCTGATATTCAGAATCAGCTAAACAAATGCATACTTCAGTGTGGATGGACATTCTTGAACTGGTTAATCAGCTTGTGACCTTGCCAGCATTAAGAAGTTTGGCAAGACAGTTAAATCAGTCTAATACTGAGCAAAAAAAATGGATTTTTTTCCAATAATTTCTTCTGCTCTCAGCTATACACTGCTGCTTCTTGTTCCGCAGAGACACTTGAGTGTTCACCTGATCTCTAAGATAACCAATTTATTTCACTAAACTGGCAGAAAATGCTGCATTGGTATTTGCTGCATTTATTTTCTGTCTGTATAGTAAGCTGAAGCAGCTTGCTGGGGCATCAAACAAGTTCCAGAGCCAGCATGAGAAGGACAGAGGAAGGAAGGTTTTTCTTCTCTGCATCAGCAGGATTTTAGGATTGTCCTCTGGGGAAATCAAGCCTTTAAACACTGTTATGTCACTGTACTTGGAGTTATCACTTTGGCCATGCCAGAGCTATTGTTCTGACCAAAATACAGGAATCTCTGGTAAGAATAAATGACAAGACTTGCACAAAAACAGCTGGGTTTTTTTCAGGGTGGAATAAATTACACAGAGACATACCCCAGCCTGGCAGTTGATAAAGATTGTGAAGAAGACAAAGAGCAAACAAACCACACTTTCCTCTCCTAACCAGCACTGCTATGGCTGCAACTCCCCTGACGTATATGCCATATTATCTACAAAAGAGTACTTCTGCTCTCTACTTATCTTGTTCAGAAAGTTGTATCAGTTTATCAGCTTTTTGTACCAGTGTAAACTTAGCTTCCAATGGAAGTGTCTGACAGTCCAGCTATATCACAAGCCCCTTCTAGCTAGGATATGGTCATAACAGAAACCTTTCGGCTTTTGATTAAGAAGAAAGCCTATATTTCAGTGGATGTCCTGCCATGAAGCTGCACAGCTGCTATTTTTGCTTCTTCAGTCACCACCTTTCCAAACAAAAAAGAAATTCTCTGTGTGCTGTGAATAACAATAAAAAAAAAATCTATTCAAAATTGCTCTGCCGCATTTGCGTCCTTTTATTTCTTTGCCAACAATATAGGAGTTCACTCTAAAATTCCCAACATTCTGCAGTTGCTTGAGAGCCGGGACAGCTCTCAAGCCAGGTCTAAATTATAAAGTGTTGTTGACAAAGCTGTTTCAGTCACAAGCATGAAAAAAATCACACCCTTAATTGATACAGATATGCAAGCAACACCCTCTGTATAGATGTAAGAATCCCTTTGCTGGCATGGCTTATGCCACTCAAAAAGGTAGTTGAAGAAAAAAGTCTCCTTTTGCCAATGTATATTTTTCCTCTGGTACAACTCGGCCTACAAAGCCTGTGTATCACAGACCAGTGATTCCCAAATTTTCTGTAGCAATCCTTGCTTGACAAAATCGGCCACATGTAACATCTCCCTGCAACCAGGTCCCTTCCCCCAAACTGAGCTTTAGTTCTGCCTTGTGTCCCTCTTCCTATCTCTCTGGCACTTTTTCTCTGCCCCCTCCCACCTCATATGTCCCTTCCTCTTTATGGGACCATTTCTGACTAGAGTCACTCAGATATGATCATCTCTTATCTCCCAGCACTTCTGGTTGAGTCTGATTGGGAAACCTTGGTGCAAACTGTAACAGACCCTGTCAAAATGAAAACAAAATGAAAGCAAGGAAAGACTTCCCACTTTATCCTTTAGTTCTATCATTCTTACCACTGACGGTCACCAAATCTCAGGACAGTTGAGTTTGATAAGGACCTCTGAAGATCAACCAGTCCAACCCCACGGTCCAAGCAGAGCCAACTGAAGCAGGTTGCTTAGGACCTTGTCCAGTCAGGTTTGGAGTATTTTCAAAGATGGAGACAGTGAGGAAATCCATGTTGGAACCATATCATTTACACTATTCCCCTGTGGAAGACATCTCAAAGTCTGCACAGGCTCCATCAGGTTCTCATTTAGTTCCAATACCCTGTAACTGGAGAGAGACAGTCAAAGATAGAGCAGACGTTTAAAAATCAGGCATCATTTGGGGAGCTAAAGTTGATTAATTTCCTGTAGTTTCTCTATCTTTCTACCTACTTGTGAGAAATTGGAAGACAGTGTCCTCTGTTTCTTTGTACTGAAGTTGTTACCTGACCCCTAATAATTCTGAATCTACTGATACTTCAGGAGACATGAATGTATCTAGCAGGAAGGACTGACTCTTGTTTTGCATTTGAGATACAGAGTCATGTTTTTCTACAGAATAGACAGAGGTTATTCCTATTTTATATACGAAGTTAAAAATATACCTATGACTTAGAAGTAACAAGGAAACCAGTAAGAAATACACAGAGTTGTCTCTAGGTTGTAGACAGCTCATCCCCTCCTCCCTCTTTTCTCTTCAACTTATTCTCAATGAGGTATCTTGCCATACACACCCTAAGCCACTTTAGGTTCATTTAACTGAAGATTTAATCTTGCAGAATGGAATCCTCCTACACTATATCGTATGCTTGGATGGATCTATGGCTAACTGGACAGGTGCAAGGATGAATTATAATACAGCATTATGTTAGCAAATGCTGCCTCCACATGTAACTTTCAGAAGGAAACTCTGGCCTATAAAGTTGCTTCATTTACTTTGGAGTTATACACAGTACTTCACTGATGTCCATTGAGGTACATTAACTAAAAAAAAAAAACCAAAATAAAAGAAAATCGAGTCCTGCAAAGTTAATCATACAGGAAAAATATTCTGTTTTGTTTTCTGAATTTATGTCTTCAATCTTAGAAGGAGAAGGATAGGAAATATAATTTAACAGTAATATTATCTTAATATTTATATGAGGAATTTACTGAGCAACTATAACCCACTTGATTTCTTCTTCAAAATTAATTGAACTGTGTGAAATCATTGTTCTGTCTCTCTCTTATTAATGCCACTATATTGTAGTAAACAAGTGAGAGCATATCTTTAATAGATATGAGATTTTTTTTCAAAAGAGCACAAAGGTCTGTGTAGATGATGAAATTTCTGTTCTTGAAAATCAGCTCCATCAGAGTTGAAACAGAGCAAGCACTTAACACATAAAAAAAGGATGGCTCTAAGTGAAGAAAAAGATTGCATCCAATTGAAATTTCAGGGGATGTAAGTAAGGAGAATGCAATCTCCCAGTCAGAAATTGATTAAGATACCACTCTTTAAGCTGGGAGATCTTTGGTTTTTGTAAGTGGACGGGACCAAGTTAGCATTTCATTCAAGAAGTGCTACAGTGATGACAGCAGCATCTTCCCAACAAGGAGGGACAGCCAGGCAGAGGAAGTATGCAGCTGAAATCCTGATACCGCACAGGTTCAAGTTCTATATTCTTAATCTATCTTTCCTCTAGAGCTCTTTCTTTCCTCGAAACATTAAATTTAGGAAAAAGTCTGGTAAGACAAGAACATAAAATACCTAGTACAGAACAAATCTATGTCTACAAAATTCCTGAAAAAAGCATGAGTTTCCTATTCAGACTGCATTAGCAATTATTAAATGGTAACAGCATTTTTTGTTTACCATATTTTTCTGTGTCAATTACTCATGCTCTGATAGTCTATGTTTTCATCGAAATTCTCAGTAGCAGTTGAAAACTGCAAAATTCAGCTGAAGAAAATGGCAAAATAGGTTCAAAACTACTTAGGACTTTCTCTGGAGCCTAAGTCTCACATCTAGTTTGTCATTAGGGTCATATCATAGTAATGCCAAAAAGTCCTTAATTCATACCACAAGCTTTGGCCTCTAAGGCCACATATACCATGTTGTCCACCTCCATTTAAAAATGGCAAGACAAAAAACCATGGTTTTAGCTATAGTGTCTCAGCAGCCTTGTTGCTAACACATCACCAAACTACTCCCTGTAAGCATAAAGACACTGCAAAACCAGCCTTAGGGCAGCTGTTGCCCCAAGACAACCAGGGGACTGCCACAGAGGTCACAGTCCAGGGCATGTTCATGCATCGTCTGTGCCCTCTTAATACCTTTTGTGAGAGATGGGCACTCATTTAGCAAGAAGACATGCCAGCAACAGATCAATGTAAACTGTGCCACCTTCCAATAATTTTAATGCTCGATTGTGATTGAATAAGACATTAGGTGGACTGCAAAGTATACAGAACTGCCCTACAGTTAAGCTTCAATTAGTTAAGGCACCACAGAGCCTCCCTGGAACAATATGCTTGTATTTCTTAGAAATGCAGACATGCTTTTATAGAGACATGAACTCAGAATAACTACTTTTTATATGCAAGGTAAAGGTGGGAGGAATTAGGGCATGAAATCCTCAAAAGACAGCTCATGAGCTTTCTCTTCTGGATGGTGTTTGAAATATAACTACTCCCTGAAGAACAGCAACAACTAACAGTCTAGGCACAGTAGTAAAAGTCCCAGGAAGGGCTGTACCCTATATGACACAAATGGAGTGTGTGCAACAGGAAGGAAGAAAAGGATTAAAATTGCTCATGTTTTACTATTTCCTGCCTCTGCCACTGATGATGCTCTGTGAGATATTTAGTGATGCACTTCATTCCCTACACAAACTGAAAATATGTATGTCATAAAGATACTGGGTGTTTTAACTGTCTGCAAAAACATTTTGATCTTCAGATTAAAAAGCCATAAAGGAAACCGAATGTTAAGGCTAAATGCAGGAGAAAGACTGGGATGAAAAAATCCAAACAGTAAAATTTTCTTGCCCAATTAATGGGTTTGTCTCCTGCAGCAAACTGGCTGTGGTGACATGGCCCTGCTTCAGACAAGGAGCAGTGCATAAAAAATGTTGACTAATAATGTTACGGCATTAAGTGGTAACACAGTCTAACAGCAAAATATTGTATTAAGTTTCTATATTGGAATTTGAAGTCTATGGATATGCAGAATAGAACAATTTCAAATGAACAGCAGAGTTTGTCCTAAGTATAGTCACTTCAGTTAAAAAATGAATGGGTTTGAAGACATGTGGTGGAGAATAGTTAAAAATTACTGGAGCACTCTTCAGATTATTGAAGCAATCGAGGAAATCTAAATTGGTCTGCAGTTCCCGTGCCCAGAGAACCCTATTCGCTTCCAAAATGAAGTGCTCTTATTAAAAAAAAAAAAAAAGTGAAGCATTGCATTTGGAAAAGATGAAGCACTTCTGTTTCTTTTTTCTTTTTTTTTTTTAGCAAATATTTCATTGTGGAAGCAAATAGAAAAGCATTTTATCACTGTAGGCAAACTCACAAATGATTTAAAAATTAAGCCCTATTTAAAACAAAAGGAGAATAATTAAAATAACACTAACAGCCTTCTGCCTTGAAACACAGTAAAAGTGAAAGGGAAATAGAAAAAAAAGTAGGTGAGAGAAGAAAAAATCCATACCTTCAAGGGAGCAAAAAGAATCGTAGGGACATCTCTGACCTGGTCTTTGTGCTTTGCAGAGATCCACAAATCAATACACTGCTGAAGCAATAGGGTGGTCTTGGGAATAGACCGTGTTGACCCTATCTCCTCACCTTTGGCTGCACGAACTTCCTTCACATCACAGAAAATGCCTCTCCTCCTTCCTGGTTGTATCTCAGTGACTGCTCCCTTAACAGCTGCACTTGCTCAGGACTCCTTAACAACTCTTTCTGTATGGATTTTTCTTTCTTTGGTGAGAGACATCTTGCATGGGCTGATTCTAAAGATGTTGTTGTCATTTAGTCAGGGTTAAAGCTCCAGATCGTCAGTGTGTAGGACTAGGGGGAATTTCAGCTTTCGTTTAACATGAGAGAGTGTTTTCTAGCCCCTATAGTTGGTGATAAAGACTTGGAAATGTGTCCCCAGGAAGCTATAGACTCCAAATCCCAGCAGGCAAATAGAAAGATCTCCCCTTTCTCACCACTCCACATGTAAGCCAAATTATTTTTAAAGTTCAGTATTTAGAAACCATTTTTGCAACTGTGGAACATTTGGGTCTGTTAATCTCCCTTTGCTCTGCCTCCCTCCCGGTATGGAACCTTTCCTCACCAGCTAAGATTAAACCAAGAACCAGGACAGGGGCTCTGGGTAGACCACAGCCAGATTGGAGAGAGTGAGATGAGCCTGGAGCAGGGAGTTCAGGCTCCCCGAACATCGAGGCAGAGGCGTTGCCCCTCCTGGAGCGAGTGCCGAGGGTGAAGGCGCAGGCTGGCAGCCTGCCCCCGCCCTGGGAGAAATCCAGGGAGGGTTTATGTCTGTGGGACCGAGGAATTCAGCGGGCCCCGCTCCGAGGAAAGAAGGAGAGTCAGCTTCACTGCCAAGAGAATTGGGGCTCTCTTCCAGCATTCAGAAATGTACATACTTTTATATATTTGCCACATGGCTTTGGTGCGCAGCAGCACATGTGTTGTGGCTGCGCAGCGCTGAGTGAAAAGAGCACCCAAATCAAGGAGTGTTGTGGGTGGGGAGGTGACACTGGGTGCTACTGGGCAGATGGATGGTGGTACCTTAGGTTGGGGAAGAAAGCTATAAACACTCATCTTCTTCTAGCCAAAGAAAAGGTTTGCACCTGATTGACTTCGTGCAAGAGCAGGAGACCCATTACCAGCACTCATCAAAGATTCAAGGGAAGATCTAGCCTTTATTTTCTTTCCCTGATTTTGTTATCGTCAATGTGTGCCCCGGTGGTGCTGTCTGTAGTACAAAAGTCTTCATGAAGACCAGGCCCCATTGAACTAGGCAACGACAGTATAAGAAATAATCATAAAGAGCTTACATCAAAATCTGACAAGAGGGGCAAAGGGTAGAAGGAAAGAAACATTTTAATTCCATTCTCAGGTTCCCAAAGTCCCACTCCAGTAGCTTAACTATAAAAGACATCCCTCCTCCTATGGCTTAAGTTAACAGGGGGGCAAACATTGAAAAATCAGGCCCTGTTTTCTCACTGCTCTTCTGAAAGCAGGCCACAACGTCATTTCCAGCATACATTTGTGCTTAAGAGGAAAAATTCTATAAAAGTGCACATTCTTGACAAACATGCCTATGGTTCATGAATAGTCTTGGAAAAGAAGGAGGCAATTTAGGGAGAGTCAGTTCCGAATGCAAAAGAACGTTTTCCTTGCCATGACCACAGCCAGTATTTGCTCAGCAGAGAAGCAGGTGACACAAGACAATCTGCATGCAGCCGAAGGCTGATGGAAAGCTTGTTTGTGCTCAGCACGCTAGAGAAGTTGTTCGGGAACAGTTACGTAAAGATTAGCCCTGTAACGCTGCCAAATACTTTGTGTTATTATGTGCTGTGTTTGTGCCAGGCAGCCCCACATGTCAGAGCTGCCTCACAGGGCAGTTTTAACATGCACACCCACATTTTCAGAGTGCTCGGAAGAATAAAAAAGCCACGGAGGAACCAACTCTGACCTCATTCGCATGGCTGCCACTGCCGATTCCCGTCAGTTTGCCTGACTGCAACCAGTGTAGAGCCGGAAAGGCACATCTACCGCATTTTGGAGATGGCTGTCCTCGCCTCCCCTCCTCCTCCTGACCCATCATGTTTCCTCAGAGAATCCCAGCTGCATGGATAAAAAAAAAGTAGCAACTCAACCATGTGGGAGCATACAAATTTAATGTTAGCTAAAGATGAAGGCTGTCTAAATAACACAATGGTTGGAGTTATGCAGGTCATAAGTGTAGGGAGTAAGGAGCGCACGGTGTTTCTTTTCTTTTCTCCCTTGCTCAGTTTTCTTCACAAAAGTTCATTAAACAATGATTCTTTCTCCTTTAAAAATTTATGAATGAATGATGTATTCATGAAAATGAGAGAGCAAAAAGGCCTGGCCATAGCCAGGCTCAGCACAGTCTAGCACTCTGCAACCTTCCCCATGTGCCTTCCTCTCTCAATGTACTTCCAGCCTGACCCAAAACACTACTGCCCATGATATCTACAACTCACAGAGGGAGAGACTTATCATCGATGAATACAGGTGTTATATGTGTGAGATACACCTGTCCTGGCAGGGAGGGGACGTTGAGCCAAAGACCTAGAGGAAAATGTTCTTTCATTAGTCCAGCAAACTCCTTCGCATTATGCAGGTCTCAGTTACAAGGATGCCACAGCCATAAAGGAAAATCAGAATCTGTCTGAAAATATAGAGGTCTATTATTCCAACTAGTATCAAAAGTGGCATCATCGTCTTCCAAGTCCTGGATATAGCTACATCAATGCAGCCTGCCTGATAAGAAAGGAGCAATAAATAACCAACAATAATGACAAAATTTTATACAGCCCTTTTCATGGGCAGGTTTCCAGTAGTTTACAAAATAAAAAACTAATCTTAATTCCCCACTCACATTCTGTATCTCCATAGAACTGCTTTCTCTTTTTTTTTTTTTTTTAATTTTAAATATATTTTCTACATTTATTTCTTTACTGGGCCTTCTTTTTATTTTTTTACTTTTCCTTCCTCTTTATTCTCACTTAGCTTCAGTTTTGGAATTTTTGTAGTTTAAATAGCTCTCCAGTTTTCCTAATATTCTACCTCTTTTCATTACTTTGTATTTCTGTGTCCACTCCTTTCTATTCTTTCTATTCTCTACCCTTTCCTCTTTATCTCTTCCTCTTTATTCATTGTCTTCTCTCTTCATCCCCTGTGATGGTGATTCTTTTTGCTTCCCAGCTTGGTTCTCAGTCTTCTTCTGACACCCTGTTCCATACTGTGATCACTTCACATGCCCCATTTCCTTTGTCTTCCTCTGTTGTTATTATTCTTATTTATATAATTTACTGCAATAGTGCCCAGAGATCTAATCTTGACTGTGTTTTCACCACCATCACCATCAACCTTCTCAACATTCTGTTTAAACAGTCAGGGGCATCCCCTGTCTCAAACATCTCTTTCCTAGGTCTTGTTTTTGTGTCTGTGGATAGGGCCTGGATGGTAATGGAAATGTTAGGATTAGTTTGCCCTTTCAGAATGTTGGAAGAATAGGTTCTGTCTCCAGGGCAGTCTGCCCTGGAGTCTGCAAGGAAGGGGCTACACCACGACATAGTCTCCAGGAAGAAAGCCAACTCATTTATTGCAAAGAACCTGTCAGGAATTCCAAAGGACATAAACTCCTTCTGCAGCTCCAACTCTTCCATGGTCAGGTTGTCAGGTAACTGCAGATAGAAAACAAGCAAACTCCAGACTGTCTTCACAGGCTGAGTGGCTGCCATCAGCAGTAGTCTTCTCTAGGATTGCCCTTGAGATAAAAACCTCAAGTACAGATATCTGGGCACACCTGGCACAGCAGACTCCTCCTCAATAAGGATAATCCAACTAGAATAGGAGACAGAATGACTCAGAGTACCTCACAGATGGAAAGTGAAACATTTTCCTGGTGCTTTTGAAGGCGTAATCTGATAATAATCAGGTTTAAAAAAGAAAGAAAAAAGCAACAACAGAAAAAAAACACCCCCCAAAAAAACCAAACAAACAAAAACCCCAAACAAACAAAAACCACAAACAAACAAAAACCACAAACAAACAGAAATAAAAAAGCACCCAAACACAACACTATGGAGCTTTCTGAGCTGCAGAGAGAGTCCTTCAAGCTGCTTCTTCCCTGCTGTAAGGTACAGTTTCATAGATGCCCACAACTCACTGGATAGTGTTTTCAGAAGGTGACTTTTTTTTGTGGATTTCTATGTCTTTCAGAAACTGAGCCTCAGAGTTTTGCTGGATGGGTAAGGTATCTGGGACTTCGACAGAAGAGATAGCACCTGCTTTTTCTAGAAGGATAAAATTTAGATGATGACTAGTTGTACCACCACCAAAGAGACTGGGACAGTTTGAAATTCCTTTACTTTGACAGACTGCATTTTGTGCCATAGTGATGAGAGGTCCTCAATCCAGAGGGCTGGATTGAAAGTCCGAGGAACAAAATGAAAAAAGGAAGAGGTTTGGAGTGACATAAGAAAAAACGTGGCTGCTGGAACACTGAAACAAGGCAGGGAGGGAGAGGGAGAAGAGACACAGAGAGCAGAAGGCAATTGAGAGCATTACAGCTGTTTAAAAAAAGTGTCACTTATGGAAAAAAAGATCCAAAAGCTGGTCTTGCAGTTACTGTTTATTTCCACTTCTTTTAGAAGATCTTATTCTTTCATCTTTCCTTTTTGAAGGCAAATGGATCATAACACGTAAGCGTGAGTTAATCAGGTCTCTGGCCATGTACATTATTATGTTATGACCTGGTTGGAACTTTTTGGCCAGAAGAGCTGATAACGCTGACATATATTTAACCCGACTTTTTTGTTGCACAGTCACCAATATCTCTCTCAGGCTTCTTCCATCTCCAGACGCTCTTTATATTAACTTGGCTGCTTCCACATGCTTCTGTCTTTTTTTTGTACAAAATGAATGGGTATTTAAACACTTTCCACACATATATGGGAGGATAAATGAGAGGCTTCAGCCAAAGCTACACTCTCTGGCCAGTAGCAAAGAAATTTTTTTGGTATCATAATTCTCTTTCCTGGTGTGTGTAGTGTGTGTGACTTTTACCCAGGAATTTCGAAGGTCACTAAACATCCTGGGGAGCAGATCCACAGTCATCCTACAGATCAGAACAATGGAAAGACTGGCTTGTTTGTTTGGGGGTTCTATTGGGGGAAAAAAATTTTATACTAATATGACAATGTTTGATGCCACTAGCATGGCATCAAACTGAAATGTATTCATGCTGTGCTTCCTTAGATGTATGAAAAATAGATCAAGTGGGGTTTTTTTATTATTTTGGAAAGAGAAGGAAAGAAAAAGAATAAAACTTATTATATCTGAAATGTTTGTACATTTTTAAACATAAAACCCCAACAAGCCCATATCCCTATCAATCTGTAGATCAAATTAAGTTAGCATAGAGCATTAAAAGAAGCACAGTTATTACTGTACCCAGGAAATAGTGATGGATGGGGAAAGAGAAGGGATATTAAAGGAGAAAAAATATTATTTACATGTCCTCTAGTTCTGATATAAATATGGGGATTTTTTTCTGTTAAATGTTGATATGCACAAAATCATAGCCAAGTCTAAACACCTTAGTCATGGCAGGGGGTTAAAAAAGAGAATATTTGAGAATAATGTGAATTAAAAAGGCAAGTTAGTTTAAATTTCTGTTTGGTAGGGCCTGAGGCCTACAACTCCAATGGGAATACACTGTAGCCGGAGGGCTGATGAATGCCCCTAATGAAGTTGGACAACCTGGAATACATGCATAAAATGATTTTAAATATTGATATGATGTCATTGTGTGACTGAAGATATTGAAATGTTAATTTTCAGAGCTAGACAGGTTGCGTCTAATTTATTACAGGGAGGGAGAATGATTATTTACATTTTTTAATGTACCAATAAAACAGTTATGGGATTTAAGGACAGAGAAAATATTCATTTTTCTTGGAGAGCAAAAACGCATGTTGCGATGGAAATTACTTAGAGGAGCTTATACCAGCAGATGTCAAGAAATATGCTTTCCCTTTTTTTTCCTTCCTGATAATTGAGGTAATACATTCATAAACTATGTAAAGTAAAAGGACCCTTTGACCAACGTTAATTATATTTAACCTGCTCTATGTATAGTAGAAAGAACAGCTTAAATATATCACTGGGGACAACTAACTCACCCATATATTCTGGATATGTCTATTATAACATTTCTATGACATTGCCTGGTTTTCAGAAAAATTTTTACCATGAAGACGAGGAGATGTGGTGTTATAATGGTACTTTCAGTTCCATTGTGATATGAAAGTTTTTACGGCGAATGCCTCGGGGCATCTGTCTGCCTCGTGTGTTCAGTATTACGGCTGTATAACACACAGAGGTGGAAGTGTATTAAAGGCAGAGCCATTGCAGTCTGCTGGAGGTTACTGGTGCTAAGGTCCAATCCTGATGATCCCCAGACCAACTCAAAGAAAAAAATTCCTTGTAAAAATTACCTAGGCTGTTTCCTTCACTTGTTCCTTTGCTCCCACCTGATATTTGTACTTGCAAAGAAAAAAGGACTTAGGTTTCATTTAAACCCCAGTGCAAACTGAAGAAGCTCCCTCATATATAAAGTCGTTTGGGGAGTGATTTTCTGTTTCTCTAAAGCATAAGTTTGGCATGATCTGCTCTTATGATAATTGCTAGCAAGCAGGAATGAAAAATTTCTCTTCTCTCTGATCCCATGCCTGCCCTTTTACATCTGTGGTTTAAAACAATTTAGCGTAGTTAAGCACGTGCTTAACTCAAAGCATCTCACTGAGGCTGTATCTCTGCCCAAACCTCATGCTGAATCATGACCCACATGATTGCAGACAGTGTAGCATCAAACAGGTCCTTTGAAGAAGATACACACTCCACTCTCGTGTTCCACTAACCAATCACAGACACTAGAAACAAAGCCCATGACATGGGCAGGTTTTTTTCTGTGTCCAGCCTTGAGGTAAGCTCCAAAAAGGGCAAAATACTTTTGGGAATGCAATGGCAAGATTGACAGAGAAGCCCTCATCCCCTGAATGTTCTTCCTCTTCCTGCAGTGTATATATCAACAATGACTGGGTGGGCAAATGATGCAGAGGGAGGAAAACCTTGAAGCCTGAACTCAGTCATCAAATATATAAAGAGCTGGGAAAGATAGAGGGAATGGAGGTATGGCTGAGAACAAAAGATATGTGAGAAATTTACATTTTTTAGTGAACAAGATAGGTGATTGAGGAGAGCTTGACAGAGATGTGTAAGGTCACAAACTGCCCAGCACAGGCACTGATTACTCCCATTCCCACATTATCAGAAGGAAACAGCACCCAATGAAGTGAGCAAGAACCACACTTACAACAGAAAAAGACATTTTTCCCCAGAGCACATAATTGTATAAATTTTCAGCTGCAACATGATTATAAGAGACCAAAAAACTAGTAGATGTGAAAAGATTAGAGAACTTTGTAGAGCATAGCTTCCTAAGTCCTAGATATAACCTCTGACTCAGGAAATTGCTAGACCATTGACTGGCAGTAAAGAAAAATCACTTTCTATGTCTCCTGTTTCCTCTTGTTGTGCCCTAACCATCCACTCCTGTTAATGCCAGATACTAAACAGTGCTAGAGAGGCTGCACAGCCTCTTACAAAGGTGTACAAGGCACATACGACCTTCAGACATATATCGATATATCTCTACCAGCTGGTCACTAAAAAGAGAGCTGATTCTTGGCATTCACAACCCACTTCACAAGCTTAGCATAGTCCCCGGCCCTTGCTCCTGCATCCCCAGCTTCCCTGAATAGCCATATTTCACAGCACATTCCAGCAACTATTTACTTCCTAGTAACTGATACAGTTATGTAAAACTAATTTCAATTAAGGAATGGATCAGACCTCATGACAATTCCAGCTACCCTCTCTTCTGAAGTGATTGCCCTGGAAGAAGCACTGGTTTGATCTCAATTTGGTAATCAAATAGCCAACTGTGTGATTAGACTATATCAAATTAGTTGCCACTCACCATCTGACACCCTCAACTAATGCCTCCTGCCACTAATTGACTTTATTTCCACTTCCTTTAATGTGGCTACCTGTTTTCAAGCTGTTAACTGGATTTACATGCCTTTCAGCTTGGTCTTTCTGATAAATATCCTGCATCCCTCCTGCTCTTCACCTATCCCTACCAGCATCAGTCCTCTCTTCTTCCATCCCTCTTTTGTCTTACTATGCTTCTATTCTTAAGCTTCATCTCTCAAATAAACATGCAGTATTGTTTTGGCCACAATACAGTGAAATATTAAGTGAATATTTAGTATAAAAAGGTAGGTGAGTCCTACCTTTGAGTAGAAAGGTACCCCAAACACAAAAAAATACCCTGGTCTGACTGAGTGAATGGTCAGAACTGACCCTTTGATGGCAGGGAGCTTCCTAAACTTCACCCACTCAGGCTTGAGGGGTGGAGCCTGGCCGGCAACTGGGAATCACGCCTGAGTCCTGCACATCCGGAATTCAGCCCTGTTTAACGTGGCCAGTCAGAAATACCGCCTCTCCTGTGCCTGCCCCTTGCACTCACTGTCCAGGGGCATGGAGCAGGGGTAAGAAAAGCCAAAGGAAACTCAGCTGGGACAGAGCATTCCTACCCACAGGGTGCCAGGGCCCTTTTCTCTCTAGGAATCTGTAATGTGCTACAGGTTTGCCCAGGACCCACAGAACACACCCCAGGTTTTCTAGCACAAACCAGAGCGATCCCCAGGCAGCTGGAAATGGTGCAAGCAGAGCTGAGAGTGCTCCACTCTCCTCCAAGTTGTGCTGAGTAACAAAACAGCCTTGCCCTCCCTGCTTCTGAGTGACAGATTGGCTACACACACCGTCTGCATCAGGCTGTCCCATGACTATAGCTTGAGACTTTTTAGGTTAATGAGTATCACTCACCATTCATAGAAATTTTGACTAGAAAATACACATTGCTATGGAAAACAACTATACATTAGCATTTTTCACTGCTAGTATGGGATACAAAGAAATATCAAGAGCACTGCGGCAATGACAATTTTCCTGGGAAGAACACAAGCATAGGGAGAAACCTGAGAAACCTTTTTTTTTTTTTTTAAATAGGGCTTTGAAATCCTTCTAAATATCAACATTATTTTAAAACACCGTAGCATTTCTAAAACGGAAATGTGATCTTAGCTGTCTAAAATTGCATTCATGAAACAGAAAAGCAGCATTGTTTTAATACTCTTAAAAGTGAAGTAATAAACTTTAATTCATTTGTTCAGATAAAAAAAGTCTGAATACAATTGAAATTCAGAGTAAGTGGAAATATGTTTTTCAATTCACATGTAACTCTAACACTTTTGTATTTTAACATATACTCTTCCAAAATTATGTGAGGTATTTTGATTTCCCTTTTACAAAACAAGAGAAAAACTTTCTACAGTATGGGTCAAAGCAAACTTCTCATTGCTAAGCTTCCTAAAGATTTGTGTTCACTCAGTCTATATTTTTTATGTGTATAAAAGTCACTTCTTTATTTGTTTTCTGCTAACCAGTAATCATCACTAGGGATGATGGACAATAGGATTTGACCGAAGAGCTGCAAAATTTTTAGAATACATTTGCAAGGCTGATTTTAAAATCACATAGTGTAATATATATTACAGCATATTGTCTAGGCTGCCTTAGAAGAAATCATTGATACAACTGAGTAAAACAGCACTGGCCTTGATGGAATAGCATTGGCACAAAAGAAATAATGCTGTAATGCACTCCCAAGAATTGAGAGCTAATAGAGAGCAACATAATGAATATTACCCAGGATGTAATATCCTTATTCTCATACACATCACTTCATTTTGTGTCAGGATGTAGACAAGCTCAGAAGAGAACTTGTGGGAGGAAAGGGGGAGGATGAGGGCCAAGGGTTTGTTCATGAACAGATGAATCTGATTCACCAGCAAAACCTCTCAGGACTAAGTGCAAGGCACAGATTAAGCAACACTAGGTAAGAATTTTAAGAAGCTCTCTAAAGCTGACCAGTTTTCTAGCACTCCAGATCTGCTCTGGGGTTTTCTTCCTTCTCTACAGCTCTCTTCTCATCTTGAGCAGGAAAGGCCCACGATGGTAAATGTCTGAGGGCAGTAACCCTAGAGACAGATGTGAACTGGTTCAAACAACTGTTGTTCACTCCTGAGAAATTTGTTTGGATCTAGATATTTAGCAAAAGAACGTTTGGGGGGACTTCTAGTCAAATTCATTACACTTACTTGTGTTGCTGTTGTGCAGCAGTCCCACTAAGCTGTAACTTCACAGGAGACCAACAGCCCCTATTCCAGAGCTTTCAGCAAGTGCTTATGGTCAAGAAATGCAAAATTACACTGAAAGAGGGATGGGTAGGTTTCTTGGTCTCTGTAAATTCCTATAATTTGCTTAGTACTTGCTTCCCAACACCTGTCCTGTAAAAAACTCAGATTTCTGAAGCAGCGACTTCAGAAATTTAGTGTAAAATTGTCACTCATTTACCACCCTTTCACTGAAATGGTTTCAGTGCATACGTACGTGCATGTGAGTGCCCATATTCCCCTGTACTTGCCATGATCTGGTTTTTTTCATGTTGTAGGACTCATGTCTGCATCTCTGTTGTCCTGCATCTTCAGGCAGGCATTTGTATCACCAGGATGCAGATGCTAAACAGCACTACTGCTATCAGGCACTGTCTCACGCCCACACTGAACTCACCTAAATGACTGCATAAGATGCACAGCAAAGGACAATCAGCCCCCAGGTTTCTGGGAAAAGTACATACCTCTCGATTCTGCCATTGATTTGTCAGGAGATGTATACTCAAGTAGATGGCTCAGAAGAGGATCCTTTAGGAAGAGTGTGGTCAGATTGACCTCACTTTCACTGAGCTGACAGCCTCATGAAGAAAGTTAAACTGAATATCAAAATCATCAGCAAAAAACCTCCTCTTTCTTTGATTGTACAGTTTAAGAGGAGCCATTCGAGCTCAATTTATTCTCTACACAGGAACTTCATTGATTATCTCAGACATTCATGCAGGAAGGAAGATGAGATAAGAAAGTTCTTTTTTTTTTTTAAGTGATTGCAAGATGGAGAAAACTGCTTTGTGAGTGTAATATATACCATAAAGTTCCCTTTGTGTAATCTGCTACTGAAAAGTGAGAAGAGTTTACCTTTTCTGAACAAAAGAAACATTAGGTATGAGCTGATGATTACCAAGGGCAGAGATATGAATACTACGATTAGGGTATATATTCAGATATAAGATTAGCATACAAAAAAAAAGTTTTCCTGGGAAAAATATTGTGGCGGTTCTGCCATTGTCTTGCACTGTCAATCACTAACAGTAGGAAGATAGACTGATCACTATTCTTTTTTCTTTTTTTTTTTTTTCAAAAGGATAGTCTGGTTTTATCTTAGGTTATCAACTATAATAGGGATTTCCACTGACTTTGAAAGGAAATCAATCCTGATTCTAGAGTGCTGCCATGAATGGAGATGGGTTTTCAGGTATGTTCTACCAAAGTCAAATGAACACTCCACCAGTCCCGCTCCGGTAGGAACTGTGGGACTGAAAACTCGAACTCTAGGAGCACACAGGGGCACTGCAGCTCTGCTTCCCTCGCTGGTAGGTTACTGGAAAGGAAGCAGCCTGTGTTTTTTATCTGAACTTTGATTGTTGCAGTGTGAATTGAAAGGATTAAGTATGAGCATACCCTGGGAGGGTCTGTGCTCTCAAGTCAGTTGCTCAAACACAGGTATTCCCTTAGCAGAAATCACCACCCTCCCCAAGGAGTCAAAGCATGCACTTTCACATCAGGACAGTTCCTGTGCGTTGATTGATGCAGAAATTTTCAGTGTATGGATTTCTTGGGTCCGTTTACAGAGTAACAAAAACATGTTCAAAGGCAGCCTCTTATACAGGCGATCTTTTATGGTCATACACTTTAAAATTGCTGTTTCAGCTGATGACACTTAAATATTGTGTGGAGAGAAACTGGAGTGGACAACAAGGTTCAGTCAAAATGTCTTACTGCTTTTTTGATCTCAGGATTGCTGTGTGTCAGTCTAGTCCTCTGGTACAAGCCAAAGTGACATGTATCAGTCATGAGTGGCACTAAAATGATGCTACAATTTGTGCTTTTATTCATAACACCTCTGCTGACAGCAGCTGAAGCCTGACATGGGGGCCCCTGGAATAGCTGCACCATAAAAATAGCAACACCTCAGCCCTCCATCACTAACTTTGAATATCCTTTAGAAAATACCTGAAAAGAGATTAATCTCACCCATAGATTAAAACAAAGAGTAGTATCTCCAATGTCACTGCTAGACAAACATGAAATAATCCATCAGAAACATTCTTACTTCACAGAACATTTCAGCAGGGTCTCAACAGAGCTGGACATGGCTACTTCAGGAATTAAGAGCTGCAAAAGCAAGTGGAAGTATGTCTCAGAGAGGAGCTAAGCAGATCAGCATGGGTACACCACCTCCTCTATACCTGTTTATGCTGGTATTAGATTTTGATGTAAGTATAGAAGCAAGGGACTTTTGAATTCTAATATCCTCTCTTACATGAACCCTTTTGGCCTTGGGCAAATTTCCTAACTTTTTTGACTCCTATTGTTTATCTTTACAAATGCAAATAAAACTATACCACCTATGTCATATTAGTGCTGAGTGTTTGTATACTGCTACTGATTTTAACCACAGATTTATGCAGAAGCAGTATTTCCCAGGAAGAATTTGCTGCATCATGACACACCTTTTGAAAGCTCAGTACAAGGTAGAATATTCACATTTTGCATTTCTCTAGCACATGTATGCAGGGTGGGATGCTTTCTAATATTTATTTTCTTCCAAATGCTCTGAAGCTGACAAATCAGGCATTATTAAATAGACACTTTAAAAAAATTACTCAGCTGCTAAACCAATCACTGTAGGTTGCAGCTCAAAATGAAGTTGGAAATCTGCACCTTTTAATAAAACAATCTGCTTGAGAGCTGATGATATTTGGTTATGGAATTTATCTGTAAATATAATTAAAAATTCAACGAGAGAGTGCTCTGAACTGAGGGGTAAATATTCAGCACGATGCAGAGTGCTCAAGCTACATGATTCCCATTATCGTTAATGGGAGTCCTACAGCTAAATCCCTAAGCATCACGCTAAAAATTTACCCCCTAGTGTTTGCAGATGGAACAAAAGGATTATTGTACATACCAGCAGAAAATAAAGTTACCACTGACATTTTGACCAGAAAGCTTCCATTGGGATTGATCAGTGAAAGACTTAGCCTACTAATTCTCTCACAGACTGTTTGGGGTTTCTCCCATCTGAAAAGGCATTCTTGATTTTTATTTAATTCACTTTTATTTACTGATTTTCATGTCATTATATCTCTCAAATTCGTCTCCTTCTGGCTTCCTACCAGAACACTTCTCTCTGCTTCACACCAGGTTTCCTGGCTTCAGTGTGCACAAATTCAGGTCCCTGAACCTTAAATATAATGGACATAAGGACAGAAGAAAAGTACCTATGCCAATGACCTTTCAGCTGAGTTATCTGAATGTGCAAATTTACCCAGCAATAAAATGCTGCAGGGGACTTTGGGGTGATTAAAAAGTTGAGGGGGGAGGGGAATTCGCTCAGGTGACTTTATTTATGGTTTGCACATTCTGCTCTTGGGTTGGGGCTGCCTACAGGACTCCCACCCATGAGATGTCCCTACCCTGCTGAAATCAGTGTCAGTGCAGGAGTCTGAGCCTGATCCTGCCAACAGATTTAACAAGCACCAATTGATTAGGTATGGGCTGGAGCAAAACAACGTGATCCCTTCACTTCCCTAGAGCTTTTTGATAACATTTTCTTAAATAATGGAAAAAATGCTTCTGTCCCACCTTTAAAATGTATAAATATATATATACACACATACCTACCTAAGTGAGAGGAAACCTCCCATTCTTCTAATTTCCAGTCTTTATTTTACATATTCTAATGTAAAAATAGGCAAAAGGATTTGTTTATCATTTGTAGATCATACTTCAATCCTGACTGAATTTTTATGGGTGAGTTTTAGAGCCCTCAACAATAGGGGCTCATAATGGAAACACTGATAGACTGTTATTATATTGCTGGTCGTAAATACAATGCAATTTCATTTTATATAGCATTCTTCATACAAAATATCACAAAATGTTTTACAGTAAGAATCAATTGAAAGCTAAAGCAATGGGAAAGAGAATTTGAAGGCAAAATTTCATTGACTTTAGCAAGGGGGAAAGAATTCCTTTCAAAATTACACAAGTAAAAGTCCAAAATTTCTTCTGCCCAAACTTTGTGTAGAAAGCTCTTAGGAGGATGAGAATACATACAAAGCAATGTGCCCTTCTCTCCAAAATTCAAGATTTCAGCTCCTAGTTCCACTCTTTATATATTCGTGAGGCTCCATTACATACCTTGGCAAGGCCCTTCGTTAGATAGTCTGGCAGGATCAGACTTTAAGTCTTGAATTGTCATTGATTTCCACAGAGCTAAGGGCACCTGACAGCTTGTAGCCTCATAGCCCCGACCCAAGAAGAGCAGAAGGTGCAAAACAGCAAAGAATGAAGTCACTTGTGCAAGTTCCCCTCCCCCCCTCAAATTTTTAATCACCCCAAAGTCCCCTGCAGCATTTTATTGCTGGGTAAATAATATAATGAAAAAGTGCCTACATGACACAAGCCACATGGGCACAGACAGCTATTAAATCTGAAATGATTTATTTCGTAACAATCTGAGGTAGCACACTTTAACTCTAGGTATAGCAACCCCTCCATTTCTGCTTGCCTCATTTGCATAAGTAATTGACAGCTTGTTAACAGCTCATTAGGAACACTGAAAACCATGTGACAGATACAAACCTAGTGCTAGAGGGGAGAAAATCTGTGAATTACAGTATATTGAAAACTCAATCAGATTCAGAATTACAGGTCACAACACAAGTCGGTTATTTTATTAGGTTAAAAAAAATTAAAAGGTTAGCATACCATTTTTCGACCTGTATTTTTAAGATAGCAGGCTACAAGGTAATTAATTAAGAATCTGATTGTGAAATGAGCTACTCTCTGCTGCCATGGGTAGGTTTAGGAATGGTACAATGTTAATACAGCAGAACAAATAATAATTGCTGAAAATTAAAAAAAAAATCAAAAAGTCTTGATACACTATTCAATTTTAGTTTGGGAATATACCTTCCTCAAGTAACTTCCAGACACTGCAATCTAATATTCCGTAACTGAGAAAAATGTGAGGAATAATTTGATTTTAGCCTATAAAAAGAAGATAAGTGTTCTGATTTGTACACTCTTACTATCCGTAAATTTTGATGATTTTTTTTTTAAGGACATTTAAATATAAACAGTGCAAATAACAGTTATATCAGCAAATCTACTTTTTGTATTAAACACACAACCCCCATAATGTTGCTTTTCTAGCACTGTTAGCAGAAATAGAGTAACGTGTAGAAATAAAATTATCTTCTTGCAAAAACTCTCTTTCTTTGAAACTGGATATGGATTCCCTGTAACTCAAGTGACATTTGCTGATGAGGACAGAGCTGGCCAACTGCACACTAGTCTGTAAGGAAACCAGATGTGTGATTTCAGATCTTCTTTCAAATACCAGTGGTTTATAGATTCCTCCCACATCCCTCTGAAAAAACACTAACAAAATGTGATCAGATCTAAACCTCTGACTATTTGGCAAGAGGAACAACAATGTTAAGGTGTGGGATTATCAAAATCCCCAAGTGCTTGTTCATATGGAGGGTTGTACTCTTTCAGTTCAAGAGGTGCAACTGCTGCAGTATGGATGCATATGTTATTTAGATAAGTCCCATAAAAATAGGTTCTGATAGAGTCTCTTATCTGAAATTGTGGATCTACTTCGGTACTACGAATACAGCCATATGACTGCAGTCCTCTGGCTGGTGGGGATAAAATCTCCTCATGTAGACATGGTTTAAGAGTGATTAATGAATCCATGACCTGTGGTAGAACGAAAGTCACGTTTATAAGTCACTTCAGCACTTTTGAAAGCTCCATCTTTAGTCTTCATTACAAGGAATGCCAGTAGGGCCGTTGTGCCCCCTGCGTTAATTACACCGACTCCTGCACCAGTGAAGTTACTCTGTTGTAACTACAGCAATATAAACTTCCAATGCAGACACGCTCCAACGGTATAAAGAGAGCTTTACACAAGGTACAAATGACCCCAGATTTACACTGAGCTTAGGCAAGGCATAATTCACATACACTGAAGAAAAATTAGCTCGTTTTTTGCCCTTGAGCCCAGATCAACCGAAGTGTTTTGCCTAGGGAAAAAGCAGTGCATGACTGGTGAGAAGCAGTGCCAACAGTCACAGCTCAAGATCACAAACCAAGCCTTCTAACGTGGTAAATAAAAGAGATGGTAAACTCACCACAAGTGAGAATAAGGAATTGGTAAAACCTAAAATTCCAAACCAAAAATCAATGGGTTTTACTTATATGTTCTTTCCTTTGACCATAATGGTACAAAGAGCAACACAAATGCCGTGTATGACAATAGATCTCATACCTGATTACTGAACCAAAAGTCTCAAAAAAGGGGTTTGATCTTGGGTTTTTTCCCATGTCATGCTTCATTCCAGTATATGGCTTCTCTGACAATGTTCTTTGAGACCTCGACTTTGTTTTGAAGTCCTTTTATTTTACCCTCCTTGATTTTTTCATACGAGACTCCCACTTTGATTTGGTTCCTATAGGTCAAAGATAAAGGCTGAAAATCAGTGGCTTCTTTCAAAACGCAGATCAGTTTCCAGTTAGGCTGGACTGAATTGCAGCTGAAATTCTGGGAATATATTCTTTTTCCGTATTAAACACTCAGTCAGCCCTTATAATCAGATGACATGATTAAAGTGAAGTTTGAACATTTTCTGTAAATTAATTCTCTGACTTATGACAAGAGTCTTGTAGTTTTCATTAACTTAAGTGCCATTTCCTTAGGACTCTTATTTTTAAAGTTTCTAATCTACAGCTCTGTAATGACCTGGTCTCAGGAACATGTTGTGCCATATTTTCCTTCCCTCAGTCCTCAAGCAAGGAGCATACAGGCTTTTCAAAAGAGGAAATGGGCTGCCTCACTTTGGCATTCAGCTTATGAGCACATAAGATACTGCATTTTGCTACTGAGAGTTCGTTATGGTGAATCCACAGCTGCAGTCCTCTTGGCTGCTTAACAAGACTTCTGGTTTCAGTATCAGTAGTGAAAAGTCTTCATCCTGCTCTTTAATAGCTCCTAATTCTTGGAGCACGCCTTTCCTTACAGAGATCGTGTTGCCCATCACTGCGCACTGCTGTTAACTAAAGATTCATTTCCAGAGTGCCAACCTACCACAAACAAGCTGCTTTGGCACCCAGGTGTCCAAGTGCAGTACTATACTTTAGGGAACAGAAGTTACCTGGAAGTCTCTTTAGGAAGCATGGGGTAGAGTTTTGGGCGTGCACCTATATGACACTGTTGTTTTGAGTAAAACTAAGCCATTCTTCATCTGTTCACATCAGGAGCTCATACAGCATCTGTCCTCTAGTATCTGTATACAGACCTCGCCACAGTGGCAGGTACATTTACTCACTAGCTTTCCTCTAGTTTTTCAGTTTCCAGCTGCAGTTTTAGGGTGACCTTAATACACAGGTAATAAATATCAGATTAGTTATCAGAATAGGTTTTCAGCTCTTTCCTATCCGTATACACTGTTTATGTTTGACTATTGACAGCAAAATTTATTAAAATAGATCTGTAAAATATCATCACATCAGTTTTACAGTGACACCTTGCAGACACCCTACCCATTTGGACTTTGAGCACCTTGCAAAGTACAGCAGTTCTTTAATGAAATCTAAAATGAAGATGTGACAATAAATGCTGTGTGTTCTAGGGATAAGAATAAATCATTCAAAACAAATTCTTTTAGTTGCTATGTCTATATAGGTAATACGCAGCAGGCAAGTTTAAATGATAATCAGATCCATAAGTGACATTTTCTCTAGACTATTATCTTATTTTTTGCTGCACTTCTACTGGACATCGCTTCCTGTATAAGATTGTTTTACTTATAAGATTCTGAGAGCACAGTATACGAAAGAACAATAAAGAGAAGCAGAAAAAATGCCAAGTTGCAAATAAGCTACAAACAGGTAAGGGCTGTGAAAGCATCTCTCTGAAACAGTCCACCTACAAATGTTTGAATATGTTCTTGAATATGTAGATATAATGGAAATACCTCTGTTCATACACACTAACATAGCTGGTTGGATAAATGTATAAAGAAATAGCCAGGTGTTCAAACATCTTTCCAGCCTTTGAAAACATCACCATTCCAAAGAAGTTCAGTTAGCACATCTCATACATACACAGATTTGTAAAAAGTTACATATTTTTAATTTTTGTAGTAACTTGTGCTATAGATGCATGCTATCATGTGTGTCATAAATTAGAGCTAGACTTTGCCTGCTTTTAACCACAAAACTTCTGAGCCACTGCACTAAAGTTCCCCATGCCTCACTAAGCACCACAGGGGCATGTAAAACAATAGCAGATGGAGCAAGCACAAACATAGATATTACATATATTAACACACAAAAAAACCCCCAAAAAGTTTTGGCCTTTAGTACACCAAGCCAAAACCAAGAAAATTAACTTAATTTATGAGATAGACAGCATCACTCAGGCTTCTGCATCTTTACTTCTGTTCTAGAGTCAAATATATCACTTCTTTCCTTAAGCTCCTTTACTAACTGAAGTTACAATAGCAAAGCAAGACTCACCATAGCAAACCTATTACTCACTGCAAAAAATCAGAATGCATCCATATATCAAAGTATCTCAAAACAATCTTGTACTTCTACGTTGCCCTTGTGTGGTGCAGTTGTATGTATGTATGGCTCTCCCCAACAAGCACACAGATAATACAGTCTTAGGACTCCATAAGTAATTGTTTACTAATTATTGTCTTCCATCAAACATAAGTTTTTATTTCAAGGCAATATTTCTATATATACCAGCTTTAAATGCATGCATATTTTCAGGATGAGTGTGTTTATGTGTATGAGTTTATGTTTACATCTGTATGACTGTTTATCTGCACATGTCTATTTCTACACACAAATACACAAAATCTCTGCTTCAGGTACAAAGCTACAGAAAAACACCTTCTTTTGACATCACCTACATGTAGAGGCAGTTCCCTCAGTACTCAGTTACACTGCTGATGGGTTGCCATTTTCTTTCAATTCCCTTCCTGAAGCCTTGGAGGCTTCAAAAGCCATTTATTTAATATGGCAGGTGTGGAAAATCTAAATCACGTCTGGTTTCTTGGATGTAAACTTTTTGTCTTGTCATCATTTGCTAACTCAGCTGCAGTGAAGGAGAGGGGTATTACAGAGACTGACCTAAAATTGGAGGATTAGGTCGTATTAATATTTCAGACAGCAGAGATCACTGGACTGAGATACCTCCATCCAGAATTGTTCTTAGCTCCACACATCACAGCAGAAAGTCCTAATAGTGCTGTTGTATAGAGTTAGTGCTCATTCAGATTTTTTTTAAATCCCTACTCTCATTAGGAATATACCTAATTAAAGGTCATTTACCCCCTACCTGGGAGCTCCTTGTGCTCATCTGAATGAAACCGTTCAAAATTCTGTCCTTTTCCACTTCCATTTCACTCAAGTAACGACAGGGTTAAATTGCTAATAGAGGTTTCATGAGGTCTGCCAGAGCCCACTCTCCAACACTTACATCTGTTCAACAATTATTACAGCATTTTTGTCATAAAAAATTCAACACCCTGAGTGTCGTGCTAGCAAAACCTGAAAATTTATGCAGTGAATAGAATAGCTAATTTCTCTGAGGAAATGCAGGGGGGAAAATTACAGATTTAACTTAAATTCTCAAGTACTGTAGAGCACACATCTGACTCCCTCTTTAGGTTTTGTCACCATAAGCATAAGTAGGAATACCATCTACAGTAGATCAAGAAACCTTTGCAAAGCAAATTTATGCCTTCGAAGAAACAATGCTTAAAACTCAGAAGGGGGCTGTACTGGATTCATCATTTTACCTCACAAAATCTCATTTAAATAATAAATTATTCAGATTATTCTCAGGATAGGGTTATTCTCTCACTACCTCTTGCTGTTACAGAGTGAACCACACCCTTCGCAGAGTACAGGTAAACGACAGATATGCAGAGGGAAAAAGCTAACAGAAAAACAGTCTTTTGTCTCCTGAACTTTGTGTCGGGCTCCTTGATGTTTGTGGTAAAAAAAGAAAGAAAACAGAAACTGCCTCGCTCCTCCGTAAGGCTAGGAATATGGATTTTATGCTAAACCTAACGCTGTCTAGTTAAGATGCCAGTGGACTGGAACAACATGCTAGAGGCTATAGCCTTCTATTCTCCAGGGCCGGACTCTTACTTCCAGTACCGGGGGTTCAGCCGTAACCATAATTGCAGCCATGACGAGCAGGGAGCTCTTTCAGCGTCACAAGAGCAACAAATAAGACAAATGGTTTAGGAGCAGAGGCGGGGGCCATTTTCAACACATAAGGTGCAAAGAGGACGCTGGTTGAAGCGAGGACAAATACTGCACGTTCCCTTCCTTCAGGCTGTACCCTGCTGGGTAGATGAGAGCTGGACAAATGCTGCTGCTGCAGAGGCATTCATATGTGAGTTCAGATAAGAATTGCAGATTGGCTCAAAAGATATTTGCAGGCATTTTTGCTGTTTTTCACAAACAATATTAGTGCAACAAGGTTATGAAAGTACATGCTCAACAAAATGTCTGTAGGGGCTGGACCTGCTAGATCAGTCTGTCACTCGGGCATTGGAAACCACGGGCACAAGCCCTCAGGGAGTTCATAGGGCCTGATTCACTAGCAATAGAAAAACTATTCAGAAAAGATTTGCCCTTAGAATTAAATGCTGGACCAAGGTTTCAAATAGCCAGTATAACAGTGATGTTTGCATATGAAATGCCAGATTTAGTTGGTACTTATTACTACTTTTTTTCTGATCTTCAAATTACTGATTTGGCTGCAAACAGGAGAAAAATGTGTATGAGTAACAAACACTTAGGTTAAATAAGAAAAATTTTCACCCTAGAAATCAGCAACTAGTGCTAGCCCAGGGTCAGCTTTGGGAAGCCTGGGACCTGCAAAAATACTATTTCAATGTTTATTGTCACTCATTACCTATAAAATCAAATGTTCTCAGAATATTTTTCAAATACATGGTTTTGATATTTTCTTTTTTATAAATAAAAATTGCAAATATGCGTAGGCAAAATGGTTTGTCCTTCCAGCTCCCATTTCTAAATTTCTGTGAATATTATGAGTTCATATGAGAAATGATAATTTTCTGCTACTGCTCTCCTTTTCCTACTTTTTCCAGCAGTGGAGTCAGTAGCCATGTAGGATGGTTGGCCATCACAGGACACAGATGCCAAGTGCTGGCAGATATTATTCCAGTGTCAGAATCTTTTTCCTTGTCAAACTCCCTAGGCAGTTGTGTTAATGGCTCTGGAGCTGCCTCTGGGTCTGTCACGTGGGGTAGCAGCTGATGGGTTTTCTGCAGTTTGCTCCTGCATGACATCTTCCTTTAACTCGTCTTTGGTCCTGAGGAATTTGTACATTATTACCTACTTGGAATAAGATTCTATAAATTTTGCATTAGGGCTATGATTTCTTCACAGATTTGTGTACTGCCCTCAGAGCTCACATGAGTGCATTTTCCTCTGTAGCACATCCTCTCAACAACTTTGAGTGTCATGCAGTTTAATTACATCCTGGCAACAAAGAAATATTGGAGCAAATGAAACTATTTACTAAGGTTTTGTTTCTCCTTGTCCTCATCACCATCCCGTCCTCTCTTTCCCCCATTTTGTTTATGATTAGTGGGTCATTCTTTGTTAAATGAAGCAAATCTTCTTCTCTGTTTCCTACTTCATTCATAGGCCAAGAGAAAGCTTTCAGCCTGTAGGTTGTTTACAGACTGGTTATATAGATTATTGGCTGTTCATGCTGCATGAGTTTGCCATTTAAATTTCAGGATCTTAATCCTGAAAAGATTAACTTGAACTCAGATGGTATGTTCAGAACACATGTAAATCTTTGCTGCACTGTAGCCTTTGAGGACCAGCTCCTAGAAAGTCTTTGAGGTAAGGAGCCCCAGACCTGGTCATCTGTGCTCCCATCCATCAGAGAACCCCAAGTGCGAGAGAGCTCTCCTGTAAAAACTAGAGCAGGACGAAAGCACTCAGCAATTTGCACTGGCAGCAGTGAATAGAGATGAGTCCCTGAGGAGAGCTGCTACGCTTGACTGCAATATAAATACTAAATGTAAACAAATTTGTAAAGCTAACCCCACGTCATACTATCATTGCTGTTACTCAACTGAAATATTTTAAGAAGGAAAATAACTATTAGCAAGAGGCAAATTACACACTTTCATGCAAATTTTGAGAAACATTCATTGCAAACCCTGTGAATCTTTCCATTTTTGCAGGCAGTTTCAGAAACACGAGGCAGTTGTCCTATACATTCACTGGTAGCAAATGGTGTCTCCTACAAAAGAAAATAAATTTTATTCACAGTTGATATGGGGCATATACGGTACAAAATGTGTGTGTGTTTTTTCTTTCCCATTGTTTTTGTTTTGATAACAATATGTGTAATCTGGTTTGGGATCTAATACCGTTCTTCCTAACTTGTAAGGGAAATCCCATGGAGTCTAAAGAAGTAAGAGTATTGAGTAACCCTGTTTTATAGGAACAGCCTTTGAAAATCTTTCCTGTTTGATAACAACAGTAAGAAAAATCCCACATCAAATTTTCTGATTTCTGTTTAAGAGGGGAAAGAAGCCTATTTTGATTGCTTTCAGGCTTCTATGATGTGAGCAAGAAGCAGGCCTTGACAATATGCTCTTTTCTTTGGTGGCAGACATGGATTAAAGACAGGCTGTGCCAAAGAGTCACTTCACAGGACAGCATCACAACTGGCCTTGTTCAATATAGAATGCAGCAAACTACAGAGCAGGAATGGGGAATGTCATAAATGGATTTTGCCATCAAAACAATGTTCAAGTTTCAGCACCACAAGCTAAACTTCAGAGACAGATCCAGTGTAAGTGTTGAAGAGGATCTGCCCTAAGGATTTTGGTTGCACCCTGCCCTTTAAAAGAAATGAGGCTCTTTATATACCTTGTGCACACAAGCAGGAGATAAGACTCAAACCAAAGAAAGGAAAAGAGTGTTTGGTTAATTTTCAAACTGCTTTAGAGATCTTCCTTGTTCATAGCATGTTAGTATAAACTTTGCAGTCTCCACTTGCCCTTTTCGCTGCAGATTCATTCTTCATCTCCTAAAAATAAATCCTTGATAAGGTTTTAAAACACTCTTGTAATGCTCTGGATGAAAAAACACCTGCAATAAAGAGGAAAGACCTGATAAGTCCCCCCAAATGAAAGAAACCAGGAAATGGCAGCTACCCTCCTTCAGCAATACACCTCTTCAAACCCATGCATAAAAAGCCAGCTATTCAATTTTCTTTCTTAAGCCACATAGGAAAAAAGTTTTGAGGAAATATCTACAAAGCCAGCTAAAAAGGCCAAGTGCTCAAGGCCATGCTGACCTGAGTTCTCCCACTTTTTGCTCTTCCATCCCTCAGTCCTGACTGAGACGTGGAGAGTTACATACATCCTAGGGTCACTAAGACAAAATTCCCATTCAACATGATTTCCAGTCAAAATGCAAGCAATTACATTAATACATAGATTTATAAATAGATTAAGTGGCTACATTTTGTATTTGAACTGTCCTTCACGTCCTTGTTCCTCATACAAAATCAGAAAATTTGGGGGGGGGGGGGTTTTGAGTTTTACTTAATAACTCAGTCCTCCTTGCTATCTTTTGTAATCTGGGAGAAGAGAGACTTGAGCTATATGTAAGTGGCTAATAAATTTCTCTCCTACACAGGCCAAAGACAGGCTCAGCAGCATCTACCCTGCTGTTCCAAAGCTGCTCGTGGGTGCAACAACACAGTCTGTCCTCAAAGTGGGACTTGAGCAGTTTCACTTCCTGAAACAAAGTCTCAGAAAGTTTGGATTTTCCCACATACTTCCTGCAGGCTTAAATGGTTATTTTATTCTTATGGTATTCTTAACCTAAAACTACTTGGGCCTGATTCTCAGGTATACCCAGGCATGCACAGAGGTGTAATGCTGCAGATTTCAGTGGGATCACTTCTGCTGCACATCTGCACAAGCAGCAGCACAAACAGAACCACTGTCGTGTTTGAGTTTACCTGGCTTTCCTTCATACTGATGAGTCAGTACAGAGTCACAGCTCTCTCTTATCCTCCCAGAGTATGGCTCTGTTTCAAAAACCCAAAATAGCAAAGTCTGCTGCACTGCCAAACAGGAGACCCAGATTAAAGAATTTCAGACAGCAGTCTATCACAAGCCCGTCAAAACCATGTATATCGTGCAAATACTGATCGGAGAGACAGATCAGGTGACTGAACCAATATAGCAGCGCAATATGTTCGCTACCTTAATTATCTCAACTTTTTTTTTTGGGTGAGAAACCAAAACTATTTGCTTCTTCCCTCCTTATAAAGATATTTAGTGTTACTATGCCTATGGTTATGGAAATATTTTTAACATAGGATTAGAAAAGGGGAATGTTTTTTGAAATAAGTCTTTTGTTTAAAAATGTGTAGCGTCATTGAGTTGCTACTCAAAAGTAGCCTTTCATGCAAAAATAGCCTCTCTCCACTGTTCCTTCTGCTGTGCCCTTTCCTTCCTCTCCTCTGGAGCTCATGAGGCTGTCTCCTACCTTTTATTGAAGAATCAGCAACCAACCAAGACAAGCTAGTACACACAAGGGGAAAAACAGCAGTTAGGAAAAAATCTATTATTCTTTGAAAAATTGTCCCAGCATTATTTTTAATCTGAGCACAAACAGAAATTTGTGGGTGAATACTGCTTCAGTTGGCTTCAGTTCATAATACGGTCATTAAATCCATATCAAACGTGTGTTTTAGAGTTAAATCCTCTAAGACAACGAGATGAAATAAGTAATCATTTGATAGAAGTACTTATAATGAATTAGATTTGAAAATGTTGGAAAGTCATTCAAGGAAAATCCTTCTTTTACCTTACTCTGAAAACATGTCATTAGCTTTAATTTAAGTCAAGGTGAGGAGGGGAAGGGGGGTGAGAGGAGAGGAATAGGCATCACAGGAAACTCTTGAGTGTGTATTGTTTAATCCCATTTAGGGACACTTTGAACAATGACATATATATATAATGAGATATTTAAAATTCTTTGGTCAATCTCTAGCTAAAGGCTTTTACTGTGGAAAAAAAAGAGTAATTCAATACGGACTACACAGCCTTTCACATGCTTTTATTCTTGATTTGTTGGACTTGTATTACATAAATTTCAAAACCAATCTATTAATGACTTAAATTGGAAACTGGTTTCCTTTGCTTTACATACAGCATTTCAGTAACAAGCATAATAACAAGTGGATCAATAGATGCTATTTGGTGCAGTATTTGAAGCATGTTAACATTAGTCCTGTATCTCTATTATTGAACATTGTGTCAACAAATTCCTGTTTCAAGGAGGATGGCAAAAATATTTTCCAGTGTCAAGGTTATTTAACCACATGAAGTGGTAAGAGTTTTTTGTTTCCTACTAACCTTGCCTCTTCCTTCTTCTTCTTTTAAATAATCCATGTTTTGATCAAATCAGTGGATAAAAAAATATTTTTGCATCAAATCTGTGTGCTGTCAACTAAGATTATCTTCTTTAAAATGGACAGTGGTTCTGGGAAGAAAATCAATTTTTTTTCTCTTAGAGAAACATAAAAAAAGAAAAAGTCACTAGTGTAAACACAAATTTAGAAAGTAACAGAGACAAAATGAGAGAGAACAAAAACAGTTGAGTTTACCATTTGAAGAATTTAGCTAGGGAATTCTTTCCAACCTATAGTTCTCAAACACAGCATGAAAAGACAGAAAAAAGAAATTTTAGTCATTAGAATCTGACAGCTCACAATCATAATATGCTGACATGTGTAACAGGAATTAAGGGGGTCTGCAGGCAGAATCAGTGCTAATAATTTTTTAGGCAAATCATTTCTTTCAGCTTCATGAATCACACAGTGTTGGAGAATCACTGGACACTTACAAAGGACAGGTATAATGTAACTGTACTGTTCTTTGTATCCTTTATTAAGCAGCTTTAATCCAGAGGTATTCATTACCACCTAACTGGAACAATATTTGTATGCCACAAATAAAAAGGGGCTCTATGTGGTGGCCACAGCCACAGCAGGGAACAGCTTGATGGCTGCAGCCAATAGAAATTCTGCAGCTTCTTGACACTCACCTCTAAACTAAAGGTCTATTTTTTCACCAGTGAAAAAAAACCCCAAAACCACCTCAGTAGTCCACAATGGATGTGCAGTGTTTGACTAATGATCTCCAGGGTGTGTCTTCACCAGAATTTCTCAGACTTTGAAGGTGTGAAGCATTCTTTATTCACCTGATCTTTAAGCAATCCATCAAACATACAGTAGGTTTGTGGTCTTAAAATGTTGGGTTTGTGAGGAAAACAAACACATTTTATCTACTTAGTACTACAGATGAGCGCACTTTAAAAGTTTAAATTACTTAAATTGTTTCCCTTTTTAAAATGCATTTTAGAGATGCCAACATGTTTTCTGGACACTTTACAATCCTTTCAGAAGAACTCTTGGAGGTTCTAACCCACAGACTCGTAACTCAAAGCCCAATCCCAAACACATATGGCATTCGCGTTAGTTGTATGTTGGACAACACTATGGATCACATTGATGGGGCTCAGGCAACTGATGAGAGCTGGCTCAAACTGGGAAGGTGAGCTCAATTGGCTTGAGCTCTGTGGTATGGCAGCAGCTGAGCAACGGGTAACAACGGCAGAGATACAGCATTGCTTTCACACTTCAGCATATGACTCATGCAGAATATGAGTGACTCACATGCAGTATGTCATACTCAACAAAACTGAGCATACTCAGGGAAAACCTGAATATAATATAAGCATCATGCTCATGCTCTAATCACCTTGTAGAATTTGCTGGGATCAATCCCTACTGCCCCCTGCTTTATCACTATTAGCTACAAAGAAGCAAGGATGAACTCAACATGCTGATTTCAGGACATTTCTCTAGTAGAATCACTGGCAGTTTATGAGCACTACATCATAAGGCTTGTTTCCAGCAGGTGTAACTTTATAACATCCAGGTCAGGTGTATTAAGCAACAGGGGATGCATTTCTTTGGCAGTAATCTGCCACTGTGGCACAAACAATCAGGGATGAGTATCTGACTCAACAAACAGCTGTTGAAATTCTCCCTTGCTTTTTGTTTCTAAGCAGATGGCACAACTCACCCAGCCTGTACCCTATGCGTTGAGCAAGTTCAACAAGCTCTTCAGCCGGTGCAGAGCCGGTTCCTAACTCAATACTATAAATCTGCCAACTTCTCTTTGCATATCCTTGAATCCTGCAGAGAGGATAAAAATATCTTTGGAGCTGACAGTCTTTATGTTTTTACAGTTCTTTGTTGCATAAACCCTGTGAAGGCAAAAAACCTTGGTAGCCAAGTGTTTCCAGGTAGTAAGGGATGAGCCAAGGGCAAGCAGTACTACTGGAAATCTTTTTGACAGAGTGTCATTTGCTGTTGGGGGCTTAAGGACCGTCTTTTAGGTCAACAAAGAGGGTTAGTCATACTCTTCCATCATTTTACTTTTTGCTATATATTCATCTCTGTTGACCATAAATAAAATCCTTTGTCAAATCCATGAAAATTTCAAAAGGTGAAAACAGAAGTAGTTCAGAGAAATTAAATAGCATACATCTTAGATCCCGAATTCAGTTACTCCTCCTTCAACCCTCTGAACTCTCTATGCTTTTCTGAAGCTTATCATATGTATCAAGAATTTTTCCTTCTGTCTTTCCTTTTCATTTGTATGCCAGCATTTTTTCTTCCAATTTGAATTTTTTCTTCAAAAAACCCATCCCCTTCGTCAGAGGCGAATTTTATTTCTGTGCCAAGGCCTGAGGAATTGCTATGCTTCCTTCCAAAACTTTTGTTTCTATTTTCATGAATTCAGTACCAACTCTAGATATGTGAACTTTTGATGTGTTAAATTATCATCTAATGTGTTAAATTATCTGATGTGTTAAATTATCATCTTCTGTCTTTTGCCATGCCCTGTATGCCTTCCTTCGGATTCGCACTTGAAGATGCACTCACCTGAAAACATACTCCAGAGTCTGCAGTGAAAGAATGAAAGGAATGAATAAATGAATTCTGCTTGAAGTGACAGTATGTATTATGAAAGAAGTTTTAATTTCAGATAATAAAGACTGAACCCTACTCTCCAGAGGCCTGTGATAATGAGCAGACTAATGGTGGCAAACCCTACCTCTCAAAGATACTGCACTGTGTTCATGGGCTCAGCACTGAACCAGCAGTGCCCTTTATTTCTTCCTCTTTGGATCTGGCATGTGTCAGTTGAGGTATCCAGAGACAGCACAGATGCCCAAACGTGGGCAGGAAGCCAGGTTGCAGGGCTCACAGTATAAATATATTTTTTTTTAACTTCATGCATACCCTTTTTCCCAGTAAGTGTGTTTTTCGGGCTTAGAAACTCTGTGTTCTTAGCTATTTTAAGAAACCTGAAGGGTGAGAGATGGAGAAGCAGCAGACATGTTGGCAACAAAGATCTCTCCATGAACAGAATGCCAAGATTAAAAACAACCAGGGGGAAAAAAAAGAAAAAAAAGAAAAAAAGAAAAAAAAAAGAGGGATACCTTTGACTTTTTCTTGCTCTTCTATCTCAAAAAATTGGCTCATTTGAAACTGTTGGATTCTGGCAAAGATTTAATATCAAATGAGAGAAATAGCATGTTCCTGAAGCAAGGTGATTTCCAAAGAGAGGCTAGATGTGCATTCAGCTTCTTCTACTTGGCAGCTATCATGAAGGGCAAAAAGATTTACCATTTCTTCAGAGGGTATATAACAGGGTTGCCCCAATCTGTCAGGAAGTGTTAGTAAGACTTGAAGTGGGATTTAAAAGTTACTGAAGCTCATTTGTTCACAATGTCAGGTGTGGATCCACCACAATCAAAATAAAAGATATGAAGAAGGAAATATTTCAGGGAGTCCTAAAGGGAAGTTCTTCACACAACAAGGCTTAGCGAGAATACTAAATAAAGAGTGAAAATGCAGAAGTCCTCGCAGTTACCGTGTATCAGCTGATATGTTCGACCTAGGCACATGAACTGTGTTTGTCTGCAACAAATGTAAAAGGGGGAGTTATGCATTTTTTACATACAGTGTATGTATGTGAGAGAGAAAAGAAAGAAAGAAAGAAAGAAAGAAAGAAAGAAAGAAAGAAAGAAAGAAAGAAAGAAAGAAAGAAAGAAAGAAAGAAAGAAAGAAAGAAAGAAAGAAAGAAAAAGAAAGAAAAAGAAAGAAAGAAAGAAAGAAAGAAAGAAAAGAAAGAAAGAAAGAAAGAAAAAGAAAGAAAGAAAGAAAAAGAAAAAGAAGGAAAAGAAAGAAAACAAAATGAGAATGTTATTTATAATGCCAAATTTGATTATTTTGGACACTGCCTTACAGTTGTATGAGGACATGAGGATGGGATATTACTGAGGCTCTACATAAGATTTTTACATTTGTAAGAAAAAGAAAGATAAAAAATAGCACTTCAAAACCTCTACAAAATGGGTCACAACTGGACTAGAAGTAATTGCAGAAGTCCCATTTTGTCTAACAACATTTCTCCAATGGTCTGTCCAGATTTCTGTCTGATCTAATCTATCCATACGCCCATCACTTTGAAAATGACTTGCCATTTTTCACATTTTATTAATCCACCTTTGAAAATTCAAAATATGATTCAGAAGCAGGAAATGACCTTGTGAAACAAAAATAATAAGTAAAAGCACATGCTTAAATCTGTACACTGTCTTACTATGTGAGAATTAAAATGCATGCTGCATCTCAAAGATCTTTTTTATTCTTTCAAAGCAAGAACTAATGGAATAAGGGAAAGAAAAGTTTCCACGGCCCAGATATGTCTTTGCTGAATCACTTTGTAAGGTGTGGACAATTGAGTCATAAACTTTCACACTACAGATGGCTGTGTTTCTTTCATAGTGAATCAAGCTCTAAAAGATCTGTGACACTTTATGTTATATGTTAACTAGAGAGGCATATTATGTAAAAAGCACATAGGGTTTCACATGCACTAGTGCTCTCTGCACAAGAGAGCATCATTTTCAATATTCACTCATAAAACCAGCTTCCATTTTTATTTACTAACTTTCTTGTGCAATTGCCTGAAGTACATTCATACTGCTATCAGACTTTCTGGAGATCCTGCTTTGTAGAGCTTCACAAATTCATTAAATGCATTGTTTTATATCCCATAATTATTATTTTTTTTTACTTTAAAATAAAAAAAGTTCAACACGTAATATCTTTCTAGATTGACACCTAAACTAATGCAACTTGAAGAAATGAAAGAAAAGACAAGCAACTTGATATATATATATATGTGTGTTTTCCCACATGGTAAAAGTGTCCAAATATTTTAGACACATTTTAGAATTTTAGAGTTAATATGACAATGCAAAAATACTTGCTGTCTATCTTAAACCAAATCTCTCTTAAATACAAGGCCTTACAGCAGAAATGCTGATACCTGTAGCTACAGGTGCACAGTGTGCAGTTACACTGACACTGTAAGGCTTTAAGAGCTCCAGTAAAAATTTCTATTTACATTTTGACTGCAAGTACACGCCTTATAAACATTAATTTTAAAACCAGATAAAAATGCTAAAAATCATGCCTCCCCAGGTGACAGGCGGTTCTGTGGCCATGAACTGAAGGGCGATCGCTGAGGAGGATCAATAGATAGAACAAAGATTAACACTTGGTTTGTTTGAGCAAAGAACATTTTGTTCTCATTTTTCTGAACCAGTGGAACATTGTTACACACTGTACAAATTGGTTCTAAAGCAATTATGAATAACTGTGTATTTAAAACAAAAACTATAGGTAAAAAAGATTACTACAGTCCACCTCTCAAGATAGATCCTCTTTGGACAGTACTGCTTCACACAAACCTATAATTTGTTGTTCAAGAGGAAATTGACTTAATTAGAAAAAGGACTGTATTCATTACTATGCTTCCAGACAGAAAGGGACTGATGCTGGGCATTAGTCCCTTTATTTTTGAAACTTTTTCGAAAACTATGTCACCTGAGCTTTTCTGGAGATGTAACAATGTGTCAGGCTGAATTACAAACTATGCTTTAGATCAAGCTGGTTAAACATCTTGACCCAGCAGATAAAAACTTCTTGGAGTGACTGAAGAATCACATTTCAGTCACATCTCTAAGTGTATAAACTAAAGGAAACAGTAAAAATAGCTAGTGGATAAAAAGACAGACACAATGAGAACGGAGGTTTTCAACTCTCTTTCACTATCTTTCCAGATAAAGATTACTTCAAACACTCTAAATATTCCACACAGATGATTGGCTTGATCACTAATCTCATGTTTCATGATTCAAAGTTCGTTAGTAACAAAGTTTTCAGTTTGAGGTAAGAATCAGATTTCCTAATATATAACCCATATAAGCACTAAGATACTTGATTTGATTTTTTTTACAGCTTCTATCATCTCCCCTCAACCATGTTGTCAGTGCTGTGAGGGTCGCTGCTAAGTCTGTCTCAGAGACACCATTATTCCCATTCATCTGAAATTTCTGACAAAAGACAAACTTTTGCCGCCACTTGGCTCCCAAGTGAAGGCTAAAATTGCAGGTATGGTATCTGGTTTAGCTTCTCTCAGATCTTAGTTCTGTTGAGGTCTTTAAATACGTTGAGGTATTTAGAGGTAGTAGATGAGTCATCTAAGCCACGGAAAATGTGTTTCATTATGACGATGTAGAATCTGTGGATTGTTCTTACTTAAACTATAGCTCTATAATGTTTTCTACCAGTCTTCAAAGACGTTTGAGCCCATTTTGCCCAAACGAGCCACTATGAGCTCTTTCCTTTTGTCTTATCTCCTGTACGTCACTCTGCTGTTTCAGGTATGCATTAAAACTCCTGCAGTTTTCTGTTTATTGCACATAAGCTCTTTTACATGTGGCATAACTGGAGTTTCAGACACTCACTCAAAATAACCTGCTCGTTAACTTACTTCTACACCCACATATTTAGACAGATTATGAAGGTCTTGCAGACTAATTTGTCCCACATAATTAGGTCCTGAGAGCTTTGCAATATACTTTCTTACTATGCTTTAAATTCCAAAAAAAACTCTTTGGAGGTAATTTGACACATAAAATGCATGCAGTCCTCAGTGTGTTTGCCACATGTTCTGCTGTTTCCTGCTATGTTAATATGGCCTTTCATCATTTCCTCTCACCACATCCTCTTGACTGTGCTTCTTTAACCCCCTCCTCCATATACTTTCACTGACTTATCACTACTCCTCAGAGAGTTTCACTTGCACTGGGAAGTAGCATCTGTAATAGAACCAGTTGGTTATAATTTAGAGAAGAAATTATGGCAAATAATCAACCTTTTGAGTTTTAGATCAGAATATTTTCAGGGCAACTTTCAACTTCTGTTTCTACTCTTTTTTTTTTCAGCCATAGCCAGCTATCTTCTTGTCTGTGTTCATACCACATTGAACAAGCCCATTGAAATATATTTTACTGGCAAGTTCAGAAAGATTGAAAATGAGTGTTAACAAAATGATGCTTTCCAAAGCAAGGGCAGGTTTTGATAGACTTACTCAAGTAGGAAACAATATGATCTCCCAAGGAATAGAGTACCAAAAAGTGGATGTTATATTGCTCCCAATAGAATCCTTACGTCCCTTGCCAAAAGACATTTAATGTGCAACTATCTCTACTGTAAAACAAATGCTGAAGAGGTGCAGTCAGTGATATTTGCACAGATTCATTCTCATTAAAGGCTTTTATAATAGCATTCACTCTGGTGTAAACTTTCAAAAATTGACTTCTAGATCCATTAATCCCCTTCATCTCCTTCTCAGGAGCTTAATGTGTGACATTGTAGCTAAAAGGACTAGCTTAGTCCTCAGACGAATAAACAGGGGAATACAGAGTAGAGGTAGAAAAGTTACATGTGTTTTTAATAGCAGTGGAACCAGTCCTACAAGGGTTAGAAAGACTTTGGAGCAGGAAAGACTTCAGAGATGTGTCCCGCTAACAGAGATGGAATTGAAGGAGGACTTAGAGTGAAACACATAAATAACTCCATTTATTTAGTTTAGAGTAATGCAAAGGATTACTTCATTATGGTTTAAGCACATATCTAGAGATTTATAACGACTTAATACTAGGGGAATCTTCATCCAGAAGGAAAAAAAAAAAAATTTATAAAATTGCAAAAATCAGCTGGTAAAGAATAAAGTTGTATTCCAGATGCTCAGTGTGAACAGCACTGAAACCTCTAATTGAGGTTCAGGGTGGATTATCCCCCACTGCAACTATCAAATGCATTACTGGATAGTTGAAAAAGGTGATACTTATCCAGCCACAGCTGTTAGATTTGAAGCAAGAGTTAATCCAGAGAAGATCTGTAGCCTGAGATATGAAGATAAAATTTCTAATTTGGTCCACCTAGTTTCTGAAAAGAATTGCTGCAGTTCTTCCCACACCTGTGGGAGAGCACACTTACGCCCTTTGGCTGTGACACTCCCAAACTAGTCACTGCACAGCCAACATCCCCAACAACAGCTTTCTACCTCCCGCTAAGTGAAAGAAAGGGAGGGACTCTCAGGAAAATGTAGTTGTTGAATGCGTACCCAGTAAGACCCAGTGTTGTCTCTCTTCTGGCAGTGTCAAGGATTCCTACGCAGTCAGTAGAGCTTCTGAATTAAAATTCAAAACAGCAGCATTAAAAAACTACACCTTTCTGTTGACTATTCATAATGTCTGGGATCCTGATTATACAACTGGGATGACAGGACAGACATCCAAAAGCAGTCTGTCTTTCCTATAACTAGAATGGAGATCATATGTGCAAGAATGAGAGGAATGCTGCTTCTCTGTTTCCTCCTTAAAAACACACATTCTGCTGTGACCTTCCTTTTATCTGTTGTTTCACTTCTCTTGTTTATTTCTATCTCTGCACCTTGTTTGCAGAGTAGAAAGCCAGGCTGTGAGAGGAATTGCTGGAATTCCTGCCTGGTGCAGAGAATTCTGCTCCTGGGGCTGTTTTCTACCCTTATGGATCTGCCCACAGCTCTGCCTCTGCAGTGGATATTTCCCAGGGTCTGCATTGGTTCATTTTGTTCAGGCTTCATCTCAAAACATCATGTTATACATTGGGATAATGCTTCTGTGCTGAATGTATGCATTTGCCTAGCTGTGTGGGCACAACAGACAGGATTAAAAGTGTTTTCCAAGGTTCAGCACTGAGCATATAATGACTGTCACAGGGGAGAGCCACTTCCCTAAATGATGAAAGAGCAACACGCCATTACACATTATTTAAACACTTTCTGACATCTCCTGCAAACGCATAGCCGCATTGGAGTGGCAAAGTGTACCTTACTGCACAGCTACAAAACAATACAGTGTTTACTGCACTGAGGACAAGCATCCTCAGACCATGTCAGGCAGAGCTTTATTACAGAGATTACCTCCTCATTCACCATGAAACCTGCCTTTCTCACTTCACTGTTAGAGGCCAGAGCAAGAACTGTACTCCAGTAGTACTGAGGAGTTGAAAAGGCAACCCTTTTCCTCCTTGTTTATCCCTCGTCCATGGTTAGCACAGGAGACAGTGTTAGCTCAGCACTAAAGGGTATATTTTCACCTAGAGTAGATTAACTTCTGTTTGCCAAAAGCAGAAGACCGGTTGGTGAGCGCTGCAAGAGTCTGATGAAGTGGGATGCACCCTGGCACTGTGACCTAGCACTGAGATAGAATTTCGTGGACTTTCCTGACCTGACTGTCACAAAATTCTCCTAAGCAAAGATGGAAAAGACGAATGAAATTGTGTGAGGATGAAGATACCCTTTTGAACGGAGTTTGTTTTCAAGATATTATGGAAGCACGATTTAAGTATGTGTCTCTATTCTGTCTTGTGTATGTACATAGAGAACCACTATGCAAAGCTTAATTTAGGAGAAAAGTGTATCTTGACTTGTGCAACCAAACATCCCTGAAATCAGCAGGTACCACAAATAATACCTATCTAGCAATAGGAACACTTTGTATTTCACTTCACAGTTAACTCTGAAAATAACTGGGATTTCAGACTGAATGGGGAAGTTACACCAGCCACATATGAATTCATGTTTATTCTTAAAAATAATAATTAATCTTTCTAAATGTCAATCTATTTATATGCAACAGAAATGAGTCACTCTTACTTCACATTAATGAGGGACCGTCTTCTTAATGGCTTATGCCGACACAAATATGCTGCTTTCTTGGAGAACACAGCAATGTAGAAATAACGCTTCTGTTAAAATTCATGCATAATCAAAACAAATTGAATATCCACTTTTATTTCCATCGGGAACAGAGCTATAAAGATTAATGCTAGACAATGATATTTAATTAAAGGTTATTTACTTTATAAGTACTTCCATGTTTTCAGGAGTGGTCTCCTTTGAAACAGGAAGGTGTAATGCATTTCTGAGCCATCTAACAGTCATAGGTGGGGGAATCCAGTTCTGATCACAGCACAGTGCTTACAGCGATACTGACAAACTGTCTAGAAAAATTTTTCACATTAAAGAATTCTGGTGTTAAAGAATTTAAATGCATTTTAATTGACTTTTCAAAATTCCATTTTTTATTCACAAACACACCTGAACGCAATAACAGGAATTCATTTTTATATGCATTATTCTCTCTGATGGCATGTTGTTGTACTGTATACATGCTTCTCTCTTCATTTTTAAGAAACAAAATAAAAGATTATGGTCTTCCAAGCAATAACCAAATAAGTTTCCTTTCCCTGGGCACCAAACTGTCGCTGTTTTCTAGACTATTTCTTTTTTAATAAATTGTTACTATTTCAGTGAAATTAGAGGAACTAGTTTGTGTATGAATGCAGATATTGACATGAGGAACTAAAGGGAGTACAGAAGAAAATTGCACAGCATGGCGCTTTCATTTGGTTTTTGAGGCTAAAATTTACAATTAGACTTTGGAACACTAATTTCTATAAGAAGATTTGTTTTTAGAATGCAAGAATTGTTGGGATATATGTAGCTGATGATTGTTTCTCATCAGTATGAACACACAACCTCCAAACACAACACTTTCAATAACAGTTGTATTAGTCATCTACAGCTACAAAGTCTGTTTAAAATACACAAATAAAATAGCTTTATTTGGATTGTAATTAACATGGCAAATATTGCAATATTCTACAGGAAACAAACATTCTGAATCTATGTATTTTATTTCTTCTGACAACTGGCGAAGTATATTTTACTGCAGAATGCCTTATTGCTTCTTAACTATTCACCCTACACAGTATACATAAAAGCTTAATGAGTATAGCTGCATAAAAACTAATTTTAATGCTTTTAAAATCAATGATGAACAAAATGTTGTTTAGATTGTTTTTCAAACAACTATACCACATCTGATCCTTTGAGGAAAAGCAATTACTTCTTCTTGTCATAGCCAATACATTTCTTAAATCTCCCATTTCAGTTGTACCATTCTTAGGGCCCTTTACACCAGCTATGATGCAAACAGTTAAACATTTGAGCAAACATAGAAGAATATTGCTATTAAATGTGTAATCGATAAAATGCCACTTCCACTAATAGGCTAGCAGTGAGGAGGGCAAGAGGAGAAAAAATAAAAGGATTTTTTTCCAAACTAACAAATATTATATGCAATCTTGACTAATGAAATATATCTTTAAGGAAAATTTGCAGAAAATAACTTCTATAAAAGGTATGCAAAGATCTCTATAAGACAGATTCCACAGTCTAGATTTAGCTCCTGCTTCTTTTAACCACTCTGCAAGTAAACATCAGCTTTTTTGTATTTTCTAAAGAAACATCAAATGTAATCATTTTTTGTAAGTTTCAACTGCTATAAATCATTGGGAACTTACGCACACCTAATTTATGCAATTGCATTGGTAGCGAGGAAATCATCGTTTAGTGTTTTGTATCTCTGTCATTCTCTCGCAGAGAATTTTATTTCAGTAGGCATCACAATTGTTGAGAGTTTCTTAGCATTTATATTAGTGAGACCAATTTTTTAAGGTATGCAATTCAGTCATAAAAACTGAGATCATAGCCTGAAAGTGTTAGTTTGTGAATTTCCAAACATGCACACGTGCACACATACACACACACACTCACAAAGACACACATACACACATTTTCTGATTTAAATGCTTCTTTTATTTCCCTTAACCTGCACTCCTGAAATCTAAAAAATACATTTCTCCTTTTTTAGCAATTTTTGCAGACCATCAGGCCAGAATACTGACTATCTCTATGCTACAGTCAAAGAAACAAACAGTAACAGCCAACTGAACGGCTGACGTTTTGAGGTTTATAAACCATCCTTAGCACATGCATGAAAGCCACTTTTCATGTGCAGTTACGATGCATTCTGTACTATGTTTCAGAAATAGGAAAACATACATAATACGCAAATGCGCCCTATTGTTCATAGGTTTTTTCTGGACACATCTATGAAGTGTGTACTGAATCCATATTAAGAGTCATTCAGAAACATTACTAAATATGCTTGTGTATAGCCCACATTGTCCTTTCATTGAAACACAGCCCCTGTTGGCGATGTTACAAATAGGTGTTTCTTTAAAACGTCATGTTTCAGAAGTTTTGTGTGTGCAAGGGCTGCAGTTTCAAGCTCTGCCCTCACCACAATACAGCAGCTGGGTTTGGGGCAACTCGCTCTTACCACTGTGAATTAACTCAGCCATTTGTAAAGGGGGTTTTGGGGGACATTTGCTTGACCTTCTTCTATAGCTGCCTGTCCCAGTAAAAATCTTCTACATCACAGCTCTTGTAATTTCTAAGCGTAGTTATTTAAGTGCTTCTTTTGTAATTATTTTGTTTCTTCCTTCACAATGTAAATAGCTAGAAAGCAATAGACACAACAGAACCTGAGAACAAAAATACTGGTCCAGGCATTTCAGTAAGGAATTAAGTAAAAATTGGGGGGGNTGGAGATGGAGGTGCCAATGAAATCTGCCGAAACTAAATTTCAGAAGCACGGCTTTCTCATCTTGAAATGTTACACCCATAAAAGCAGCCTATAAAATTAATCTACCTGGAGATTTTCCATGTTAAATCAGCTCAGAAATAACTTTTGAGCACTTATGGCATTATATCTAAAATACATATTCTCCTGTTGTCCATATATCAAAATCCTGTATATTTTGAAAAATAAGATCCAAGCTGCACTGAAATGTTTGTATTATAAGAAAGAGCAGTAATAAAGTATATCATTTTCAGAGGGATTTGACATTTGTAAGCATTCTCTAAAAATTTGCATCGGGTTGCAGTATTGGGTGAGTATGCTGTTTAAACCTTCCTAAAGTCACTTTTTTTGAAGAGAAGTATATGGAACAGTGAAAGACAACAAAAAAAGGCAAAAAGTCAGTATATATTTTCAACCTGCATCTGAAAATGAAATTCCTAAAATGCTATTGTTATCATTAACCAGAGCGAAATATGGTCCATTCATATAAACTCTTTCATTCTGTTTGCTCAAGGGAAAGGCACATTCAGTATGTGAAAGAGAAAATCAGTGGAGTAATTTCCAAAGAAAACAAACATGTACTTCTCACAGGAAAATAATGTGCTTTTTCAGTTTGTCAGATCTGGAAATAAAGAGCATTTAGACAGCAATGTTCATATTCTAATCAATTTGTCCAAATTACATTCCTTTAAAATTTAGCATGAGGTATGTAATAATTTGTGCAAATTCAAAGGTAGAATTTTTTTTCCTGCCTAGCAAGCTGTAATAGGCAAAGTAGCTGATACAAGTAGAGAAGGAAAAAAAAAAATTAAAAAAAGATTCTATACATTTGGGTCCTTTCCAAGAACTTTGCCACACTTTGCAGATTCTCAGTTTTCAAATAAAGGTGTCTTAGCCCTTTGAATTGTGGAGATATTCTTGCCTCTGTAAATCAATGTATTGTTGCTAGCCAGCCTTGCAGAAATCTGTCTACCGCCAGTCAGACAGAAACAATAGGAGCAACAATTATATGTACTCTTTTTCCTCCCTCCAAAATTAATGTGGTTTTGCCTTAAAATTGCAAGGCAATTTTAGTAAAGGATGTGTTAGTGTTCAAACCACTAAGTTAGAACTGAGCAGAGGTTGCACTGTAAAAGTGCATATAATTAAAGTTTACAGCCTCCTTTTTTTTCTTATACAATGTCAGTTTGTGTTACTTTTATCAACTCAGCATTGCAGATTAGGAAGGGAGACAAACGAACTCTGTAAGGAAATAAATTTGGGATGAGCATTTGGATTTTAGCAGGTCTGGGTGTTTAGTCAGATATGGTGTTTCAGGCAAAGTTATCAAAAAAGGGGAGAAAAAGGCCAGTTGCAGACTGAATTGTACCAAGTCGAACCACTGTTAAAGCACTGCATGCCATGCAGAAAGCAGCTTCAGAAAATCGTGATTAATGTCATAAAAAACTTGTTGGTGAAATATCTCAGCATTTCAACCAACATAGCTGAGTTCAGGACATGGTCCAATTGGTTTTTTTGTTTTCATTTGTTCACCTGAAACTTTCATTAAAATCTATTTTGCCTTCCTGATCCAGCTGTTTATAAGTTACATTGCTTTACTTCTCCAAAAATCCACCTGAACTTCAGTGAAACATTTGGTTTCAGAATTTAACAACTGTACAAAGCTGGTGTGGTACAGCATGTTGTTAATGTGCTCTATATTTCTGAATCTGGAAGCTCTCAGAGACTTAAACATGTTCACTCACGTTTCTGACACATTTATTCACAGAACGGGTTCAGAGGTGGACATTCTTTGATGTGAAATCAAGGTGCTACAGAATTCTGCAGAATCTATAGAAATACCTCCACAGATTTTGCCAAAAAACCTCAGCAGATTTATATTGGCCCTGCCAATGACTTTCTGTTTAACTTGTAATCAAAACAACTCAAACCCAGTTACTGTTTGCATATCTGCCAAGCCTCTCAATTTCAGCAGTAGGCAGCAGACTCTCAGTATGACAGCCTGTCTTTCAGATTCAAGCTGAATCTGCCAAGGCTCCACTACAGAGGCAACTGGTAAATTAAATGCCAACAAGCAAGGACATTCATGTACCTTTACACTCTGCACATGAAGAGACATCACAGGCCTCTTCATTCTAATGGGTGCTTTGTGTGTTTTGGGCTGCAAAGTAAAGAGTGCTTGCTCTTATGCATAATGAAACCATTGCATATATATTAGTTTAGCTGTATTGCTCTAATTCTATGGTCACAAATTACCTAAGAGGTTTTCTTGTTACAGAAAAACAGAAAATCCTTTTGTTAGTGAAATTCACCCACTGAAATTGAGAAGGGAAAGAAAAAATCAACTTTTAAGCCCTCTTCCACCTAAAGACAGCCGATAACATTATACAGCCAGGTTACAGCAGAGTCATTGCCGAGGGTAACCGAAAAAAAGAAACATTCAAAATCATACTGTCAAATCTTTAATTCTCTTGTTCATAATATGGGCATGCTCTTTGATTCTGAAAAGGAGGATCTTTTTAAAGCCATCAGTACTACTGATTATTCTCTATGGCGAGCAGAAGATGTTAATTATATTTATGTAATATTGATTATTAGTACCTACAACTTGCATGAGACTTTTTGATTATTGATAGCTGATGCAGTCACTATTGCCAAGCTTAGATTGTATTAGAGATTTTGAGTGCACAACCATAATACAACCAGAGATATTAATACCATTGAGCATAAATAACAGCACTTGACAGACTCAAGTAGGAGGAAAAGCACTAACACTGGTTACTCTAATGGACAGAATAAATGATAGAATCATATAATGAGTTTACAGCAGCCAGGTTTAGTGAAATCTATTTCTGAAGTAGGAAGGGGGGGAAAGGTAGCAGTTTTGGTAACAGAATGAGGGTATGAACACATTAAAAATTAACAGGGTGTGTTCAGATAATTGAAAGAAAAAGCACCGGCATGGGAAATTTAGCTGTTGTACCTCACACGGCTCTACAGTGGGCATTATCACTATTTCCTGTCATGGATTTAATCTGCCATCACACCTATAAATGAAAGAAAGAAGTATGAGCTTCCCAAGAGTTCCTACAATAACATGAGAGGGTTTTCTTTTTCTTTTTTTTTATAGAGTGAGGGAGAGAAATCTTCAGTTACTGTTGTGCAAGAGTCTTTTTTATTTACTGTAATTTGGCAGACACATCTCTGCAAGACTTCAGAGCTAAGAAAGTGGAAAACTTTGACGTTACTTTGACTTGAACTGGTTGAGATGCCTCTTCTTTGTAATTGTATAGAAATATTATATTGTTGCAGCTGCCTGATGCTTGCAGTGAACTATGCTTCATTTTACAGTGCCAATTCTTCCTTTCTCCACTTCCATCCAGCATCTGCAGTACTTACCTTTGTCACACCAAGATTTACTTTAACTGGAACTGTGTCAGGTATCCCCAGAAAAATGACAAACTAAAATTAACCTATAATTGCAATATGAGCCTGAAGGCATGCACTTGGTGAGAAAGAATTCACCTTCTATGGACACACAGACAGAGGGGAATATTAGAGGGATATTTGAAATTCCAGACCTCACAATTTCATTAGTCAATGAGTAAATCAGTTAGCAGCCAGTCATGCTCTTTTGCTGTGTCACCTAATCCTGAGCTTGAACTTGCCATTTCCTGATTTTATGTCATTCTAGGGTGTAATGCAGTGGTCACTGAAGATACCAGCAGAATTCTTGTGAATCATAGGGGCTGCAGTATCAATTTCCTGAATCAGACTTTCCCCTTCCGTTTCTTAACAGTATTTTGTGAGTATGTAAGTGAAATCTGTCAATAATAATAAGTGCTTAACAGTGGAAATTACAGGCATGTGTCCTTCAAGGTCAAAAAAACCACAGCTTCAGAAATCCTCGTGGTTCTCAAGTTCCCTTCTTCTCTGCTCCTTTATTTCAGCCACCTGTCTGTAGGCTGGAAGTTAACTACTGACGAGCCTGAGATAGGGATGGTGCAGCCAGTAGGACCAGCAGCTAAAAATCTCATGTATCTCTGGTATATAAAGACACGCTATCCCCTCCCTGAGGCCTACCTAAGTTAGAACATAAAGTGCAAGTACATACAAGTTAAAAATAATTAAACTTCTCCAGTCTCCAGGAGCTACTGAATTTGACTTCTGCAAACAGATATTTCGATGTAAATATTCTCCCAAACCTAACTTTAAACAATCCAGTTCTGTCTGTCTCTGCTAGATGTGTTTTGTTAAAGCCTCTTTTTTTTTTTAAGTAAAAAATTCTCATTGAAGAAAATGATTAATAGATGTAGTTTAGGGAAAAAAAGGAAAAAAGAAACAACAAAAACCGAAACAGAACACACACATACATAGTTTTCACTAATAATAGGGCAACAATTTCCTGGTTTGCATTCTGACCCACCCGAGGGCAGCTGGTTTGGGGCTGGGGGAGCAGAGCAGAGCTGGGTGATTAAAGGGTTAATATTCAAATGAGAAATTTGCAAGGCCTGCATAATGGAACTGCCACCCTGATAACAATAGGAATTTTTAACAATATCGAGCCTTGTTAGCAAGAGAGTTACAAGCATTGAGGGCAATCAGTGTGTCTTGTCAGTTTCTTTTTATCTACCATCTCCAACCGCCAAGGAACCGAAATGAAGCACTTTGGAATTATCAATTTCAGCCACATTTGCATAACAAAGCCCCCGAGGAAGAGGCATGATAAATGTGAAGGACCCCTCTTGGAAAAGGAACTGTCAACCGCGCCCCGAAAGATTCTCCGACCGAGCGCATTCACGGGGATTGTAGTCAGCGAAAATAAAATGAAAGCATTAAAGAAAGTCATTCTCTCAGAGAGAAAAATCTCCCCCTCTGCACAGAGAGAACTGGATGAAATGACATTATGCATATGAAAATGTCCAGAAAGATGTTTGATTTATGTATGCATTAGATGCAAATTCCATTACCGCACGCGCGCTGTTGTGTGATTTGGCTCTGAACACATCACTGCCCTGATCAAATCTGATCTCATTAATTCCGACAAGGAGAGAGAGAGGGAATTGAGAAGAATTTATGGCCTGGACACTTGAAAGAAGTAAATTGTAATTCTGTTTAAAGCTGTAGCGAACCTTTTAAACACCTTTTATTATAGAAAAAAGCACTTACTTTTATAACACTGTTAGAACTTACTTAATCTTGTACTTGGAACTTCTAGTCCTCATTTAAAAAAATCTATGACCTTGTTTGGCGGGGGGGCAGGGGGGGAGAGAGACAGAGACAGAGGGAGAGAGAGCAAAAAATACGCCTGTCTTAGACTGAAATCCAGCAGAAGCATCATAATAATATGATCAAAGAGGACCTATTGACTATCTGAATAATCGTGTGAAAATTCTGCTCTGCTAGTGTATGTTTATTTTTAAACAATCTTTTAATATCCTCAAATAAAATGTCAAATACTTTACAAGTGCTTTTATGGGACGAGATAGACATTGCATGCTTAAAAATGTTATTAATTGTGATCTAGATAAAAAATGAGCACATGTTTTATAACAATATTCTCAAGCACTGCAGTGGTGTCAGCTAAAACTGATATGTGTTCAATTCTGAGATATAGACAATTTAAAGACAAAAAAAATCCATATCTTTGCTAAAAAGGAAGTATATTACTGTAGGGGGAAAAAATGTTTCTTACATTAATAAAGATTCTTATCCTTGTTTTGCTCCTGAGAAAGACCTTAATAACTCATTTCCTCCCTTCATGAAAGATAATCACCCTTCATGGGTGAGATATCCTGTATTTACTTGATACCAAGTGTAAAACTGAAATAGTGTCTCAATATGTTATTGCATTGTATAATCAGTGTTCCTCCCCCAACATTCATGAACCCCTAGGGTGCTTCATAGCCTAGAATAGTTTCATTTCTGTTATGCATCTTCCGTTTTAGTGAGATATGATGAAGTACCTCCCCAGCAAAGAAGAGAGAGGAAGAGAGTGAAAGAAAAAAAAAAAACAAGTGCCCCTTGATTCCTAAAATCTTAGTTGCCTATCACGATTCATTTACAGAGAAATGAATGATTTCTGCAATCTCCCCAATGAAGCCTGCAGCTTTCTTTGATAATCCGCTCCAGCTGAAGGAACTGTTGAGCAAATTTTACCCAGAGAGATATAGAAAACTCATAATTTATTGCATATATAAACACAAAACAATAACTTGTAAGTAAACCATATGAACACAAAACTTGCAGGTAAATCATGTGAATGTATTTTAAGCGTCATTCACATTTTCAATAGTTAATACTGATTTCTTGCAGAGGTTTTTTTCAGTCTTTCCACATGCAGAAACTATATGTTTACATATCCAAACACAGAAAAATGTTACCCTTTGAAGTGTTATTTTAGTATTTTTGGCTACCAAATTCAATCATTACCTAATAAAAAAGGGAACGCAGACCTGATTTATGTAGAAATTTCAATGGAGTCCTAAGTATGCATTCAAAAACCACTTTGCAGAAACATGCAGACATTATAATATATAAATGAGTACAGATATATCCTGTCATTTTATTATTGTGTCCTCACTATGTACACATTTCTGTAGAAGTATTTGAATGTGCTTATGTATACATGAAAAATAGCAGAGATGTATTTTGCAAGTTTATAATAAAGTGGGCATTTGTTAAGGTGAATATGAATGCTGCTTTTTGACTGTACTAAATCGAGTACACCGAAACATGCAGTGTGCATTGTGCTGAGCGCATGAAACAACTTAGCAATTTGTATATCTAAAATATAATTATATGTGATGCAATGTTTATCAGACTGAGAATTCTAAAGAAATATTTCTTCTAAATAAACATTCTTTCCATTATTAACTAGAGTGTGGATTACTTTACTTCACGTCTAAGGGGAAAAAAAAATCACCCAGAATTTTCCTTGCATGTAGACTTTCAGAAAATTAGAACAGTGTGAGAGAAACTGTAATTGCAAAATTTGGTTTGGTGTTTTACATAAGGTTATCTCCCTCCTCCTGCATACCCTTTAGCATATCACTGAATGCATTTTATTAAAATATTCAAGCCACCTGTCCATTTGAAGCTGTTTCAGTTATCAACCAAAAATAAAAGCAATTTTTTTACTTCAGAACACAGGGACCCAGAAATAAGTTTCCACTACTGGTGGCTAATTAAGCTAACTGGGCTTGCTGTCCCTTTAAAAAAAAAAAAAAAAAAAAAAAAAAAAGCCCAAGCCAAACCACAACAACAACAAAAGAAACCACATCCTTTTTGCCACCCTAAGCCCTCCTCCTGCTCCCCCTAAATACACACAGAGACACACAGACTTCCCTTCAATGAGTGGTTCAGGCTCCCTGATTAAGGTCATGCCGTTTGTTCATTACTGGCCTGGCTAATGTGATTGAATTGGAACAATACCTTTGAACTCCTTGGCTCTGATCTGCATACTAATTGACTCTCTTGTCCTTGGCAGTGACCTTGACAGGCTTTCTACCACTCTCAGAATGGCTGACCAGTTTCTTATCAAAAGTTCCTATTAAAAAAAGCCCCAACCCCAAAATACAAATTAGTCATTTATACTACTTTTCTCTGCATTCATATTTCTTTATATACCATTAGAAAAAGCAAAATTGCTACTCCCTAGCTCCCCCTGGATGCTTATTAATACTTGAAAATCACAGTGTCATTTTAAAGTACTGAAACAGTGACAGCATTGTTTTGAAAGAGTTCATTGTTGCAGCTCAAAACACATTTTACACATATTTTCAGGTGGCTTTTTTCCTTGTTACACAAAGGGTTGCAGTTTAACTCATGGACCTTTACATCATCGTAATTTTTTTTTTTTAATATAAATAAATAATCTTGGTTGTAGCCTAACAAAACAGCACAAATTAGTTTCCTTTTCAGAATTTACATTAGCACGCTAACAGTCTGCATTTCAACAGGTTCTGTAGTAATAGAAATACTATGGTTTCAAACAAAACAAAACCAAGCCATGCAGAACACTGCATCTAGAAAATACCAGGTTTAAGGTAGTGAGCTAAGGATTTTACTTTTCTATCTCTAGGGCTCTTACACCAAGGTATTTCTCAAGAGAGACATGATTTCTATACAGAAGACATTACTAAGCACTACACCAATATTTATGAAAAAAACATTACAGAAGAATATTCTTCTGACTGGAAAGGAGAGGTTTACTTCGCTTTTACTGGAGTGGAGATTTACCTTGTGAGACAAGTGTCAGCCTCGGTGAACTTTTATTCCTAAAGTAATGAAGTAACAGCTAAATCAAACTAAAATTATATATCACCAAGAAAAAAGATGGAAAGCATGCCAATAAATGTACTTTGTCAGGCGGTCAGTGAAGATCCACTTTAGAAAAAATTATATTTTTTCTTTAATATTCATTCTTACTTAAGGCAAAATCTATTGCAGGGAAAACAGCTGGAATTTTTAACTCATTTAATAACACTTTGCACTTCTCTAGGTTCTCAAAGGGCTTTAGAAATATAAAGGAATTAATACGTATTATTACCAGGCGAAGTATTATTATGAAACATTAATAATGACCTGCAAATATACAAATAGTAAATCAAACCACAAAATTTTTAGCACAGATTTTTAATGTAATTTCCATTTTTATTCTGCTTGGGTAACCAGATCAACTGTTTTGAAAAGTCTCAAAACAGGTTTTCACAACTGAGAATTTTTTTTTTTAGTTTTTAAGGCAATAATATCTGAGTACTTAGATAGGGCAGAGCTCACAAATTTGGCATCCAGTTCAAAACCATTATAGAAATAAGACATAAAACTCAGATCTTGGTCCAAACTTTCCTAAAAATTCAAGAATCGCCTGGATCAAAAATTCTGACATGAATTCCAAAATTTTATTACAAAGGAACATGTGGGGCCTGGGTTAGTTTCTATGACTGCTCTGTTCAACACAGAGGTTTGGAAACAGGCTTCTCATCACCCCACTCGAGTCTGCTCACACGCCTTATCTGCAATGTCCCTGCACTGCTGGTGAAAGCCAGCAGGATTCTGTCAGGACCTCAGAAGGTGCTGAAACAGGAAAGGCAGAGAGGGCAAGGTGCAGAGTCCAGCACCTGCAGACACCTGCAGCAGCAGTACTGAGAAAACCTGCAAACAGGACCCTGCCACAGCATCAGGGCTGAGGAGAGGCATGTGCAGGTAGCTGTATCTCTGAACAAAATAGATCTCCACAGCACCACACAAGCGACGCAGGACCAAAGAACTCATTTTTGAAGGTATTTTGGTGCTTAAAACACATACAGATAGTTATAGGTGTTTTCAAATGCATTTGGGCCTAATTCTTATTGACTTCAGTTTGCCTTGAGACCCTACAAATAGCAGCTGAACAGGTGAAGTTGGCATTTTATATAAATTATCAATCAATTTTTCTCACCAAAAATAGCACTGCTTATATAAAAATTTAACATTTCTGGTATTCTGAGACCTTCCTAAAGTGTACTGTACACTAAAATATACCACGTGTCCCTGCAGCAAGAAAGCATGCAGAGGAGGTTTTTTTAGCAAGAGTACTTAAAAGTGAAACTGCAAAGAAAAGGTTAGCTAGAGAGAATGCACCCTATGAAACAAGGCTCTGCTCTCTCAAAGATTTTATCCTTTTTCCTAACAATTTGTCCATCCTTGGTTTTAGGACTCAACCAAAAAGTGGTATGCCCATCACTGTCACTATTTAATTTTATTTAAGCAGTGAGCACCACCTACTGCAGGGGAAGATTGCAATCTATTTAGTCAGTACATCAATCACTTCCTATAATAATTTGTTTTCCTAAAGCTGTTACTGCTGAAGTTCTGACCAGACCTATGTATAGCTTTCATGTGAGATAGGAGCTGATCACTGCTCAAACTGAAGTTTTGGTGAGCTATCTGTAACACATTTAGGCCTTAGATACTAACCAGCTAAACAACAGCGAGAAAGATCTAATAAATTAACCTGGTGTATAAAACCAGACTTCAAACAAAGGCAGCTAGTGGGAGAAATTAGTTTATTCTGCTGTCTATACTTGATCTGTGACTAAAACATTAGAGAAACTATTCACTGACTGGGGTAACAGCTGTTCAACTCCTTAAAATAATAAATAAGTGAGTTTAGCACTGAGTTTGATACACTTCCGTATGACATATAGACTTGGTTCAGGAAAAAGGAAGGGTGGACACAAAAAGTCTCTCCCCTTTCCTATATCAGAAGACTGGCAGGGATTCTGACATTACTTATGTGGTGCTCAGGCACCCTCTTCTCACTGCAGATGAAACCCCCTCACCTGCTCACCTCTTACCTGTTCCCTCACAGCTGCCACTGCCTGCTCACCTAGATGCTCCCTAACCTGATTCAATAAAAACTATTTCTTTAACCTGCATCATTTGGCTTCTTTGGACTAGAAAGTTGTTCTGTGACTCATGCCAGTAGACCTGAGGAGGCAGTCACTTTCAGCAGGAGCCTGGATGTGAGCTGAGGGGATGCTTAAGCAGGGAGAAATCAGGGTACCATCTGCAGCCAGAACAGGCTGTCTGAATGCAGCACGGAGCCGTTGCCAAGCTATGCTAAGTTATACTGGTCATAGAGGTTCCTCAACGGCTTCTGTCTGTGATGGAAAGATAGAGGGAATCTGAGTTCTGTCAGTCCTGGTCCTGCCGTCACAGTCAGGATTAGAGTAAAGACCCTCAGTACTTCTGAGGAAGAGGCAAATAAAATGCTGAGTTAAATGCCCCACTGGGCATTTACAGTAACATTGCACATGCCTGCGTGGTGCAACTGCAACGTATAAGACAGTCGATATGTCATAGGGCTATTAAAAGAAAAATGCCAATATAACCAAAACACCTGCAAAACAATATAGACTTCTACTTCTAGAACTTACTGGTTTTTTTACTTGCAGCTGACATGCTGTTGGCAGAGTAAGACAGAGAAAACCATCCCCTCCAATCCCATGATAATGACCATTATCCTGATTTCTTTCAGAACATTTAGCAATATATATATATGCAGAGATATGCTGATTATAAAAATTAATCCAAAATTTTCTGTATGCTTTTCTGTCCAAGAAGAGCACAGGAAAACTAACACATGGCAGCTGTGGAAATGCATAGAACAAGACACACAGCAAGTGTGGTGATGAACATGGTGTAGTAACCAGAAAGAAAAGAACATAATGAAAGTGAAAAGCATTAATTATTGATAAGATAAGGGACAGGTAATTACCACACTTCATATCTGCCTACCTGCTATAAGGACAGAGAAGACATTTTTTAGCTGTCTAATAGGTAGAGTGGTGGGTGTTTGCTCTTTTGGCTCTGTAGGCAGGTTCCCTTCTTCCTTGCTGGCTGGCACTGTCATACACAGGCTATGTTCTTCCAGGTAACTGTCAGTAGTCTATTGAAATCACTTAAATAACAATAATAACTATTACAGTCAGATCTGATCAGAATACAGGTTAAAACAAAAGTCCGGGACGGAAATGCATCCCTCAGCTTGGACACTTACTATAAGGAAGACAGATAATCACATGAAAAGAGTCCATTATTTTACTTTAGATAAAAGCTATAGTGAGAGATTTATAGCCAGCAGCAAAGTGTAAAACAATTGAAACCAATGAGCGAGTAAATACTGAACATAATGTGAATACTCGCATGCAGAACTTAGGATATACATTACATGTACCATGCGGAGTGGGTAAAAAAGCTTAAGTAAATTCTGAACATTTACCTTCTAAACAGAGAGCTGAAGCATGTTTCAGTATTGCTTTTGCTCTTCTCCAGTTTTATTCCATCCCTTGCTGTACTACTTCTGTCCACTCATGCAGTAGTTTCTTATTTAAGAGGATAATATTTCTCACCATTTTATTTCAATCACTATCCCTTAATGACTACTTCTTTGTTAATTGAATAAAGACTTCTATATTTACCATTTAATCTAAAATATTAGCATAAAATCATGTGACAACAATATAACAACAGCAAAGCTGAACCTCAAGGCATAAACTCTATGTGGTTAGTTATCCATGACACACTGTAATGAGAACATTCATAACAAAATCCTTCTTAGTGGTGATGCACCTGTCTTCAGGCTTGCAACATATTTGTTGTCTCCAAGCTATCTTGATAAATGTCAAGTTGGTTTGAATTCCTTTTTGTTTAAAAGTGGTGTTAAGTTGGTAGGTTGATGGAGAAAGCATCTACATAGGTTTCTGCACTCTTTTGTCTGATGTGGTAGGAGATGAGTCAGTTGGTAATAGCCAAGAGATTCTGGACTTCTGACGACAGTCCTCTGACTTGTCAGCCTCTAGTCAGATATGAATCTGCTGATGTTCACACTCATGAGAAATGCCACATTCATGTCCAAGAAACCAATGAGCCACTCTGCTGCATAACAAGGGCCCGGGTATCAAAGCAGTTCAGTGATGCTGTCCTCCAAAGCTCCAAAGCTCTTCCTGCCCCTGTGAACTCAGATAACACAGCAGGGATCCTCCTGGTTGCACAAGAGGACTCTGTCACTGGGACCGTGAGTTCACTTACTTAGACTCCTCTCAAGAGCCACAGCTCGGCTACACTCACCTCATACAAACAGCTGAGGAGTGCTGAGCCCACGTTTGGACTGAAGGACAAGCCAGACCACCTTTCTGGACCTGTGTTTACTTGCTTCAGAAAGCCCCCCTCTCTCTTTAGTATCTTTATGTTACCCTTTCACTGAATGGAGGCACTAGTTAGCAGTACAAGATAATCTCTAGCTTTACAGGTAATAAAAGGCGCCATTTTTCTAACATTTCTTGTTCCTGTTAGTTCACGAAGCAGAAGACTTAAAGGGCCTTATGCCATGAGGATATTCACAAGTTCAGTGATTCCCAGACAAGGGATTGTGACCTCTGGTGACATGAAAGAGATCCAAAAATATAAAATGCAGCAGCTTTCAGCTGACAGGCTGCAGCTGAACAGGGAAGTAGCCTATGATCTTTGCCAATGTTCAGGTGCCAGAAAATGGGTGCTGGCAGCTAAATCACTTGCCTACCTGAAACAAATTTGTTTTTCCTGAAGTACCTACTGTGAACATAACTGCCTAAAGATACACACTGTAGGCTGAAGGCCTGACCTTTTAGTCACCGATTTAAAACTGAATTTGGAGGAAAAGCAAACAACCTCAAAAATAACAACATGGGCACAGTGAAAATACAGAGCACACGGAGAAACAACTATCAGATGAGGCCACCACTGTGACAATCTTAACTGGTTCCCTTGACTAGGGTTAGATTAGGCATCTCTGCTCCTTCAACAAAATTCTTTTTCTAGGGATCATCTATCTTCAACTTGATTGGCCAGGATGGTCCACAGGCTGTCTCTTAAGGGCACACAGCAAGGCTCACGTGGCTCAGGAGCTGGGAGAAAAAGCACATCTTTAGAGGGGCACCTGTGAAAGGCAGAGGCTCCCCCACCTTCCACACTCAATGGGGGCTGAGAAACTATGGCTTTGTGCAGAGAGATGATACCTCCAAAAAGGTGATTGGCAGCATCTTGCTTCTGTGAAAGGCAGTATCTCCCAGCTCTTGCTGAGTTTCAAACAGCATGCTTAACTTCTAATTTGGGAAAGAAAAATACCATCTGGCACCTCAACTTTGAAAAGTTGCCAAACCTTGACTTACTCTCTGAATCTTCCCCAGGAAATCATGGGAACTACCTACCAAGAAAATCATTACAAAGTGTGAACAAGGCTCACATGAGCTAGCTGCATGTAATCTATCACAATGTGTCTTTAAACAGAAAAATAACTTATTTTTTGGGCCATTTAGTCAAGCAGTCGCCTTAAGAACTTGCTTGAGTCTCCAGTTCTGTCTCCAGCTGGAAGCTAATGAATCACAACTGCAAATTCTTGGTGTATTTTCAGAATAAGGGAAAAAAAAATATCTTTTCTAAATTAAGAAACTGAAGGTGACAATTTTAGAAGGAAGGCTAACAATGAGCTCTGCAGTATCATGCTGGATAGCCCCAGACAACACAAGCATTTGATTCATATTTGTGCTCATTACAGTCTTATTTGTGTATTGTTAAGAGTACTATTTTTTGGATATAAAATTATTTTAAAATAAAAAACATCAGAAGAGTCAGTTTGTCAGAAGAAAATGCATTCATGTCAGGGAAAAGATTTTTAAATTGCAGCCAATAAAGAATGAAGAAGAGAAATTTAAGAAAAGGGAAAATCTGGGAGGAGAAATACAATTGTTGTTCTTCACCACTTCATTATTTGTAACCAGTGGTATGTAAACGTCATATTATAATACAGGATCAATTGAGATGCAAATATCTGAGCCTTAATTGTACACATGGAAGAAAGAAAACAGATGAAAATATTCAAGCATGCTTTCTTTTGCTATTTCTATGTCCTCCAAGATGTACATTCAAAGTTTAAGCAGCAACACATCATCTGGGTAGATTTATACTGAAAAAGCTAATAAATGCCATTACAGATACTATGTGCAAATTGAAAACCATAGAAATATGCATTGTATTATAGTCAGACTGTAGCAAATCTGTAATATTTTTAGTTCAAATTATTTCAGATTAGATGTGTTCTATAGCTATCATATATATCAAAGTCACTAAGGCATTGAACTCATCCCTATGTTGCCCTACTCAAGTAAAATTTCTTTTGAATTCAAGCATACAAATTCAAGCCATTTATGTTTTTAAGTCTCATGCATGTATCTGAACAGAGATGAATGTATCTATTTATTCTTTAACAATATGGCGAACAAAGCTCAAGTGTACCAATTTTAGAACAGTCCATTTCTTTAGTCTAATTGTTAAGTCACTTTTCCATGGGGACAGACCTTCTGCTCAAGTCTCTCTCCGTGATTCAATATATGCACGGTTCTCATTATGCTAACTGGGGCTGTGCTTGTAGCTGGGTGCAAAATTCACATCCCTCATGCAAAGCCAGATATCACAGTGTTTGCAACATTGAGTCCTGATGCGAGGTTTTGCAGACATGGAATGCCCTTCTACAATCTGCCTAAGTACCAAAATCCCTGTGACTCAGTTCACTGTATTCCCATCCCTCCTGTTTTTTCTATCAAACCAAATAGTTTCCTTTTATAATGAGGACTCAGGCCAAAGCTCTGCCAAAGTCATAGGAAAGATTCCTCACGTCTTTGACAGGCCCCGTAACATGCTGTGTTTCCTTTAGCCCTTCACAGCTCACATTCCTGCAATGCCATGGGAGACTGTATTATGAAAATTGACACCATGGTGTAAACAGTGCTACAGAATTTTCTCCTGTGACGTTTTTTCCTTCCTTGCCTTGTGCGCAATTTTGTGACGTTCGGCATCATTTCAGCATCTGTATAGCATGGGGGGCTCAGTTTCACCCAGATATTATCCATGACAAAGGAAAAGTCGGTCACTTAGGCTGTACTTCATTCTCTAAATTCAGTTTCATTTACAGGCATTGGGTATATATCACATGCATACTCAAGACATATATACAATTTGGGAAAAGGTTGCACACTTTAAAGGCCAGACTATGTGCAGACATGCATGTGTATGTCCTAACTTGGGAAGGCCTTGTTGAAGAAAGCACATCCAAACTGGGTCAGTCTTCGGGCTGTGGGTGATGTCAAAGGTCAGGGACTTTCTATCTGGGCTGGTAAATTCAGAGGGAGCTAGGATAATGACTTCACTCCAACCCATGGCATCTTCCTTCAGTAGAATATTTCTGCTGTGAGAAGGAACTTGACACTCACTCTATGCACAAGTGAACTGGAATATTGCTTGACCATGCAGGTGGAAAGCTCAAAGCCAGGCCTACTCCTGGCTACATCATCTCTGGAAAATCACTTCCATGTTTTCACAATGATCTAGCAGTGCTCAACTTGCCAGCACATTTGCTGCAATACATCACTAAACTGACACATATCCAACATGGCCAGAAAAAGTTGTAGATAAAAGCCTATGAGAACATATCGTATCCCGCAGCAGCATTACAAAATGTAACATACAGTCAAATGTGCAAAACATTGCATAACTGAACTCCCCACATGTACAGGATGCTTTTATCAAAGAAAAAATAAAAAGGGTGGAAAAAAAAAAAGTAAAAAGTTTCTGACTTTCGTTAACCTTCTCTTGTAGTTCAGGTTATTTCTTTAATGCATTTATCTGCTTTAAAATTGTCTCCTTAGCCTCTCAAGGGAAACCAATATAATACACCATCACATTTCTCACAGGAGAAAAAAGAACACTTACTCTTAATAGGTGGCAATTTTGCCAGATGTTATTGACATAGTAAGTGCGAAATTTCAGTGATACTAAATGCAAAGTGCAGAAGATTAAAGAACAATGGAACAAAGTGCAAAATGAAGTTTAAAAAGCAGCAGTGTCAAAGTCAGAGAAAGTGTGAAAAAATTACATTTTAACAACACTATTAAGAACAAGTTTACTAATTACTGTAACTGGCACAAATTTAAAAGTGCCTTCCTTAGACTCAGTAAAGTTTTTTAAAGTGTGATATTTCTTTTCTTGTCAGCATTTTTTTTCTTTTCTTTATGCACTGTAGCAGAGACATAACATTACTGTTACTAAAACAATGACACTTGGAGCTGTTCTTCTTTCACTTTTTAACCCTTTCTTACCGAGTAATATTTCTACGAATCCTTCTACTTGAGCAGGGTAGTGAACGACAGAAAATGCTTTGATAATTAATACAGAACGGTTTAAAATAAAGACTATGGGATTGATTCAGTCATGCTTTACACATTCATCCTCTGACCATAACGAAAATTACACACTAAGAATGACTTCTCTTTAGAAGTTTGGCAAAATCCCGTTTTGCTGTTACAAAAAAGAAAAAATCAATATAATGTGCACAGTTGCCTCATATTTAATTACTCACTAAAATACAATAATAAAATAATGCAGTTGAAGTGTTCCTCTTCTATAAATCAGAGAAGCTCTACTGCTTTCACTGGCATCATACCAAGCTTGAAGAACCCCATTTCATTTGTATTCTTCATACTGTACTGACAAACAGGACCCATTTCTCACCTGGCAGCTGTACATGGACCTCGGCTGAGTCTGTGGCAACCACTCTTTGTTCAGCCATCAGCCCTGATACTGTGGCCCATACAGTCTTCAGGGATACTACAACCAGCAGTAGCACAGCTAAGACCTGAGAATATAATCATAAAACCAAAATTGAGTGATTTCAAGCTTATGAATGACCAGGTCTGCTTTGGTGTTCTAGAAGTGATTGTTCATTGTAGCAGTGCTTCAAGGACTTCAGAAGTCATTGCCCTGAATGGAGATGTAGCCATTCACAGCCATCTATTGCCAGAAGACAATCTCTAGTGTGGAAGATAATATCCTCACTCCAATCTGTTCTGGTTTTTTGTTTACTTTTTGAAGACCCTAAAGTGCCTTAGATTTCAAGGAAAATTCTTAGGCCAAAATCTAACACAAAAATCCTGTGACTGAAAGTAAAAAAAAAATTCCAGAATAAATCCTTAACATCACCAGTTTTCTACATTTTTTCTCTGTGCCTTCATTATTCAGTGGGTACATCCAGACTGCAAATGGAAAGATGACATCAGTGTGAAGTTCCCATGACACTTTGACACAGATAATTCAGACAGAAACAGCATTAGAACCTGCCGTCCGTGGTAGTACCTGCCCAAGCTCAGGGTCCTTAAATAATCCTCACCACTAAATACCAAAACTTAATTTCAGCATATCATAAGTGACATGTACAGCAAGAAAATTCCAAACACATCTCTAGTAGGCAATCCCAATCACCAATTATCATCTGAGAAAGGATTTAATTTAAAGTGCATTTGAAAATGCAAGTAGCAAAGCATCAAATACTAAAATACTATTACTCTCTTATCTGTGACAAGGGAGAGTTAAATTTGCACAGGATGCAAGTAGCTGGCACTAATTATGATTCCATTAGTGGGAGTTCTTCTAGTATATCAATGGCTACCCTTTTCATGGAAATCTGATATTATGCAGCTGAATACATCTGCACAGCTTTCTTGAGGCACTTTTCTTCAAAGTGCATTTATCATACCCATCTATCACCACTTTTCCACCTCATGACTGCACTTGACTCGATCAAATAATTTGCAAACTAGAAATAAACTACAACAACTTAAAAAATTCTGTACTGTACAATTTGATGCAAAGCCTAAGGCTCTACCCTCTTGAGGAAGAAAAGATGGGGCATGGTAGATGATTCATTTGCCAAAGGATCTAATTCTCTCTAATAAACAAAATTCAATGTATATGAAGTTATACAGAAAGAAACCTACTGGGATTGATTTTTTTTTTTTTTGTAGAATTGGGAGGAGGAGGCTAAAGTGGCATCATTTCCCAAAACTGTACTTTTTAAAGCCCCAGAAAACAAGTAGAGATCTTGCACCCTGATGTTCAGTTAACATAATGCAGTTTAATATTGTGAGCACTGAAAAATTGTCTATAGCATATTTAAATGGAAACATTTTTCTTCTTGTGTTGCGGGTGTAGTTTGCTCGCTTCTGCCTTGAGCGGAATGCAGTTGATGGTGTTCACATCTTTCACTGCTGTTTGCCAGAGCTTTTCAGCATTGGCCTGTAGCAGTGATGTGTGTTGTCTTTCCCTCAGATGTAAGCTTACGATGAGTTTGGTATGTCAAGCCTGCAGTGACCAGTAGCCATTGGTTTTGCTGTATCAAACAGTAAATAAACAATTACCCAGATCACTGTAAAACCCTCAGTGGGCCCTGGTTGTCCTTGCTCCCTGGTTAGTGACCTCAGCTGTTATTTCCAAATTTTAAAGCAGTTATTTGGTGTTAAAACACTTACTTTTCTGTCCTTCCCTGATATTTTTTTAACAATAATTTTGTCACATCTGGGGGTCCATGTCAAAATCGTGCTCTGTAATCGGTAACTTCAAATCCACAGACAGCCTCAGCCATGGGCCCAGAAGTTATCTGTGCTGGGATCCTGGAGGAAGGTAGGCAGTGTGAGGGGTGCAGAGAGGGCAGTCCAGCTCTCAAGACTTGAGCAACAAAAGCAGGAACTATTTTCAAGCACTGTCAAAATTTCAGTGTGACTCAAGGTACGTTTCTTTACCTTCTCAGCACTCTATTTTTTTTCATCTTCAGACAAAAAGAATGACCATATTCTTTCTTTTATTTCAAAGTGTTTTCAGATTTCATTAACAAAAATCATGAAAGCCAAAATGTATTAATTTTAAACTATTTCTGTAGTTTTAGCATGGTAGTTTGTAGTGTTTATGTGTTAATCTATGGCCTCAGTTGGACTTGTTACCTACACTCTCCATTACTTCCAGGATTTTAGAACTGTGGTAATGTTATCTCTTCATTTTTCCATTAAATAGTTACAAAAAAGATGCACCTCTAGAACTCCTTCGAACCACAACTAGTTGAAGAATAGGTGATAGTTTTTTTCAATTTTCCCATTATGGCTTTTTTTGTTTAAATTTTGTTTCAGTAAGTTCAGGGTAAGTTTGCCAACCGTGACTAATGTTGAACCATGATGTCAGGAAGGGGGTGGAGGGTCTTTACATGACTTGATATTTTTGTCTTGACATGTTTGTGCTAAAAGAAAGTTCACTGTCTAGGATTTTATCACATTCAATTATTGCTATCAGCTTGTGCATTCAAGATTTATTCCTAAAAACTGCCATTAGAATAATTCGTTCTGCCTCCTCCTTCTAGACTGGCAATAATTTCCCCCCCATCTCCCCCCTCTTATCTCCTTCCAGTTCCCTAGGGAAGTCTCATCAGAGCTATATAAACCTTTGCTATATATATATTTTTTTTTTTTTTTTGCCTCCTACTGCACTATTAATGGAACTCTTTGGTCCCTTGCTAAACTATAGTGGACTTCTCTAAGATAATATTTAATCTTTTGCTGGATTTACAGGTTCTCTGCAAGTCAATAAAACTGCCTTTCAAAGTTACAACTCTGTAGAGTCATCTCTCTAGTAAGCATTTTGTATGACGGTCATTATGCAGTTTCTTTCTACTCTATAGTCAGGTTATAGTACATGCCCTCATTCTTCTGGAAGTGCTTTTTATACTACTTAGGGATACTTGAGGTCACACATTTAGACTGTGACATACTTTTTTTTTTTTTGTGACTCCAGAGAAACTGCTAGAATACCATAAAGATTCCCTTAGTTTGTGGTTATTTTAAGAAACTCATAATCCAGTTCAGGTGGGGATAGAAAGATTAATAATCAACAAATGTAGATGATGGAACTTTAACAACAAATTTCAAAGGAAGAGAGATACCACATGAGATATAGTAATGGTCCTTCATTCAATAATTCTACTATTTTGATTGTATACACATTAAACATGTCTCTGATTCTAGTTCAGCATAGCTAATAAAATGCAACATCATTCATTCTCATGCAATTGCATCTCAAGGTGACAAACACAATGAATAAGACTTTAGAAATTTTAAGAGTTTGGTGCTGACACCACAGCTCTGCAGCTTTCCCAAACCTGGACCAGGGCACTCAAATAGTTGCCAAAACATACCAGAAATCCAACCACTGCTCCACGGTCGATATCAGCTGCCAAACTGCTAAGGGTGGTAAAATGCTCATACCGCATATGAGCAGCTATCACTACCTGTCTTGTGAAAACTATACTAAGCTCTCTGTATTATTTTGATAGTTTCAGTCTGGCTATTAGCATTCTCCACTAGAAGCAGACAAGACTTACCAAGAAAGGTTGAATGAAATTTTGGAAATAGACAAATCCAAATTTTACATTTTCTACTCTTTTGAAGGACACATGGTACATCTTTCACCTTTCTTACTGATTACGTTATAGCAGATAAGTAAATCACTAGAAATCTAAATAATCACAAAACTTTTTCTGATTTTTCCCACCTTTTATTCTACATTCATTTCAAATTCAACATTAAACTGTTGCACATGTAGCACAACTGGCTGCATGTGCTCTGCCCATACACCCATAAACCTCAGAGTAAAAGGAGGGGAGTGATAACAGAAGGCTCAGTCTCATATAATCTGTTCAGAAAATCAACCACACTTGTTTAGTCACATGGGCTAGACATCTAAACTCAGGATGACCTTGATATTTCTGAGCTTCAGTAAGGAGGAAGAACTATTTGAGCCTCCAGAGAACTCCACAAGACATTGATTTAAGGTTCCATTTTTAGAACTGTTTGGAAATTAATGTAAAGATGCATTTTATCGTACTTGTGGTAAAATATCACGTTTCTACATTTTGCCAGCATGATACGAGGCGATTAATATACACTAGTGAAAGAGTGTTGCTTTCATGATTATTAGGGTTGTGTATCTTTTCCAATCATTACAGCTTTTATACCTCCCAAGAAAAACCTTCCAATCTACCTTTCTCCCCCTGAATTTGCATGAAATTGGCACTTTTTTCCTACAAATCCCCATGAAATTAACACTTTTCCCAAAAGGTCACAAAAAATTTATAATACTGTTTTTGCTGCAGTATTGTTTACTGCAACAAGTTGTTTTGAATGCCTATTTTTCAATGTGCTATTGAGAGATATTTCCAGTGTGATGGAGAAGTGATAGGTTACAGTAATAGTTGAAATTCGCTTTCAGTTACATGCCTGATTTGACAGATTCTTAGAAAACTACCAACAGGTCATTTCTACATTAACTTCTCTGTGATGTCTTGGAGAGAGTAAGAACAACTTTGAGGCAGGAAAGAGAGTAATCAGAAAGTTTTTTCAAGATGTATTGAAAATGCAATTGACTTTTATTTAAAACTATATCTAAATTAATAAGAGTATAAACTTTGATGAAAGACATGGATAAAAGTTACCTCTCTAAGCCCTCATCATAGTTATTTAAAGGAATATAAAGGGGGCAAAACAAGTGACATTACTTTCCAAAAGAAAGAGTTAACTGTGTTTAGATTCCTGGAGCATGCTTTTCTGTAATTTCAAACGTGAATTAACTTCTAATTTTTATTTTGATAATTACAAAATGGTACCCAATTATAAAAATTGTTGTATACTCCTATCTTCTGTCCAGATGAAAAATGTTTTTTCGTTAAGTGTTTGCATAGTGCATTGGAAGAGTATAAAAGAGAAGTCACTGTGGACTGGGTAATTTCTGTCAATTCCTTGGTTTGTAATTAAAGGTTTTTTAAATGACTGGGATTACAAAAAAAAAAAAAAAAAAAGCATCAATATTTACATTCCTGAATGATTTTTGTTCTTTAAAATTTTAAAAGTACTTTTCCCTCCAAATTGTTAGATGAAAATACTGTCAGGTCAAACTACTTCTGACTGTCATTTTTGTCAAGACAAATCTTATTCTAACTAGCTTTTCTTTAGACTCTGTCCTGCAATGCTGCTTTTCATCTAAACAGGCTGCTACTAGGAGAATGCTGAAGCCTTCAAAAGCAAAGATTAATGGATCAAAAAAGACAAAGCCTTATAGGTGTGGAAGGCAACTCAGGCCAAGAGAGTATAAGCTGCATGGTCGTAACTGCAATTTTTAAATGTGTTTCATGTTCTTTTAAAATGAAACAGGGCAACAGATATGGGAAATAAATATACATAGAAGGATGACAGAGGGAAAAATAGGAAAAGAGGAAAAAGTACAAAACCAAAGAGGAAGGAGTTGCATTTGAGGGTAATTGAGGAAAAAGCACAGTGCAATGAGCAATGGACTAGAGGCAGGGTTAGTACAGAAGGGTAATAGAATTTATTAAACCAATTGACTTAGTCAGAAAAGAACAGATGAGCTTTCAGGCATGCAAGCCCTTCTTCAGATGTGAAACAGCAGGGAACACAATGAAACTTTTCAGGTACTGGATCCCACCCACAGACAATGTCAGAACCCTGACTGGCAGAGGAGGCATAGATTAATGACAGGTGACACCATCTGAATTATTCAAAATACTGACACCCAGAAAGTATTAAGATACCACCAAGTTTAAGACATGCTACTAAACCTCTTGGGCAAGGACTCAGATTAAAAGAAGGTAGATTTTGGGGGCTGTTCTTATTCCATTAACTTCTCACTTTCCTTTTAAACTTTATTTGGGAGTTAGCACCAATTCCAGAGTTCTCCTGTGGTACTGCTAATGCCACGCTGCCTTAGGATTTTAGCTTCTATATTTTTCATATATCTGCAATCCTGTAATTCTTTAGTGTATAACTCTAAACTCCATATAGACTGTGAGCTACTGTTCTCCCATTTTGGTCAGACAAAACAATTCCTCTTTGGGCCTGGAAACCAAGGACACCTTACTGTCTCAGGTCCTGAAAAATGTAAACAAAAGTGAGTTGGGGGTGAGTAAACTTGGAATAAATTATTTCATTATCTGAAGCTGTAATTGGAGGATTAACTCCCAATATGAAAATGGACCAAATTTATAAAAGTATGAAAACCTGTGACCCATCGTTCATTTTTGGGTGTAGCCCCTGGGTGGCTTTCATCTGCCCAAAATGTACCTGAAGGCCCTTCAATAAATAAAATCACTTTTTATTCTCTTAATTTTGTCTAGCCTCTGCTTTTAGGTAGTCCCAACAATGCATCAGCAGCACAACTTCCTCTTAGACCCACAGCTGAGCCCCTAAGCAGGGCAGCACTGTTTTGTTCTCTCATTTTGGTGAGAGAAAGAGACATGCTCTTAGGTGGATTGTGGAGAGCAGCTCCAGCTCCCACATCAACTGAACACAATCAGGTGGCACCACCCAATTCTGTAAAGAACATCTGAAGAGAGTCGTAGTAAGCCCAAGACATGCAACATAAGGTGGATCTATTCCACAAGGGGTAGAACAGAAGATTGCATAGAGAAGCATAGCACAACATTTAGTGTGCCACAACATTCTCAGTTTCTCTTTGGTGTTACTGTTTAGCCATTGCCCCTCCTGAGAGCGATGGTATCATCACAGAGTTCGGGTTTCCCACAGATTGTTTCCCACAGATGAACAGATGATCAAGTTTTGTGCCCAATATACAGGAGGGGCACGTGTGCATGGATGTATTTGAATAGGGGTTGATGGTGAAGGATGCCAACCACCTGGAGCACACCTGCATTCATTAGAAATTTGGGGTTTTCAGCAACTGCCAGGGTCAGGGATTGACATAGTATCTTTTACTGAATTCACTGTAACGAGGACAATATCTACAACCAAAGACCAGGACTTGTAGTACTGTCAAGCTGATCCTTCCTCTTCACTTTAAGCTACAACAGTAATAGCAATGTGTTACAATGACAGACTGTTTCTCACTATTATTTATTTGAGCCGCTCCTGGAGGACCAGCAGGTCAAGACCCTCTTGTACTTGGTGCTGTTCATGATATACAGTAAGGCGTAGTCCCTGTCCCCAAAGCTCCAAAACTGGTAAGCTAACACACACCTTAAATATTTAATACACTTTCTGTACCACCATAAATACCTCACTTACATCAAGATGCTACGAGATACAAACCAATGTCTCATACTGTGGTAATCTAAACAGTAGTCTGAATATAAATTAATATTTCTCACAGTCTTCCTTACATTTTAAAGAGGATTGGATATTGAGAGGCTGAGAGAAGTGTGTGCCATATGTGTGTCTATCGGTAACACCAAAAGTTGTAACAAATGGCAAGCATATTATTGGTGAAGCAAACAAACCTATTGACACACATAGGGGAAAATTCTGTACTTACATATACCCATTCAAAAGATGTGTATTGACTTCTAGAGACTTTCAGAGAATGGAAGACTTTTCTTCCAGAGAACAGAAATGCTGTGCCTGAAAGAGTCATTCCTAAAGAACTCTGTAGGAGCAAGGATGGTACATCTGGGATGATAGCTATTTCTGTCATCTAGATAAGTCCGTCTTCTTTCAGAAAAAAAAAATGGGCCAACTTCTCTGAGTCACACGGCTGCAAACCCATTAGCACTGTCACATTTCAGAAATGCTATTATGAGTGCTTCTCACGCTGACATAATTCACTGTGTATAATAAAATCATCACCTTCTCTCTTGGTCAGGCCCACAGCTCAATAGGTTCTTTGGTTCTTTTCCTTTCAATTTTTTCCCCCTATAAGCAGCCTGTATCCAAATTGTGCCCTTTCTTGTCTTCAATAGTCAGGTGGGTTTTTTCTGACCCTATCTCTGAAGCACCTGCCCAGTCCTTTGTTTTTTTACCCTGAATACCTTGTCCACTACAGCTCTTCCTTTCTAGCCTCCCATATATTCATATCACCTTCTTTTCTCCACAATCCTCTACAACTAAGGAACATCTGCCTTGCCTTTCAGTCTGATCTGATGTATCTTTCCCACACCTTGAATCCATCAATCCCCTGATGATGACATTTAAGCTCCTTCTCCCCATTTCAGAGCTTTGCTCTGTTTATTCATTCAAGTTGGCCCTTATTGAACCTCCTCCCCACCACTCTGGCAGCAATTCCAGGTTTGACAGCTGACTCCCTATTTCTCTGTCAAACTAATAACGGTCTCTTTCTTGCTACCCTTTTTTTAGCCAAATAGCAAGGCCAGTGCCCTATTTTTCTTTTAAACTCCTTGTCAGTACATTCTTCTAATGAAATGCCCACATGAAAAAAGTGCAGTGAAGGCTGGTAAAATTGCTGGGGTAGGAATTGAGATTGAGAGACCGCTTTTGCCTAAAGCATTCAGAGCAAAAGCTGCAGGTGCTTCACCTCCTTCCTACTCACTGAGGATTTGCGGAGCAAGGTCTGTTCTTGACCACTGCCCCATTCTGACCAAGCTCGTTGCCTGCAGCTTTACAAAATCTATCAGCCAGGACAAATGCCAGCTCAGTCTCCATCTCCACATTGCCCGTCAAATTTGAAGTTGAATGGGTTTTAAGTGAGGGCAGAATTTGGCCTGTTTCCTTAATTAAATATGGTCCTGTCAGAAAGCTCTTACATTAGCTGGGGACAAAAAGAAAAGGAGAAGAAAAATTAAATTATGGAGAAAGGGCTTAAATCAGAAAAAGTCATTAAAAAAGACATCATTAAATATATGGGAATTTAAGCAGCTTTTAACAAAGAATGCAGCTGGAAAGAAAGCCCAACTGTATTTTAAAACCTGACAATTAGGTTCTGCTTTATAAATCCTAATCTTTAAAAGACAACACTACTGTACATTGAGGAAAGCTAGGGAAAATTTTTCATATAAAGTCAATGACAATCCTAAAATTCAAGGACAGATAAGGGGTATGGTTCAGTCTTATGTTTATAAAGTGCTATCCATCCACACTTTCATAATACATATTTGCAGAATCCTAAATCATCTAATAGTATGATAAAATGCATGTTGGCTCAAGAGCCAGCATCAGAATGTTGCAATAAATTAAGTTCTAATACAGAAGCATAGCTATACTTATCTATGCACAAATACGCATTTGCACACATGCAGAAAACATGTGTCCAAAATCACGAAACGAAAGCCCTGATTCTATATGTCTGTATGATGGCAAAACTTCCAGCCGTGTAAATGCAAAGTTAACCACATAGTGCAAAACCCGACTCACACATAACTTGTACTACATTCTGCAATATTCCTCATGAGTTCAATTAGAATAGGTACTCTAGCACTGAGTGAACATCACATAAAAATTAGACTAATATCCAGATTCAGAAATTGACTACTACTGGTTTTACCTAAATGTTGGCATGACAAAGTTGAAATTATATGGACCTTATATATACCTCATCACACCTTCTAACCACTCACACACTGTTAAGAGTGGTCACCATTAAAAACTTCAGAGCTTAATTCTTCCAAATAGCTAGCATTACTCTGCTTTTATGGTATTTTCTACAGTTAGTGTATAGAATATCTAAACAATATTAAGATGAAGTTACTGACTTGCAATGGTATTTATAAGAGTTTTAATGGAAGTTTCTGTATTCTGTTGAAAAATTTACAGTATAGTAACTTGCTTTCTCTGTATTAAACAGACTGCTCTAAGAGCTTCCACATGCCACCAGTACTTGTAAAGAGACTATTACTGTGAGAACTGAATAGCACCTCAATGTACTCTATATCCAACAGCAATGTATGCTTTTGTAACAAAAAATAGCTGGCTAAGACCAGCACTTTTTCCTCATTTACTTTATATTGATATATGACAATCCTGATAAGAAAGAGATAGACCTGCCATATTTATAATGAATCATTTTATAATCAAATACTGTATATTAACCTGGTCTCTGGCCAATCTAGCACCTGGCTGCCAGGTTCATAATTACACTGTTCTACAGTGAAGGGTATGAAATAAATTAATTTCATGCTATTTTTGGTCTCACTCTAAAATACATTTATTAGCTGGCTAGTGTTGACAACAATTAAATTTTGCTAATTCAGGTCTTGATTTTCCCTATTTAAATTATTTTTGGTGTTGCTTTGCTCCATATTCTCGAGTCTGATCCATTTTTTATACTTATTTTACATGTTCTTTCTTTGCTTAGTAATTTTGTACTTTACAGGCTTGTTCCAACTTGTTCTCGACTGAGAACTTCAAAATATATATATTTTTACACCAAATCCAACAAGTCTAAAGCTAAAATCAAGAACATGCTTAATATAAAATTACATTTGGATTGCTGATTTCTATAGCACATCCAGCTATAATGATACTTTACTTATCAATCCCTCATTTTTAATGTCAGACATGTTATGTTAAGCTAGCTTGTTCAAGTAATGGATTTACTGATTAGTTCCTGTTTTGGTCTATAATTGTTCAATGATTTCCCCAATATTAGCTTAACCAAAAAGCTTATATATAATTCTTTGCAATATGCTTGACAGAAATACAGAAACATTCATGAGAGAATCACAGTTTAAGTTAATCAATAAAGGCTTTATCAAGAGTTTTTATTTATAGCTAATGCAAATGTTAAAAAAATGTTACAGCCATTAATTATTAGCAGTTTTTTTAAAGCACAAAGTAAGAGTTGAATAAATGTACTTTAAGACACTTAAAGCCCAGGCATTCTTTTTAAAATGACTAGCTAAAGAGCCCCTTGGGCTGTCTTTTTACTGCTTTTCAAAGCTCTAATAGCACTTTTTCACCAAAGACACACCCCTTGAATCCTCGGAGAGATACAATAGCATAATTGTTCTTTTAGGTTTTAAGGCCTTGACATATCTGTCACTGAAAGAACAGTGAATAATAATACCAGAACTATTTCATGCAAATTCCACTTAGAGGTTTCAAGATTTTTGTGAGACGGATCTTGCCTCCTTGTTGACAGTTTTATTGTCACATTAGCTTTACATGAGAAAGTGGTAAAGTTTTCCTCTTTGTTAAATAATACCCCATTTTAAAATCTTTTAGATAAAGTTAAAAACAAATACAAAAACAATGAGATGGAAACATCAATTTGGAAAGATATCAAAGGAGAAAATAGTAGTCACTTGTAAGAATTTTTCCCACTAGCTTTCATTTTTCAAATTATAAATCACACTCATTATAATGTGTAATATGTGCAAAATGAATATTTACTTGCATATATGTGTATATTTACACACACATATAGGGTTATGAATAAAACATACCAGGATGTGTATTCTTAGGCTAGTCAATGAGGAATGGTTCATATCTCAAGGTCACAAAGCTACCAAATACTTTCTGTGTATATATATGTTCATAGGCAGCTGATTGTATACAAACTAAATGCATACTAATATATTGCAACTCCTACATTCACTTGGCAGAGAGGAGATGAGAGAAATATATGCATACTTCATAGAAGATGCTTTTAGGTCAGTTTTGCAAAATTTCCTGAGATGCAGAGGTGTGATGAAGGTGCCATCCAAGATAAGAGTGACAAGTTTAACCCCAGTCTCCAACTAAGCACCACACACCCCTTACTCCCTCCCTCCAGCTGGGATGGGAGAGAGGATCAGAAGAGTAAAAGCAGGAAAACACACGTGTTGAGGTAACAGCAGCACTGCTCAGCAGCGACTAGAACATGTTATCAACATTATTCTCGCCCCAAATCCAAAACACAGCACCGTACTTGCTACTAGGAAGAAAATTAACTCTTTCCCAGCCAAGACCATGACAGTATCTAAGACACCTTCACAAATACTTATAAATACAGTATTTGTGAACGTATTGTTGATGGATCCTGCAGCCCATCTACTCAAGTAGCAAACAGGTCTCTACAGAATTTACAAAGAAATCATCCTGCAAAAAAGTTTTATTTTTCTGCTGCACTGAAAACAATTCTACACTTTGCCTATCTGTCCTCTTCACTAGGAAATAACTTTAATTTGAACCAGAAGAGTCTTTTGATTTACTTGTAAAAGTATCCTCAGAATTCCTCAGACCATGGCTCTAGAACCAGTCTGGTCTAGACCCAATTCTTGTGTTTCTCAAACTGCACTGCAACAAGAACGGCAAAAATTACTACAGAAACACAGGTTTTAAGAAGAGATGCCACACCCCTCTTTTTTGTGAATGCCTGTAGAATAGAAGAAAAGGAGCCCATTTTCCTTTCCTATAACGTGATCTCAAGCATATTTCCTTATACAGTCAGAATTTCAGCCAGCTCAAAGAGTGGGGTTCCCTGTTAGCCCAGCTTCTTTGGAAAGCAACCCCAGAATGAAACCGAAAGGAATGGGAGAATATGCCAATACAATCCACAGAGGCACAGATAACCCTCCCTGGGAATGTGAGAGGAGAAGAAGGAATTGTGTGATATAGTTCGATAACCTGTTCATGAGCAGGGATGTGTCCAAGGATACAGAACTCCTCTGCCATACAAATAGTAGGGAGAGAGGACTCAAAATCCAAGAGATTTATGCTGTGCAACCACTTTTGTAATGGATTTTTCACTCTTCAAATGTACTCTTGTACAAATATTATGCCTCTAATTTGACTGTTTTCAAAGCTTTGTCTCAACTTACAGACGCTCATTTGATTGCACAGGCTTGAGGAACTACCCAGTCCTGGTGGAAAGATAGCTCTGCTCAAGAGCATGCTGTGAATCCGTATGGTTATGAAAATAATCCTGGGATATTTAATATTCATGAGGAGCAAACATGACCTCCAATTTTAAGCTCTTACCTCTGAAAACACTATTACAGGGTAAACTGCATAGAACTGTAGTATAATAAAAAGTTATTTTGCATAAAGTTGGGTGAAAACTTCTACATGCAATGTAAAATGGATTCAGACTATTTTTATACTGAATCCAGCTGCATATATTCTTAGTTCAAGCACCAGGTTCAAGCATACTTAGTTTTCCCTTGAGTTAAACTCATTAGACACAAATCAGATTCAAATTTACCAACTTACAGCTCATTTGCAAAAAATGTGGACATTCACAGGACTCTTCACTCTCAGTACTGAGTTGATAAATATCTCTGATGTGCAAAAATCCGCATTTTCATTTCTAAAGCGAAGTATTGCTGTTGACCAGACTGAGTATTGCTTAGTCCTGGTGGTGAATGGCACCTTTACCAAGCACCTGTAATATAACCAAGAGAATTACATGTAAGACTCACTGATCAGCACTGTGTGAGGAGTTTGAGAGTTCTCAGTGGATGCAAAAGCTACAATGATAATGAGACACTTCCCACTAAGTCACAGAATTACAGCCAAAAACAGACAAAGTTGGCAGTGTCTAAGCGTGGACAAACACAAATATGGCTGAAAATTTCTGCCCTCACTGAGTTGTTCTTTAAGCAGTTCATACAATTCAGATGACAAGTACTTAACCAAATTCTACACTGGCACAATTCAGCCCAGCCTGGACTGCTGGATACTACATAGCAGAGAGACTTTTTCCTAAGAACTGTGGGGAAGAAAAGCCCTTAGAGAAGAAATCTGCCCAAAACTAATTTAGGAAGTGGTATTCCAAGCATAGAACCACCACAACACAAGGTATTTGTTGATGTGTTTCAAACTATGGACAATTGCTCCTTGCATAGGTTATGTAATCACAAATTACAGGTTACGGTCAACTTCCTTAAGCCGGTATTTTTTTCCAGGGTCACTGGGTGAGAAGCGATTGGATGCCAAAATATTGGAGAGGAAGTAAGCAGTATGCAGCAAAGCAGAACATCTTTTTCATAGTGAGAAGTAGAGGCAAGGAGAGGAATGTGTATTTCCTGGGTGCAGTGGCACCAGAGGGCAGGATAGAAGGTGCCAAGTTGGTGATTTCTGCCTGATGCTAGAAACAAGTGACAGATTTAGATGAAGTGGGAAAAAAGCTGGGGATAAGACCCAATTTCAAGTCTTATAATGCCATCCTTCCCACCCTGCCTTTGACCGTGTGGACACTTTACCCACCGAAGCCATAGACTATTGATTTGGGAAAGATGAAAATGGTTTCTGAATGTCTTCCATACGAGCCATGGCAATCCTGAAATGAGGAATATCCCCATCACAAGGGGACAGATGGAACAAAGCCCTCACTGGGATCTTACCATAAGACAAAGTACTGATTGTATATTTTATCACTTCTTTTAAAACAGAAAGTGCCCCAAAAATAGTGGGTATGGGAGGCAGAGCAAGAGCCCACTGATCCCTCAGATCATGGAGCCTGGAGCTGAGGGACCCATCCCACTGCCTCAGGCAGGAGCAGGCCAGACGAGAGGGCACAGAGGGTAGCACCAGCACCCAGTGTTTGGCATCTCCCCAGGGACAGACTAAATCTGAGTCGGAATGTGGCCCACAACAGGCTTGGTGGGAACCATGGCTGGGACAGGACACAGCTGTGGGGAGCTGGGTGAGGGGCTGCTGGCCCCAAGGGGCTTAAATGGTGTTCTGGGCCAAGGGAAGAGTGGGGTAGTCCTGGCGGGAAGAGTCATTCAGGCCCTGATGAGAGGAAAATGGAAGTTTCAAGTGGAAACAGCCATTGCTGAGCAAAGCGCACGGTCTGGATCCCAGACCGCAGTAGGGATGCAGACAAGAATGCAGTGGATGACTTTCGAGTGTTACAGCTGCATGATCCATAAAGAAGTTCTATTAAGCTGCTACAAATTCTGCATTCAGACACACAGTAATATCAAAACACATACTTCAGGGCTTTGGTTGGTCAGGAAGGATTTATTTCTTCTAAATGCACAAGTGCTCAGCAGCAGGAGAGAACTGCCTTGTTCTGACGTCGCCATGCAGTCCCCTGGCTGCCCTCGGCCGAGGACGCCAGCTTCCTGGAATCCCGGCCTGGGGGTGCCGCTATAGGGCAAGCGTGGCTCCCTCACGCAGAGGTGAAACCGCTCCTGGAGAGATACGAGGCAAGGTGCAGGTGAAAGAAGGCAAAGGAGGTGGCGGGAAGGGGTCTCCCCTGTGGTCTCCTTTATTAAGGTGAAGGGTCAAAAGAACGCACAGCACACACCAGGAGAACTCCCAGGAGTTCAGGGAGAGCAAGGGGTTTTAAGGGAAGGGAAAACTGGGCGGGGCCAGGGTTCAGAACCAATGGGGAAATGCAAAGGGGGTGGATACAGGGGTCCAGGGTCCAATCGAAAAAAACTGAGGGGAGGGTACCACAAACAGCAACCAATAACTCACCAAACTTCATAGAACTTTCCAGAAAGGTGGGATGGGCTCAGACCACGGTGCCGCCCTCGGGATCCTCCTCCAGGGAGGAGTCCCACACCTCTGAGGTGGAGCCGGGGTGACTGCCGGCTGCAACAACCGAAGCGGAGCCCTGAATCAGCACAGATTGGCTATGACGAGACAAGCACAATAGACAATATATATCTAAGGTGAATTTTCATTTACAGATGCCTGACTGATATAGCTTTCTTGAATAATTCAAACCGGTAAGAATACCCAGAACTTTGTTCCTTTTTCTGCACCTTGAGTAGGTGCAATTTCCTCCATTTTTTCTCCTTTTCCAGGGGCTTGGAGACTGGTGCACAGTGACCTTTCAATTTCTGTGCTTGTTGATTACAGTAGGTCCTATGGGATGAGGTGTCTGATTTTAAAATGAATTTCTGAGGAAATCAGGATCATTCCAAATAATAATGACCTAACACTGTATGACACTCCATCAGAAATAGATCTTATTCTGAACCCTTTGGCACTTTGAGCTGAATTTGAACACAAATCTAACACCTAATGTATTAATATCTAACTTATATCTAACTCACCCAAAAATTAACTGAAATTCTAATTAATTACAAATTCATAGCTGATATAGTATCAATTGTTGTCAGGCACCAGAAGTATATTATGTATAAATATTATAAATAAATTCATCTTGTTCATATGTTCCCTAAACTAAAAATTATATCCTAGAGATACAGACAGTTCAGGAATTTGTTCATGGTGAGGCTGTACTGCAACTTAAAAATTCCAGATATAAATGAGAATATTTGTCTTTAGTATAACTTGAGAAATTAAAGGAAGATTTCCTTTTTTTTTTTGTCAGCATGACGCATGAAGAAAATGTATTTTTAAATACAAGCAAAGTTCTTTAGTTTTTTTCTGCTTTGCTTCTTAGTCTAGTCATCTCTTCATTTTGTGGATTCTATCTTTAATTCCCTGTATATTCTCAAGCATCATCTCTAAAGTGAGATAATTCCTTCTTTACATCTTCATGTATGCAGATAAAACTTCTCTGCCTGCACAAGTTTATTGTCCTGTTGGTTTAGGATGTACAATTAGATGTCTACATCCAAAACACACCTTTCTATAAATCCAGCCCACTGAATAAAACTCATCTTAAGACATTTCTGTGGACGAAGGTTATGTTTTTCTGAGCCATGTTAATCTCTTTATCTAAACATCAGTAGCTTAATTGGTTTAGATCAGAGCTATACTGTTTTGAGTAAAAGGGTGTGATTAATGTGAACTAAATACAACTGGATCAGCTCAGCATCATTCTGCAGTATACAAAAACTTATTATCATTGGAACTGTGAGAATGCTTGGGAAAGCTCAGCCTTGGTAAACAAATTTCTTGCAAAATCCACCAGAGAAGGTGAGCAGATCGAAGATACCTTAACTGTGCGGAGGGCTTTCTGTCAAAGGAGGTGTACTGTGAGCCAGGAGCATTTTCACCAGTCAGGAGGGCAAGCTACGACATGAAGGGTTATGTTTCATATTTAGCGTGAAAAAAAAAAAAAATTAAATAAATAAATGAAAAAGAACAAGATCCAAGAGCTGCAGGAGCAGTCTTTTCACTACCAGGCACATTTGAACTACTGAAGGGGGGATGGCAAAGGTTCATGGAACTAAGAGTGAAGGAGGGGAAAAGTCCTGCCCTGCGGAAGTGTTTCCTTGAACACGTCAACTGCCTCAAAGGGCAGAAGTCACTCTCTCTGTTGATAAAAAAGCAGAAAAAGCTCTGCTCTGGTAAAACCTGACACATTGCTCAATTGCTGAGAGAGTGATAGGAACAGCCATTGAGGCAAATGAGGAACGAAGGAACAGGAAAGTTGAACAATCTTGTAATAGGCAGAAAATGGCACAAAGATACTACAGAATAATTGAACTTAGGACAATAAATAGAAAATAAAAACAGTAACAAAAGTATAAGGGGAAGTATAAGGGGAATGGGGAAAAGAACAGCAAAGAGAGAATGTGAGTCATAAGCACAGTTGTGCAAATCAGATTCACAGCTGCTCCACATGAGAAAGCAGGGGCTCCTCAGCATGCCTGAAGGTGAACTCCCTCCCACAAGACCTCCAAGCATGGCTCTCTCAACCCTCTCCCTTTCAATAATTAGAGAGGAAATGTCGTAAGCATTAATCTCCACTCCACACAAAAGGCACAAAGCAAGTTAGGCCTCACCCAAAATCTTCGCCCTGGTCTACAACCCTCCCTTGAAGTGGCATTCCTGGAAGGCACTAATGAATTTCACACATCACCTCTAACACAGTGAAGTTTCATTCTTTAACTGTTAATACTACAATTCCCATAGCAATCATGTCATCTTTTCCTTATTTTAGCTGGCTGTAATGGCAAAACTCATCTTTATCATGGTTACAGGAAACAGAAAATACTTGAGGTCCTGCATTTACAGCACTTGATTTTTTGCAGCCACCCAACAGCATCCCTTCATGGCTGAGCTGCAAGATCTCAGATGTCTTATGCATCCACCCATTACAAGCCCATCTCTGCCCAGTGTGAAATCTAAGCCTCTCTCTCACACATTTCACTGCAGATATAAAATACCTAGAGCTCAATGTGGAGAGAAAGAGCTGTTTTCTCCCATTCTTCCCAGTCACTGTGGGTTATAACCCCAGCCTGTCCACCACACAGGCCTGTAAGGTCAGAACTCTCTTCTACACAGGCCCCTCTGTCTATGTGCTTAAAGTGAATTTTGCAATTATATCTAGACTCCCATCTCTCATTTTGATCACTGCAACATCCTTTTCTCAAATCTTGACAAAAACAGCCAGGCCATGCTCAAATCCATTCAAAATTGTGCTGAAAAGATAATTTTCTCAGGCTTTTCCTTTGACCACATTATTCTGCTTTCTGCATCCTCTTGTATGGCTTCATGTTGTTTTTACATTAAACATTAACATCCCCATTCTTGCACGGAGCAGCAGAGTCAATACTCAGTCTGTCATTTCTCAGTCATCAGCTCTCACCTGTGACTGTTTCATGATGTTAGCTTCCTTTTCAAACATATCAGGTATCCTAGCATGAACAATTAGTATTGGTATGCTATTAGTATTCTCAGAGAGTTTTTGGTTTGGTTTGGTTTGGTTTGGTTGGTTGGTTAGGGGTTTTTTGTTTTATTTTGGTTTTGTTAGATATTTACAAAAGCCAATTACTCAGCTGCTGTACTAGTTCTGATTCTCTCCTGCTCCAAGATCCTCTTGGGACAGGATAAAGGTTTTTTTGTCAGGGAATAGGTTATATTTCCCAGATTGTCCTGAGATACCTGTACTGATTCCAGCAAATAATTTTGAGACAGGCTCCTTCAGGGATGCATTTACTTACAACAACTAGGGGTATATATTTTCAAGGCAAATCTCAGTCAAGAGTTAGTAGAAAAATGATTCACTGATCTAGCCTTTTTTCTCAGATGCCCAAACCATGAAGGCTCTTCTAGAAGGTGGAGTTGAGCCTAAGATGCAAGAAATCCCTCAACTTTCCCTTATTAGCAGAGTCTGAGCTTCATTTGAGCTTAGCAAGACTGCTGGTCAGTTTGGTGCTTAACATTTCTCAAGTACTTGGTATAAAGGGAGAAGGGAAGAATTTTGTCTTTGCTGCCTTTTGTCTGCTTCTTCCAACAAATACTACAGGTGTTCCATTCCAACTCCTGCTGTTATTCTCCCTTTTCATCCTTTAGCTTCTGCCATTTTGGAAGACTTCCAGACAGTAACTTTTTTTCTAAATTCCATGTGACTATCCTATATGCACTTCTGGTTATATCAGAGCTCAACCTAACTTTCCACTCCTTCTCTTTGGACCCATCCTAACATATTGATAATATTGTGTAGTGCTGTTTCCTTACCTTTCTTATTAGATATTCCCCTCCAATAGACTTTCAGCTGACTCTGTTCAATGCCTGGGGTGTGCCAGGAGCTATAATTCTAGTCTCCATTTCAGCAGTGTGATGTAATGAAAAGTAAAGCTTTCTCTGGGTAATCCAGGACTTTTATCAGCTAAAACCATAACAAATTATAGCTGTCTAATATGACATGAAATCCAAATAAAATTAATTTGGTGGACATTGTCTAGTAATACGACTCAGTTGTCCTAAAGTGGGTCAGTGCTCAAAAATGAAAGCTCTCTCTAATTTGAGTTCTGGGAAAAATGCTAACTTTTAAACTTCCACAGTGTCTAGTGTTCTGTGCCTATTACTCTCCTCATGTTGGTCTCTTCATTGCTTAAGGGCCAAAATTCAACTTTAAGAAAAATCTAAGAAAATAACTACACAGATGTATAGAAAAGTACATGAAAGCATCCTTGATGCAAAAAATGTAAATCACAATACTTACAACTTATTTCATTTTCTTTCTCCTCCCCTTCTTTTTCTACGGCATAAAAAGAATAATAATAATAATAATAATAAGTAAAACAAACAAACAAAAAAGGAAGCCTGGCATAGTTATCATTCATGTTGATGTCAACAGCCCTGCATAGACAGGTTACAGGAAAATACCACCCCAGGGATCCTATTCATGGTGCACAGCAGGGCCCTGTCTGTAATTACTGTGGCCTAGTTATTTCTCAGGGAAAGAAGTCCACCACCAGATCCTTTTTTTTCTTAATAGGTGAAGTTGAACCTAAAGCACTGTAATTTTAATCAAATCTTTCCCATCTGCGTGTAGTGTCTCTAAGAAGTTGAAGATTTAAGTGTATGTTGTAGGGTTTGCTGAATAGTCCCAGAGGGGGGAGAAAGGGCAGAGAGATTGCAATTATGTTACACTTAAAGGTATTTCTGTTGCCAAGAAAAGGATGGCGGGGGGAAGGGAGGGGTGTCTTGTGAGGCTTTTTTTCCTTTTCTCTCTCTGTCTCTTTTTCCCTTTCCCTTAGTGAGGGTTAAGATGATGTCATGGATGGAAAGGAAATACTGCAATGGAGTGGAAGACAAAGCCAGAGTGAGAGGGGGAAACAATAAAGCAGCAGTTTATAATATGTCCATGAATTGTTTTAAGAATAAAAGGTTTCAAGAAGGATGATTAAGTAGTTTGAGGTAGCATTTTCTGCATTGCTTCTTTTCCCCAGGGAAGTCTCATGCTCAGAAACCATAAGTAAGACCTTATATTGAATGTTACCTTTAATATTTTGATTTCCAATCTCTCATCCCTCTTTATGAGATTCCATAGTTTACATGACAAATCTGCTGTTTGTGCCTTTTGAGTTGGAAAACACAGTTTTCCAGTTATAGCAACATTTATACAGGAGAAGGATCAGATTCCTGTATCAGATGTTTAAGTCTAGCAACTACATGGCCATAAAAGATTATTAAGGTTGCAGGTCCATTAGTACTTTTTGGAAATGAACAGAAGTCGTGGAAGTGACAGGTAATACAAAAATCTTGTCCAGAGAAGGGCTCATTCAGCTGTTATAGCTTTAAAACAACAACACACTTAAAATCAAGCTGCTATGTGCTTGCATTCTTAAAACAAGAGCTATCAAAATAACATGTTGTTTCTTCAAGTTGCGGTTTTCTGTTTTGATCTGTTGCCACTCTGGTTTCTAGACAATACCAGCATAACAAGGGTGATGCTTAGTGTTCAACTGTTGCTTACAAATGAATTGTTTCTTCCCACTAGATAAGTTATGTGTATTCTTGGGCAGCCAGCCTGCGGGTCTAGAGCCAGTCAAATGATATCTCCAATTCCTAAGGGGCTTCCTGCGAGCAAGAGGGTAGATGTGTTCATGTAAATGAATGTTAATAATAATGCAAGTAACTGGATATCTCAAAAGTGCAGTCTAGATAACAGAAACTGCAGCTGTGGCACCTGTCCTAACAAACTCACTACCAAGCAAAGTGTGATAAGATTCTTTATTTTCTGGAAGTTAATTACCCCCCAAATTATTGACTGATTTACTGCAATACTACAGATTCACTCATGTGGGTTTATGTCCTGTCTCTCTGAGGGGGTGCAATATGAAATACCGGTATCAGTTTATGTCCACAGCTTTTGAGTTTCCTTACGAACCTGCTTGGGCATGTTTTAATTAATGTTAGACCAAAATAAATTGTCGGACAGAAATAGCATTGTGAACAAGCTGTACATCCTGAAGAAATTTTTTCTTCCAGTCTGCTATTTTCTAGGATACTGAGGAAGGTCTCCTAGATTCTGCCTTGCTCATGTGTCACTGAATTGAGAGAAGGTGTCAAAGTTCAAAAGCATAGACCAAATACGTGTTCAACACTTCTCAACTCCAGAAAGGATGGGAGGAATAAAAGAAATAATTTATTTAAAAAAAAAAATCATAAAAATATGAAATGTAGAAACATTTAGAGACCTTTCCAGCAAAAAGCCAGTCATACTGAAGTCATATTAATTGGGCCTCATTATATTCTCAAAACAAAATCAAGTATCATTTACAACTTAGCTATTAGAAAAAAAAAATAAGGAAAGAAGGAACATGAAGAAATAGCTTATTTTTCAGGAAAAATTTCAGATCATTTAAACAGTTTTCTGTTCTGACTCACAATTACTTCATGATACATTTCATTTCATGCTAACCTCTCTGTTCTTTGTATAGGTATACTCTTAATTGTTAATTCAAGCAAATACTTTTTAATTCAAGCACATTTAATAACACAGCAAAGTTACATAACATATATGTGTATTTGTGTATAAAAACCCTACAATCATATTATTTTCAAAATTTATTCTTCTTGATAAATTCTTCTAAAACAGTTACTTATTGTCCAAGACAACTTGAGATAAAGACATGATAATACAATATTAAGATTGTCAATATCAGAGTGAAAGAATTAAGGTAACAGTTGAAAGTAGTGAACATTCAGTGTCAATATTTTCTCATTTTATGTTATCCATAAATAGTAATTATAGTAAGCAACATGTCCAATAAGAACAGTTAACAGAAAATTTTCACACAATGAAAAATTAGAAATACATCGGAAGGCTTTTTATTTAAATTCAGGTTAGGTCTGGCTTTGGATTAGTTTACTTGGTTGCTCTTAATATCAAAATCTCTATTAGCATGGATTACCAAAATTTAAGAACCAGGAGAAAGAAAGAACAATTCATTTGCTGCTTTCATTGGTAACCAAACATGTATTTTCTAGATTTATCTTGTTGATGGTAAGTTGTTCCATTTCTAGAAATACAGGGATGATAAGAGCTGAAATGCTTAATTTAATGCTGTGTAAGCAAAAAGTAGCCTTTTCTTTTGGTATGCTAGTTAAAGAGTGGTTTTATTTTCAAAAGATCCTCATAATTATACTAGGACTCCCATTCTGCTGAATCAATTTACAATTAATACAGTAGCAACCTGCTGCTTAGTTTACTGTTGTGTATCTCACTTTTCTGAGCAAATATGAGTGAACACGTAGTGTCTGAGGGAACAAAACTTCCAGACTGCATTTTAATGCAGCGGATTGCTTTATGGAAACTTGGACAACCTGGAAGAAAGTTAAAGGATGAAAGCAAATATGCATCAAATATAATATTCACTATTGCCTAAGTTGTATTTCCTGCCCTGGGAGTACCAGGAGTCATATCTCCCACCCTCTGAGTTTCTGTCAGCAATCAACACCATTTACAACACATGCTGCATAAAGGAAAATTACATTACAATGATAGTTGATCTCTGTTATGACATGTATCTTCATGGCTACGGAGGGAAAAGATAACTCATCACTGAAATAGCCATGAATGATATATCTGTCTTTCTTGGTATGAAGTGTCTTAATAGATATTGGCCCTCATTTGCTACCTATTTACAAAATCACCGTTCTTTAAGAAAGAAAGTTATTTATAAAGGCTAAGAAAGTTAAAACTCAAAAACTTAGCTAGAAAAGGAATTCGTCAATCGTGTACAACATAAGGAAGTCTGAATTTTGTCATTACAAGACATACCTAAACTCAACCTACATATAAACATTAACATCTGACAGCATATTGTTACATTCGTATTTGGAAGTAAGTGCACATACTGTGTGTAATACACATCAAAATGATACACCAAAATGTTGTCTTTGAAAAAATTTAATTATACTTAGTCTGTTAAAGGATGAGGTATGTTGTCTGCAAAAATTGCACACGAGCTCCAGTTAAGCCTTTATAACCTTGTGATCTGTCACATGTACTACAGAATAAGTGTCTTCAGAATGGCTGGAAAGGATTGGCTTCTGGCTGCTTTCTTAAGGAATAAGAGAAATCCTTCCCACATACCTCTCAGTCTCACTCCATACCTTTTCAAACCACTGGCCAACCACAGTTACATTTGAAAGAGTAAAACTTTTAAAGGTCACTAAATTCCTAGATATTTTGTGAAATTCAGTGGCTGAAGAAAGAAAGTCTCTCATGACTTTCTGTCTAGGGGGAACTTGGCTATTATGTGTGCGTGGGGATTTGCCACAGAGGTGATCTGAAGTCTGCAGGAGTGTTACAAGAGGGAACCTGGGGCTTCACTAGGGCCTGGTAACACCCAACAAGTGCCTTAGGAAACTTGGCCTTTCATGTTCTACTGCTCACAGACACTTCAGCTTTTAAAAAATGAAAACACCTTCTCTGTCACTCTGGTTGTACAGAAAGGGCTTCTCTAAAACCTGCCTTTGTCTTGGGCAAATTTCTTTTTAAGAACTTCAGTTCATGGGTTGTATGGTCAGAAGGGAATTTCTAAAAACCTTGAGCTCCTAGCTTGACCTGCGTAATACAAGCTGCCTAATTTTATCTCCTAGTTCCTGCAGGATTATTCTCCTTTCCCATGTAAGTGAACTATATTGAATTTAATAAATCTACAGAGCAAAAAGATTTAGAGTTGAAAGATTATTCTCTTCTCCCAGCTAAGGTCCTTTCCAGAGAAGTGCTAAGGAGCTGGAAAAGTCATGTGCATTCGGTAATGTATGTGTCAAATTAAACATGTATTTATGTTTTTCAGTGGATCTGAACTAAACTTATGGATTCTTATGGGATTAGGCAACTGCATTCATTTCTGATCCATTAAGCTTCCACTTTCTAAAATGCAATGTCTTTAGTCATCAGTCTGAAAAAGTCAAGTCATGACATGGTTGCAAAAATCCCAAGTTTTTCAAACTCTCCAGAAAGTTATTGATAGACCAGGTAATTGCTGGTTTAGACTATGAAACACTGTCTAAAGAGACAGATAAGACTGTAATTCTCAAAATACTCTTCTTATATGTGCTAGGTTTGATTTTTGTTAAGAATAATGGCATCTTATGCTATTTTATTTCACTTGTACCCTGAGATATTGTTTTCATCATAAGATATAAATCACAATAAGCTGAAATACATACTTTTCAAGCTGTAAACCTATAGAAACTGCTACAAGGTAAATTAAAAACAAATTCATATATTTAGATTTTAGTACCTAGCAATTCCTCGGATTTGTTAAAGCATTACTCTCTGATAAAATATCCATAAATCTTAAGAGTGATCTACTGTATTTTCCCGTAAATATACATAAGATTTATAATTTAATATTATATGTACAGGTGCAAGTATTTAAACTTTACCTTGTAGTTTAATATATAAGTAATTAGCCACTTCTGAGTACACTTATATGTTTGACTTTTCCTAGACAAAGGAGATATTAGAGAGAACACAACATAAAAGTAACTTTTAACAATTTATGGATGCTTCATTTTGCACGAGAAAAAAAATTTTGAAATGCTAACCACATATATAATAAAAATAATAACTCTTTCTTAATTTGTCCTCTACAAAACCCAATCCAAGTCACTGACTTTTTCACTGGGAAATTTTGAGTTTTGCTTCTAACTTGGGAGGAATTTAAGGAAAACATGCTACACTGAACCCTCAGAGATACTTTTTTTCCTAATCTCTTGAAATTTTTTTTTGAATGTTGATTGCTCCTTGTCTTGTCCATGCATTTTGATATATACCTTTGCATTAACATGCTATACAAAGCCACTGTATATGGAGATAATCAAATGTTTGGGTTAGAAGGCACGCAGAATATACCTGTGATATTACATTATGTCTGGATGATTCCTAGGCTGTGATGTGTATTACGGGTTAATTAAGGCATGGGAAATAATGTATATGAAAAGATACATCTTCTTTACTTCCAATGAAATAAAAATTTCAAATCAAAAACATCTGTCTTTTTTCATTTATATGTCAAAATGTAATTGGCTATGGATGGGTTTTGTTGCCTTTATTACTTTTAATAGCTGTACAGCCACTGATTGCCCAAGCTGATGGTTAATTTAATTTCTGTCAATACAATATTGGGGCTGTCTGCATATTCAGGCCATGATTAACTGCAGCAGAGTCCATAACAGTAGTGTTATTATTACTGCATTTAACTACCTCTCGGGAGAAGACAAATTAAATTATGTTGAAAATGCTGTTGATTATCATTACAGACTTATTTGTAGAGCACAATTACTGATCTGTTGTAAAATAAATCAAATTTTTTATCATCGTGGTACAAATTAAATGTAATGTAGGCGAATGGAGAGTGGTTACTGGAAGAGTTCAGGCAGCTTTGTATAAGTCAACTGAGCACTGAATTAAAATAATAATCACAGATGAACATGATATTATATTTTAATAACAAGCTACTTCATGACCAAGTGTTCATAGATTATGGGACTTCAACAATAAAAAAGCAAACTTAAAATGCTTTATGTGCTGTTGACTTAAACAAAAGACTGAGGCCTTCACATATAAATTATTTTCTACTGTTTCCTCTACATAAACTGGAAACTCACTTCAAGTAACCAATTTAAGGCACCACTTTAAAAATATAATTACACTAATAGCTTACATATGAAAATACTTTAGCTCTCCTCCTCCCTCTATGATGTACTAATCTCTGCCATACTGTATTAGTACCTTATGAAATGTGGGCCTTTACTGATAACTCCAGTGAAAACAAAATATGTGCAGCATACTAGCAGATATTTAATTATACTGAATGCTCACTATTAAATGCCCCTTAACCCTACATTTTCAGAAGGGCTAGGCAGTTACTCACTGATTCATGAAGACAAATGAGAGCAGGTATAAATGGTTCTTATCCTGCCCTCTCCATAGATAAGTGATCCAGCTTCAGTCACGTTTCTTCAGACCATAAACCATGTCAGGAATCCAAGAGGTAATGCAAGGGAGACATAAGTAGAAGCTGCCCGCACTTTCTTTCCATCCCCATTAGGAGAGTTCAGATTGAATCTCTCTCATGGGAGTAGTTCCTCAGCTGGCATGTACATTGTATCTCCATCAGATTCACCAAAATTCTTATGTTTCATATCAACAAGGGATGTGTTTAATGGGGATTTGTACCACTTATGAGTGTCCTTAGAAGTTGTACTTGCTCATCAAAACCATTCCTCAACAATCTCTGATGCAAAACAGTTCTTACTAACTACAATGTATTCCAGCATTCTTTATACAGAAAAAAAATCCCATTGGCATTCATGGACATTTTGCCTACAAAGACATCACATAAAAAACCTCAGAATAAGCTGTTTCAGTAGATGTCTGTCAATTCATAGAATTCAGGAACGCTATTTTTAATTTTGCCAGACATTATTACTTCGGTCCACAATCCTCCAATAACTGTCTCAGAGTAACCCCTTCTTTATCCTTACTACATTTTCAGCAGGAGTCAGTCATTCCCATGAATGAACTAAATCTGCACAAAGGGTACTTGAGCCCCATAGCTCCTGGCACGCCAGCTCTGGGTTTTTGTTCCTGGCACACTGAGCTCCTAACTGCTTTAGGCATGCCTGGAGCTCCATGGCACTCCTTGTATGTTAATCACATCCATTGTACTCCATGCCTTGCAAAAATTTATATAGAAATCCAGAGTATACAAGCAAATTACATCTGTAAAGCACCCTTTGGCCTAGCAAAAATATGATGGGCAGTGAGCCACGAGTTCTAGTTGCAGCTCTTCATCTGACATTAATAATTCTGTGCACTACATAACCCTTATTATGCAGCAAGGCCTCATTTAGAAAGAGACAAGTATCATTTGCCATATTTTGCAGATGGATTAACTCAGGAGTTGTCATTTGTTGTGCAGCAGGACTCAAACCCCAGGTTTTTAAGAGAGCAGACCCATGTTGTTCACAAATAGCCAAGATCCATTTCAGCTCTATGAGTTTTTCTGGGCTCTCCACAGTCACCAAGCCACATTTCCACATGTAGCCAGAAGATGAACCAAGAAATTTTTACACTGTTGATAAATATATGAACACTAGCATGATTTTACGTGAGAGCAGTTTTCTTTTTTTGTTTTCTCTTTTTCATGTTTAAAGACATGGAAAATATCCTATAAATTTCTGTCTTTCAGTAAAACATCAACTGAAATCATTTTTAGAATTGTCTTCATTAAAAGATCTCAGGATTCAAAGAGATAAACCCTTGTACAAAACAGAAGAGCATAGAATGGGCACAAAGAATTAAAGTTTTTATCTTTGTTGAAATCTAGAGAAATTGAGATCTACTCCACACTCTGCTATAAACTTTCTTTAATCGTGGTGTTCTCCTGCCTCCCAGCTTAAGCCATAACCACCAGTGGGTGTTGTGATAAGCTGCATCCATCTTACTCTGGGCATGGTAGCCAAGGGCTGTCTGGAATGGTGACCCAGACGTCTTGCTGGTATGCAAATATGACCATAAGTCACTCATCTTTCTCTATAAATAGCGGCCAGCCCAGGGCCTGGGGAGCTCTCCTGTACGGCAGCGAGCTGCACGCCAGGATCTCTCCTTGAGCACGGACACCTCTCAAGGTCACTCCTCCAGGTCGAGAGATCCCTTCCCACAACAGATCCTCACTAAGTGATTAATAGCATGATAGACTGACTTCTTATGTAAGGGGTCTAAAGGATTGGCTGTGCACATATAGTCCTCTAGCCATAGACAGCTGACCAAACTTGAGATTAGAAGTGGATCCAGATGCACCTAGACTCCTCTCTGAGGAAAGCAAGAGGATCTGTTCTGAACCTCATGACTCAACAGGAGACAAAGTCGTCTCCTATCCTCTATGCAGTAAAAAAGTCAAGTGTAGCTTGCCAATGAACCTTGTTAAAACCCTGTGGCATTTACTATCAAAGTTTGTTAAACTGCTTGTTTATATTACATTGCTGCTTCTTTCTTATGGGTGAAGCACGTCATTCTATCAGCGAGGTAACACTATCATAATTCAAATTTGTCTTGCTATTATTTATATTAAAAATATATCATTACATTCCCACTTTCTTTTGGCTTGTTATACTGGCCTGGAAAGCTCACTTTTAGGATTATTTAAAGTGTGAATGTGTCACGCAGCCTGTTCATTTGAACCACACTTTTCAGCAACAAAGCCATCCACAGAATTGAATATAACCAAAAGGGTTTTTTAAGTCTTTAACCATTTATCACCTCTACACAACATGAAATTCCTCTTGGCACTTTGGACCGCCATAAGAAGGAATAGGCCCTGCCACATGGAATTTATAATACAATTTCAAATGTGAGACAAAATAAGGGTTAGTAAAACCAGAAGGGCAAGGTTTAGCTTTACTTTGAGAAAGAAAAGATGCACCACAGAAGGAAATAGAAAATGTGATGATATAATCTGTTCTTAAAATATTCTAAGAATCCATTATGAGAAAGAGTGATAGATTCTGAATGAAAGGAAGTTGCTAGTGAGCTTTCCATACTATGTGGCAACATTTTTGTTCAGTTTATGCTACCAGCCAAATTATTTTCAGTTTTCAGTGCAGGACTCACTACTTAGTGTTTCTGCTTTAAAAATAAGGACTTGTAGAAAACTGGCTCTGGAAAGCTTTAACAGATCTTGTGGCTAGAAACAGCATACTTAGTCCTAGGTTTCCTATGTGCACATTTATGCAGAAGAGGAAAATCACTCAGAAACAGTGTTTAATTTTTAACCATTGTTTCTATTCACACACTACTTCCCTCACCCTAAAATGGTGTTCTATATTACAAACAAGGTTAACTAAGTTACACCAAAGTCAAGGGGTTTAAAAAAAAAAGCAGTAAAGGTTTCAGTGTGTGTAGATATGTTCCCACCAGCTCCCACTGTGTAAACTTCCTGAAGTTCACTGCCAATACAGCAAATTAACACAAATTTGACCCAAATCTACTCATGTGACATTGACAGAAAAATGTGTGAAATCATACATGTAAAAGAAAATTAACTCAATACAGCCTTTTCTATTTTTTGAAAAGGTAAACAGTGTAAGCTTTGCAAACACAGGAATATAAAAGACCGATGTTATTATTACTCCACTTGATTAAAGATTACAAATACCCGTAAAAAGCATACCAGCCTGCAGTAAATGACACCAATATGTTCTCCTAAGAGTGATTGTTTTGACTGAAACAGCATAACTACTTCAATATCTATGCTCAATGCAGGTGAAATGCACTCCACAAAGGCAGAACTCTGAAAGGATCCCAATGCAGTAGTGGAGGGCACTGAGTTTATTTGATGTGACACACTCCATTCATCTTCATGAAAGTTTCAAACTCATGAGATAGATACAAACTGATGTCTATTGTCATTTACTGGGAAACTATGAGGTGTAAACACTTCACACAACTCCCTCACAAACATGAAGCAGGATGATAGCTTTGATGGCACTGATGGATGGTGTCCTTATGGGCAGGGGAAGGAGATTCACATCAGCACTGACACTGTGGGATCTATCAGCTGTCCTTAAAACAAAGTGCATCACAGGAGAGTACCAGAGCACAAACATATAACAGTGCTAAGACTTTGTTCCCTCCTTAGGAACACAGCACAGATAATTTGATGACTGCTCACAAGATGCCAGCTGTAAGGTTCAGAGATAAACGGCTCTTCATTACGTGATTATGCCTTATAATAATGTCCTCCATGTATGATTAATATATTCCATGCAAGATAAACCATTTTATGGAATGATTATGAACTGACCATATATGACCATGGTACAGTAGGCAGAGCAGTCCCTGTCCACACATGGGGAAAAATCTACTGTCCCTGAAAAAATGGTGGCGCACTGCTTGCTATATACTTCCATAGAAAATATTCCTAACAAGCATGTCTTTAGGCTCTTACTTCAGAAATACTTATGAATGAGAAACAGGAGACTTCAGCTTAATTTGGGCAAGAGAGATAATGCAGCTGGGTAGGATAAAACTACTTCAGTAACCAGCCAAGTTATTACCCTCATTAATTGTCAAAGCCATCTCTCTGCTCTTGTCAATGTAAAGCCATCCAGGAATCTTCCCTGAGCTTGCTCAGCCTCAGGACAGACTTTCAGCCTGAACTCCAGAAATCTGTAGACAATACTTTTAGCTATCTGCATAAGTTTTCACTTGGACCTCTGCATACTCAGACACCACTTCCTTAATTGTAGCCTAATAGCTTGCTTAATAATTCCTAACTTCTTATGAATAGCATCACGGAATAGAAGTGGATGATAATATATGTGGCACAGTGACAGAACTCAAAGAAACTGTTCAGGAAGGGTATAATTATCTGTATTTCACAGATCTGTAAAGTGAGGTGCAGAGGGGTAACATCTTTCCTCGGACACAGGGAAATTGTGGTAGAGACAGAAGCAGTCATGTAGCCTTTATTCCTGTACTATCCTACTGTGTTTTGAAATGTGGTGTAAATGAGACATTATCATAAAATATACTGTAATCATGATTTTGATTAAACCCCAGATCATGTTAAAATACTGGACTAAGCTCAGTATTTTAAAAACAATTATACCAGTACAGTAATAGAGGGACAAGTTGAGCAGTTTGTTTTATTGACTCTTAATTGGAAATATATGTTTTGTTTATCATAGTACTCTCTGTAGGAGATCAAGGTGCAAGAGATTTCAGTCTGACATTACTATATGAGCAGGTTGGGAGTAAGTACTTTTCTATAAATTAAAATTAGCCCTTTAACAGGACTTAGTAGTATTTTAAAAATTTTCTATAGGGAAAAGTAAATAATTGTTTTGTCAATGCACTTCTTTCTTGGTCTGTGAGTTTTTAGATTTTTACTTTACTTTGTAAGAAATATTTTCACCTGGCACTTAGGCAGCATTTTTGTTTTCCTTCAGATATTTCCAGGCTCCATGTTAGATTGAAAATTCTGCTTTTCCAGGAAAATCTCTGTGCAAGTCACTCAAATATCTTCATTTGTTAAGTCAATAATAATATTGCTGTAATTCTCTGTCACACCAATAGCTCTAGATTCAGTTATATGTCACAGATAAGTTACTAATGCCTGTAAAACTTCTTGTTCAAACAGTATTCTATGCTACTTTTGGAAACCAAACATTCTACCACTTAAACAGTGAACATGTATCTGATCAATCTGGTAAAATAATCAGATACACTTATAGCATATTTTGTGCATTATGCAGCTAATTAAGATTACTTTCTTTCTTTCTGTGAAACAAATTATTGGACCTGAAGGGTACTCTTGCAACTGCAACATTTCAGGCAAACAAAAAAACCTCACCATCAAATCAAGGAATAACCTTTTCTCATTGCATTCTGACAAATTTAAAAAATCCTACATTATTTTTAAACCTGTAGATTCATCGTGTTTCTTATGAAACCACAGCATCAAGAACCAAAACACTTAGAATGTCCATAAGATTACTGTCCAGAATAAAACACCCAATGCAAATATCAGATATTAATTGGACTCTAACACCACAGCACGTTTGTTGAACAAAAAAAACGAAGCAAAACCAAAACCAATAAAATCCTAAACAAGCACACAAAAAAAAAATAAAAAAAGGAAAGAAAGAAAAGACAAATAAAACTATGCCAAAATTATGTGCAGAAGTTACAATTTATTTTAATGTTCTGTGGTCATTCCAGGCTCAATATGAAATAAAAATGCAGAGCAGGAACACTGTTTGCAGTCACTACATACGAAATAACTCATATTATCTCTTTTCAGCTTTTAAAAGGTATATTTAGACAATATTGGTCTAGTACTTCATCTGAAACCTGGGCCAGTTCTGGCTGAAATTTTTACTAGTCTGCAACAACGTTTTTAACTCACTCACATTACACTCATTTTATAAGCATGACTGAAATTTCCCTCAGAATCATCTCCCATTCTCTCTTGCAATGAAAGTGTATGTGATGCATGTGTTCAAAAATTACTAAATAGCGTCACCAAAATATTTGCTACCAGATTTATTTGATAGCTTGTCTATCTATTAGCATTAAAAAAAAAATAGAAAGAAACAACCTTGAGACATAAGAAAAAAAAATTGTGGAAGCTTAGGTTAAGAGAAAAATTTAAGGTGTTTAAGGCAATAGTAAAACAATAAATGTTTTACGGTTATTGATTGCTGCTGTTACTGTTGTTATTCTTCACTTGTCCACTGACATTTTGAATTAAATCATGATCCAGTCCATGAGCATCTCTAGTGCATATGAAAAGGCATCCACAGAATCATCTTAGTCCGTTAAGGCTATGCTGGCAAAAATGTATGTTCACCAAAACATACACCAGAGTTTGATTCCCTTTTGCTTAATACATAAGCAACAGACCTGGAGCCAAAAGTTCATGTCTCTGATCCAAATCATCAGATCCTATGTCTGGTTTTCTCCATCAAGTACCTCAGAGAATCAGTACTCAAAATATTCTTATGTTTTTGTTTGATCTTATTGCCAATTACAACTATTTGGAACGCTTTCTCCTCTATTACTCAGAGTAGCAAAACCCAAGGGAATATCTCTCTCTCTGTAACACAGAGAGTTCTGTATTTTCTGACCAAAACTGAATGATGGTTTTCTGGACAGTTCCACTGAAAGGGGCATCTCTATTGCTTTCAGTTTTTCTAAGAAAGGTGTAACTGAAAGACATACAAACCCACAAAAATCTGAGCAGGGAGAAAAAGCGTTACAAGGGGCAAATAAAGGATAAGGTATTACAGAGGCAGAATGCAGGAGCAGCTTGTTTCCTGAGTGAGTGAAGAAGTTGACTTTCTTGGCAGCAAGTTCATGGGCTTGACTTGTGGTATCATCTGAGGATCTCCCTGACATGAACTTCAGAAATATTCACCATACCCTGTGCTACAGGGATTTTATTATTTTGAAATTCATTTTCTTAGTACACTTTTGAACGTGAAACCCTAAATGATAGAGTACACTGAAATCAATTGATGAAAAATGCTAAAGATAGAAATTTTATTATCAAGGTCACTCAAAATGAGGTTGAGCTGTTTTAAATGCAGGTATGTGCTCCCAGCTAGTCTAGTCGATCTCATATAATACATGTAATTGCAACTTTGTATCTTATTATTGTCTCCACAGGGGTTTTGTGGAGACACACATTTCATATGATAACACACAAATATTAAACTATGTTTTTAAAGAATACAGACATGGAAGCCTTAGTGAAAACTGGGCAGTATTCCTTTTCATGGGGAATCTTAATTGAAGAGATGCAGTCCAAGGACTCTTTTTCCCTGAAACAGCACAGAAAAATGACCAACTGCCTTTGATCAAAAAAAATCCACCTTGTAGTCATTCCTCTTAAGCAGAAAAGCATAGAAGTTAGTGAATTGACTAAATTAGAAGGATTAATTAAAAGGACAAAATTAGAGAACCAAGCTGAGAAAGGATTCGAAACCAAGAATGTATTGTGACAAAATTAATCCTTAGTTTAAAATGATACATCAGAAAAGAAAACCTTCCAAAATCTGTTAGGCTTTTTTAAGCATCTTGCACTAATTCATCAAGGAACTCAAGGAATGAATAATTGTAAGACATTCAGGTAACTCAGCAGGATTCAGGAAAAGAATTTGAAGGTGTTAAGGTGCTACAACACCTAACTGTGGAAGTTAGGCGTAAATTTTTTCAAGAAACTGCTGGTTCTTAGTTAAAATCCAGGGACTTTGTCCCAGATACAAAACAAATCTAAGAATTTTGTTGCTCATCATATCTGTGCCCCTTTAAATAATTATAATTATCATTCCTTATACATTTTCACTCATTTGTTTATCCAGGTATTCTGGCACCAATTTAACAAACATTAAACACACAAGATAAGCACTTGGTGTATTTTACTGGTTTGATAAATCAGTGGAAGGCCTACAGAAACAGAAACTATGCTGTGTACATTAACATAGGTTTCAATATTTCACTAACAATATGTGACTTGCTTTGCCATTATAGGCTGTAGTTTAATATTTTCAAGAACAGAAAATAATCACCTTCAAAGACTACTCTATGATATCAGTTCTGGTTATCACATTTGCTTCAGATTTTTTTCCAGTTTAAAAATTTTATTTTTTATAGTAATGCATTTTTAATATTCAATTCTACTTTAACTACATATCTGCTGATCTATATTCACAGATGATCTTTAGACAAAAATATTCCTCCTTGATTTATTGTCTTCCATAGTGGAAATTATTTTGTGATTAAGTACCTTTGCTGCTGAAGAGTATGCAATTCCTTGTCATCTTCTCTTCAGCTTCAACTACTAACAATTACAGGGTTTTTTCTAGTTGTACCTAATAGATCATGAATTCCTGTCATATTCCCCAAACACGTACCTAAACCAGTCTGAAATACCTCAAGTTTACTTTCTGTAGGAGGGTTCTTTCACTATGTTAACCAATCCTGTAGTGGTTTTAATCTCAAGCTCTCCATATATCAGTATTCTTCCTAATCATGAATATCTGTAAAGGACACATTATTTCAGGAGCTATTCTTCCTGTATCAAATATAAAATGAACGTATTCCCTTATTTCTAAAACAACCATCTGTATTGGCCCCTGAAGGTACCATTAACATGTTGAACCACTGCACTTCACTAGGAATATGAGCACATAGGAATATTCACAAACAAATCCTTGCTGAAGTTGTTTCTCACACAACATTGTCCCACACTTCTTTGTTTCTAGGTACACAAAACTACCTTTGGCCATTGAAATGGATCCTGCACTTAACTTTTACACCTTTTTTTTCTATCTGAAACATATTTCATCAGTAATCTGTCACTCTGTAAATTTCACCAGTTCAAATTATTTGCTCACTTCCATGTCAACAACCATGCTACAAGTGGTATTAGACATGCAGTTACAAAACTGAAATATGCAATTACAAAATTTTGTACCTTCCTTTTTCATCCTAGGTAATTGACTAACATCTTACAATAGTAGGAGCAAGATAGTTTGCTTTTTTTTTTCTGTGCCCAAAATCATATTCAGACTTACCTAACAGCCTGAATGTAGCTGAATGTATTTCTCCCTCCTGAATTCATTTTCTGCTACATCATACATGAAACTAGTTTATTATCTCTTTAAAGAGCAGGACAACGATTCAACTCTGCCATGTCTGGGCACACAGATTGTCTGTAAAATATCATGTAGCTTGTAATGCTATTGTTACAAGAGCAAAAAAAGGAAAAAAGTTATATATTTCCAGGAGACAATCGTAACAGTTGTGTAGCAACTGTGCTTTATTTTCAACAGTTTGATTCAACATGAGCTATATATTCTTGCATACAAAGAATGTCCTCTCTCCTCTCTCTCTCAGATTTTTGGACAAGAGGGGTTGATTGGTCAGAAGGTTACAGAACTCAGCAGAGGTCACCTGACAAAAACTTTTCAAGGAAAAAGAAAACGATCAGGTCAGTGGTACATATAGGAGATAAAACTTTTAGTCAAATACTGTTCCTCTTCCCACCACAAACCACACACTGTAAACAATGATAAAAAGGTGACTGGAAGCCTTATTGGTCCCAAAGGATGTCATTGTCTTCTCAGACCTTCTGATGTCAGGTCACCACTGACTGCAATGGCTACCATATGAACTGCAATGCCTGTCATGTGCTGAAGTCTGATTGTGGAGGGTCTGTCACAAATTCTTTACGTTTTATTCTTATATATTTAGTGCATCACTGTGAGGCTTCTGGAAAAAGGCCAGGTCTGAAAGGTTTGGTCTGAAAACATCTTATAAACATCCGTAAGCCACGATTGTTTCAGAAAAATTCCATTTTTAGACAGCAGTTTTGATTTTCTACCACTGCAAACTCTTCAGAAGAGGATGTATTTTGTGAAGAGTTCAGCAGTACATGTTTCAGGATTAGTTTTAATTATCATGGTTACAAATTGTCTCTTGGGTCATGAGACATGACCCTTTTGCATGCCTTCTTCAGTTAGTTACAGATAGACTCTAGTGAACTGAAGAGTTGTAAAGCACACTGCTGGCAATGAAAGGATTTGACAGTAGTCAGAAGCCACAGAGAATATTTTTCTTGTCTTTGGAATATTTCCTTCAATTTGCCAGCCACTATGCAGAGAACATCTGTGTTAGTAGAGTGACAAAAATTTCCAAAAACTTACTTATTATCAGTTATGCTTCATTAAGAGAAAACTGATTCGCTAAGTCTGGACAAACAGAAACAGAGAGGGTAGCCTGATATATCATGTAAAGAATAATGCATAGGTGGCTAAAATGGCATCACATTGCTGAAGTTATTCAAAAATTTTACAGCAGTATAGTCATTGTCACTGAGTAACTGGTTTACATAGTGTTATCCATTCAACAACCAACCAGAGCTCAAAATAAACTCTAGACTATCTATATTTCCAGCATGAGATGTGAAATGTATGCTATGATATAATGTGTTTTCTTCATTTTAGAAGTGGTCAGAAGGGCTAGAAAGAATGCTAAAACATATTCCTTAATGTTTGAATGGGGATCGCTTCTTTTGATTTGCAATTAGAAAGAAAAGATTCACAATGTTTTAAATGTTGAGAAGTCAGTAGTAAACTACTGAGGAAATATAGTTAAAGCTGCAGGATCAGCTCACACTTCAGAACACAGTAGTTATCTAAATTCAGCTAGTAACAGCCACACAGAACAAATTACTCTATATTATGCAATGTATATCAGGAAATTGTAAATTTTAAACAAGGATTAGCTAGAAAACAGAAATAGACAAATGAGAAGCTAATCTATAGACGATAAAGAATATAAATTCTTCAGGAAGGACCCTTTCCAACATGACAGCTCATGGGAAATTAAAGGTGATCTCAAAAGGCAGAAGCAATGTCATAGCTGTAACGTGTACCCCAAGATTTTCCTTTCATATTTATCTAGCAATAAGGGAAAATAAAGCCAGTATAGAGCAGCACACAAGAGATCATTAACCAGATGATGAAGACAGACTTTAAGTTACCATAGTAGATCTTTTCTTGCACAAAATTAATTTGGTTGACTCTGTTGCCAGGAGATATTTGGGAAAGAGCCAAGAGACTTATGGCAATAAATCAGTGGGAAATAAAATAAACAAGAATTACAGATATTGTCAGAAAGTTAGTGTCTTGCTATCTTGCTTTTCATAATACAAGCTAATTTCTTATAAATGTTCCAGCTATTTTTGCAAAGGAATTTTTTTTTTAAATGGCACTGATCCTAATGACATTTGAGAGGACGTCAGTCAGAAGAAGCAGAAAAAGGAAACTAAGTCTTCTTTCTGCTCAGTACATTGTTTTAAGAAAAATCAAATCAAACAAGACAAAATCAAACAAACAAAAAACCAAACAAAGACAATCAACAAACTACCAAAAACCTGAACTGAGTGATAATGGGAGGGCTGCAATGTGTAGTTCACTCCATGGCCAAGCTATGTTTATATAGTATTGAGCAATGTCAGAAAGTGATCTGGGCTGACACTGGTCAGTTATCAGAAGAAAGAAGTTCAGAAAAACACAGGTACTACAAAGTGTAATGGTTAATGTTAGCAGTAAAATTTACATCCTCCTTGAAAAATTATGATATTGGGATGCAGAAAAGCCATTAAAGTCAGGTTTCAGATCAAATTTGGAAAAATACTAAAGTACATGCGGACATCAACAGGTCGTGACACTTCAGTGTATAATGGGCAGGTATTCAGGAATGCATGTAATTTCATTCGGTCTTTTCTAAAACAGTGTCCCTTTTGTTTCATACTGAGAAATCATTCTTTCCTAGAAGACACTCTGGTGGAGAAGTACATAAAATTTACATTTTGTTATACCACAGGAAGAGGGTCATTTTTAAAGGAAAGACATTATTCCTATATATGTTCAGCTTTTGAAAGATATTAACAGCAAAATTGCCATGTAAATATAAGATATAAATTAGTATTATTGTAATCAGCAAACACTTCTTTATTTGAGAAGATTTTCTTTCTCTGAGACAAACAGAAATATCCAAGAAGCAAAGTGCCCATTATTCCATGTCAAGGAAAGCAAATGAAATGGATAATTTAAAGTAAAAGTAACACAGAAATCTCACTTTCCCTTTCCACTCCCTCCTCTACTCATGTATACACCACACAAGAGAGGTGAGATGCTTAACAGCTTGATAAAATGATGCTCCAATGGCAAACACTTTAGGGAACTGACTTTCAGCATCCCGTCTGTCTTTAGGTTGGTCTTATTGCTTAGGTTGTAGAGTCAGAAAGTTATTTAGCTGTACACATTATGTTCTGAGTGAGCTGAGTGCATGTAATTTATGACTGTTGCACTTTAATGCATATTTAATAAAGCTGCAGACATTTATACACCAAATCAACTGTGTCAATTTTGTTTGCTTTGGGAAGATGGAGATGTCCCATGGCAATGCTGACACTCCTAGTGAGATTTAAATTGTAAGACATTTCATTTGAGAGGAGAGCACTTTTAATATACTATAGCTTGATACAGCAAAAATAATCAGCAAGGGCTGACTAACAGATACAGGGAACAAGAGAACTAAGTCTTGTAAAGAGTCTCACCTTTTGCTTGCAGACAAAAAGAAGGAAATCAGATACTAGCTGGCTCAGAAAACCCCCAGCAACCAACCAAAGCTGACAATTAAATATCACCTCAGGTTTTAAGGGGGGAAGGTGAGTCCATGTAAACAGGGAAAGAAGGATAATCTTTCTAAATTAGCATTGTCTACAAAAGTTCTAAGTGTCATTTCTTTTTTTCCTTACTAGGACGACTACATAAATTTGCTTCTCTGCCACTGAGATTCGCAGCAGAAGCAAAGTCTGTCTCCTGATGCCTCGAAATATTAACTTCAGTTTTAATCTGAGATATTTGTACACATCACAAGGAAGATAAATTTGCCTTTCATCTCTTCTTATGCTTTTTGATCAAATCGATCAAGATGGTATGGCTACAGCATCAACTGACTCAATAGTTTCTAAGTTTACAAGCCCCTTAAGTAACTGTACATGGAAGACATCTCTCATCCGGTGAAAAAGCCTGGACTAAAGCTAGCTGCTATTTGAAGCACAGATCTGGGCTGCAGTCCTTGTTCTGACAGTCTTTCAGATGGATCTGGTTTACCTAGCCAGGCCTCAATGCTGCTATCAGCCTGAAGGTCTGCAAGGCAGCTTTGGAGAGACCATGACAAGCTGCACACTGCTGCAGCTTTACAGCCAGCAGTAGCCAAAGCAGCCAGCTTGAAGCTGAGTGGATGTGTCACAGCAGTGATTTCAGGGTAGGTATGTCCACAAATGTCCAGGTTTTGCCCATGTTTGAGGGTATAAACACTGTTGCTGAATCAGCTTTTTTAATCTAACTTGAGGATATGTTTAGAGAATTACCTATTTTTTTAAAGTAAATATGAACTTCTCTGATGGGTAGCAAGCCAAGTAGTGACATATATGAATATATATGCATTGTATTTGACTGAGGAGCCTGAAATCTCAACTAACCAACATAGCTGAGAGGTGTTCAAACCAAAAAATCCTACTTAGAAAAGAGGCGTATTCAATATATACCCTGAAACGACTGATGACCAAAAATACGTGGTCCTAATTGAAGTGATGAACTGCAAACCTCAACAGAAACGTGTCAGGAAACCTGCACTTTGTTTTGTAAAAATCTAAAAAAATCAACCACTTAAATCAGAATACTTTAAACACTAAGAATAAGAACATAGGGGACAAAAGATACTGACTCCAGAAAAATCAGTGGGAGCTTCGCTGATGTCAGCTGACCAGGATTTCACCTGGTAGGCATATTTTGCTCCTGCATATCTGATTGTTACTGTTCTTTGTTTGTATATTAATGGTGAGATTTCTCACCATGTTCATATATACACAGCACGTTTCATATTTATTTTTTTCAAAACTTAGGACTGTGGTAGGAAATTTTTATTCCTAAGGCTCAGTTTACAGAAAGAGGGACCATGGTCTATCAGTCAGGGAACCAGGACCCTCTGGAGCCCCAGAGTTCATAATGGGACACAAAACTCAAAAGCATATATGTGGGAGAATGAATATATGTGTACAAGGAGTAAAATGTCCTGATTTTCTGGAATTTCATGTTATATCTCTATTCATTTTTTTTTTTTTTTAAATAAAATTTTCAGACTTCTTTTTTGTCCCGCTTATAAATACTTCTTAAAATATTCAGTGATTTTGGCTGAATTTTTTGAACTTGTTCTTTTAATCTAATTTCTACTTCTCCCTTGCAAGTGCTAAGGTTTTCCACCATTACACAGAAAGAAAACATAATAATACGAACTATATAAGGACTAAAAAAAGTTTATCCTGAATGTATGGAGTATTTTCTAGCCTGAGAAGCAAAAAGATGTGACTGGAAAGCCACATCTAGAATAAAGGTTTTTGGGAGATAGGTTATTTTTGCTATAACATCAGAGTACAGAGCAGCAGGCTATGGGCTGCCTGTTCTGATGGTATGATTTATTCCTGCTCATCTGGTGTCACCAACTCTACCCTCACTGCAGATGATTACAGGACAAAATCATTTAAGGTTACAAAGCCCTGCTCAATCAATACTATTCAGTCCAGCAGCTCAAGGGTGTAAAAAATACACTGTATCAACCATTCTCTCTTTTACTGTATATATTTAAATTGGACCTTGGGATGACCATTTATTACAGTGCATGTTATGGGTTCCCAAAAATAAATGACTTTTTGACACAAACTTTCAGGCTTTCTAAATCCAGCTTCCACACTGCTTGAGGCTAGAAATTTCATCTAAATATTATTGAATTCCAGCACAACATTAGCATGAAGAGATATTTACAATAACACAGCCATTACAACTCAATCAAAAGCTGATTTCAGCCAGAATTATGCAGAATTAAATCTTGCAGGATTCAAATTATTAAAAATCTGAGACTCAATAAAGTGTGGTCTAGAAGTCCCATTTATCAAGGGAGCAGAAGTGCTTCTACAGTTATAGTGACTTTTTCATATATATTCTTCAGGAATTTGCATGCATTTTAAAACATTCGAGTTTAATTCTTATAGAAATCAAGTAACTATACCATATTTATACGGCAGTAGGAGCCAACTGAGAATCATTTCTTTTTGTTTTCCTTTCTACATATCACATTTTAAATACATTAGGATTTTTTTTTTCTGGTTCCCACTGGGTGGAAAAACGTTAATCCAAAATACAAGAAATGTATGTATGCTTGGTTTTAATACGAGCTGAACCAACACACCGTTAAAAGTAGCTAGACTGAATTCAAAGCAACAATTAAAAAGAACATTGCTATGCAGATAATATACTGAAAATAATCTCTCACTTATTATAGTTGACCAGAGTGATTGTTTTCAAAATCCGATATATTCATTTTGGCCTTTTTCCAACTCATAAGCTACAAGCAGGGTCAGAGTCCAGCTCTCAATAGTAAGGCACATCTCACTCCACATGCTCTACTTAGCCCCCTCCTCTTACCACTTCCCACCCAAATCCTTCAAATAAAACATCCCATGATTCATTTCAGTTTTTTTCATTGACCTGTTTAATGTGTGATGGATGGACTCCTGGCACCTGTCTCACTGTGAATCCTTTTCATCACTTGCTTCTTTCCAAACCACAGCACTAAGATCCTAATCCATGTGTCCTATGTTCACGGGAAAACGCAAAGCCTGTCTTGGCCCTCACAAGGCTAAGAAGTAAAGGAATGGATCTTCAGTCAGTGACTTTGACACTCACATTGCACCAGCTGAACATTTAGTTACAGAACAGCAATACTGATCTGAAAACAAGGTTTCAATTCCCCTGGTTTTACCTCTCCTCTGGAAATTATGTTGACTGTATTTCTCAGTGAGTTCCAATTGTTTTTGTATTAAACAGATGTAGAAGCAATCATATACACTGGCTAACTACTCAGTCTGAAGACTTTAATTTGAGAGATTACTAAGAATTACCACTGGCAGTGATGTAATATCAGCTTTCATTCCTTTGTCATGGTCCATTTTTATGGTACCATAAAGTTCTAAATAACCAAAAACTACATTATACACTGATGCCAAAAGAAAATGTCACCTGCATCTTCACAAAACTAATTACTCTTGATCACAGAGAAATTTCCTAGGGAATTAAAGGACGGAGTTGTCTTCTTCCTAACCCAAGCTGGACATGAGGCCAGGTCATACTAGAAGCTACAGTCTAAAGTAAAACCTGTAAGTAGCATCCACATCTCTTTAGGCAGGACAAGCTTAGTCATGGACACGCCCTTCCCAAACACTCTCACCTAATCCCTGTCTTTTCTCCCGCAGCAGACACTGCTAACACAGCATCTCCAAGTAATGTCTTTGCAAATCCAGCTATCAGTAGCTCTGTTGCTTTCACGGAACCAGTTTCTCCGGTTCTGTCATCACACAATAGCTTCTTCATATGCGGTGACACTACTCCGCAATTTACACTTCATGAAGATCTGATCTCAGAATTTCTGCTCTCATGACTAGGGAGGGAGGATTTGGATCCAATTTGCCATATTCTATCTTTGATTTCATTCTTATTTAAAATTAATTTCAAATTGACCAATAATTCTTTAAGTAAACAGCTCAAAATTAAAAGGAAATAAGCTCAGTCAGCAGTAAGAACAATCCAACAGCTAAACCACCGCTAAGAAGAGGTGTTAAAACACCATCTGTAGATATATTTAAAAAGGGATTATAGGGCACACTGAAGATTAGATGATCTAACTTCCCTTCTAGTTGTAATCTCTGATTCCATTGTTCAGTTGGTTTAACAAAGCATACCCATATTAAAGGCAGTCCTATAACGTCCAAGAGTAAAACATTTTTCAGACAAAATTGTCATTAACTGAACAAAAAATGGTGTTATATCACTCACCAAGCATTTGACCTTTTGCCTTTGACCCACCAGCCTAAAATTATGTGTACTTCACTCAGGTGTAATGAAACCACTTTTATTTTTAAATTAACACTGCATTTTGGTGAACCCATAAGAGGAAAAATGTTATATAGTATTGACCAAAATTTGACTTTGATTTGAGATTCAAAACACCATTCAAGTTAATGGAAGCTACAGGGGCACTTCTAAAGGCAGAATTTTCCCCTACATGATAATATAAAATTATACAGCAGAAGAAGGTGAAAAAGTAAAATAAGGAATTAAGTAATTTAAAAGTAGAGGTTGTAATTTCTATCAGAATTTGAATGTCTACAATTGCAAATATATTATGTTCTTTGACATGTCCAAAGAAAAGTGATTATTTTCAACTCAAGGAATGTATTTTAATGTCACTTAAAATTTATGCTGTAACAAACTTCAAAAATTATTCTTTCCTCAAAGAAGAGATTGTTTCTTAATATTGAATTTTTTGTTGTTTTTATTTCCCAGGAGATCTCTTAAATAAAATGGTAACATTACTACATGGGAAGTAGGTGTGCATGTAGGTGCACGTGTGTATGTGTCAGGGAGAGGAAATTATTTTCCAAAGCAAGTAAAAAAATGCTCTAAAATCTTTAAATCCCATTTATGAAAGCTAATACTTTTAATAGCCTTTACTATGGATGGGAAGAAAGTTTCATTCACAAATGGACAGATGAATTAAGACATACTTAAACATAATTAACTTTAATTTCAAGTATACAAAGAGATCTAATTCAGATATCCCTTCTGCAAGTACCAAGTTAAAAAAAATGCATCAAGGAATAATCTCTATTACTTTTGGCCCATTACATTTCTACAATTATCAAATAAATTCTTGAAATAGACTTTATTCATAAAGATATGTACATTTTATTGCTATATCTTTCATATCCAGTGTTCCCCAAAGTGTTTTAGAAACCAGTGTCGTAGGCATATGTGGACACTGGAAATTAATATGACCAGAATTTTGTTTTGAAAATAATAGCTTGGTTTAACATAAGAGGAAAACACTGCCAAGAGGAAAGAAGATTCAAATATCCCTCTCAACATTAATGAAAATGGAGGGTTTTTCTTTATTTGAGGCAGTCAACACTGATGGACTGAATGGAGCATAGCTTAATATCTGAAAGGCTGGAACGTTTTTATCCCTGTGCTGCAGCTTGCAACACCACAGACTTCAAATGGTGGAAGGATGAAAACTGTAGTAAACTCAAGATGAGCCCAGTCTTTTTTGATGATGGATGTGACAACCCTTCCATATGCAGGTATAAACATGCTGAATCCAGTAAAAACAGGGAGAGACCATGATTTTTTTGTATTTTCACAGCACCTAACACAAAAGTTTTTGAAGATGACTAATGCAAACTGGAGGAAAAATTCTCATTTAAATTAATGGGGAAGAGCTATCTAGGATTAGCCATAATAATTTTATTATTATCACAGTTTATGCTGGTCCATCTCAACTGAATTGCTGTCTGATAGTAAAAAAAAAAAAAAGAAAAAGTAAAAAGATTGTTCCATACAATTTATATTAAACAATTCTCAACAAAAAAAGGGGCAAAAGTTCTGTTAATAGAAAATGAATAAAAAACTAATGAAAATTCTGTTAAATAAATGCATTAACACCACTTAAATAAAATAAGAATATTCTCTGCTAAATAGAGAATTGTTTGAGAAAAGAAATTATTTCTTAATTTTCAAATATTCTCTTTTTTACCCTTCAGAAGACCAAATTATTTCCTTTTCTCTCTGTCATGCCAGAGAGCTTTAGAAACAATTGTCAATACTCATCCTGACTTTCACTACTTTTAAGGACTGTCAATTCAAAGCTTCATTTACATCTAAGTTCATTTTCCTGGACTTTAACCCAGGACATTTTTAAATGTAACAAAAATTACTCTCTATGATATATTACTTATTTTAATCAAATACAATTTTTTCTAATTGTCACTGCTATGGCAAACTCACAGGGGATGGTCTGACTTGTGTACATTTCTGACAGTGAAATCGGTAACAACAGCTGCTTTGTGCCAGCCAGCGCATGTACCGTACCTCTCAAGCCTTGTCATTCACATCTCCCCTAATTACCAAACATCTGCTTTCCATTTCCATTAACACTGCACTACCAGCTTGTCTAGTTTAATACCAATGACTCTTGACCTCCCCCAAGGAAGACACTTTCTGTCAAAATTCCCCCAAAAGAAACCAGCTCTGCACACAAAATTTGTATTAAAAAAAAGTCCACAAAACACTTCCCCAAGGAAAAGCCTCCTGCAATCAGAAAAATAAGATTAAAAGTAATCTTGAACAAAGCAAACATCCCTTGCAAATTGTGCTTTATTTCTCCAAGAAACTTAAAATCTTTAAGGCTAGAACCATGAATATTCAAATGTAATATACAAAGCAAAGGGTTACATGACAGGTTACAGCAGTAGCCTTTAGGTTAGGGTGACTGCATTTCTGGCAAATATAAAACTATTATCTGTAATGATATCTGTCTGCTTAAATAGAGACCATAATGGAAGGTCCCAACTGCCTCTATTATTTTTTTAATTATAGGTTATTATAATGGTGTTAATGTTCACTGGTTAATCCAGGATCCTAAAATTCAAAAGAATTATGACTCTATAACTTAGAGCAATTCTTTTTCTTTATTCCAGGTTGTGATCTCATAAAAATTTATTCCTATTTGGAAATCAGATGGTACTTAAAATATTTAATAGCTTCATTTTGTTTTCAAGTTACAGTACACTATAAAAGTACAAGAATTTAAAAATAAATGTTAAAAATAGGGAAATGTCTTGTTTTAAAGTGACTGTAGAATATAATCATTGCCCTCAAAATCACAGAGAAGTCTACATTTCTCTTAGCCTTTATGACATTTTTACTCTGGAAAATGACGCACAATTTAAGACACTGTGTTTCTCAAATTTGAAGGTTATATTGTAGAAATTCTGATAACAAATGTGAGGAAAATCAAAGGGAGTCTCTGCCAATTTCACAATCGTTACCTAAATCTTGGGGTTTTTTTTCTACTCCAGAGTTTTCCATACAGTTACCTCATTAATTGTGAGGCAAGTAACCACAATATAACCAGGCATTTCTCTGCCTCCATGATCCAGTATTGCAAATCTTGGCATTAAGTTCATTGCCTTTTACAGTACAGATAGTTCCCACCAGGGGAATGGACACTCAGGAGAGATTTGCACTGCTGAAAACACAATTCTAGAATGCAGTCCTCAAATCTCTCAGATATTAAGTGTTTAAGTTTATTAATGAATAGGAAAGATAAATGGTTGATGAAAGGGGAATGAAAACTAAAATGCAAAATCATTAGGAGATGATAATACAACCTCTTATAATTTGTACAAGTATAAAAGGATTCAAAGTACTTTACTGCAGGAAATCTGCATTGGTATCAGCTTTGTGGCACAGGACACCACCATGGACAATGAAACAAAAGAGAATGAAAGAGAGGAGTTTGTTTGGGGGGTGTTCAGAGTATTTTGGTTGCTTTTTTGATAAGAAAAGAAGGTGACAGGATAAAATGCTGGAAAAATTATTTTAAAACTGTGAGGTTTCAATGTATAGTATCTTCCTAACTGTCAGCCTCCCTGAAGAACCTATCACAGAAAAACAGTTTAACAGAAAGAGAAAAAAATGATCTTTTAATCTCAACAATAAAAGCATTCCAGCCTTTGTATCTGCTGACTTACAAAAAAGTGCTTTCTAACAACAAAAGATGGAGCAGTAATTACATAAATCTCTTCATTCTTGATGAAGACACAATGGAGTATAAGGAAATCAATAGTGTTTCTGCTGTAATTCTGGTTTTTATTATGAGCTGAAAGCAAACTTGTTAAAATTGGATTCTGTTGCTTGTGTGTGTATGCCTGTGTGTATGGAAAAAAAAAATTAAGATTCAACAACACCAAAGCAAGAACATGCAGCTTTTAAAAGCATATAATTTTTTTCCTATAATGCTTATAAGACTTATGATGCTGTGAAATCCTACATTAGAAAATGGGTATTATAAGAGCAATTTAGCGTTTTACATATATCTTGAAAAATTGATAGCAACATAAAAAATACAGTTTTAGTGGTTGTTCTTCAGACAGCCAAAATGCCTAAAGGTTACCAACAAAATTGAAATCCATGTATTAAGTAAACTAAATGCACCCTGAAGTCAAATGTTTCCACCTTATTTTCAATAAATTGGCTGTAATGATTTTATCCCACAACATACATTTATAATACATGCCGCTCAAGAATGAGTAATACTGTTGATTTTGAAAAGAAAAGGTGGAAATTATTGCATTTAAAAATAATTAATAGATGGGTCTGCATACCTTTGAATTAAATTAAAAGAAAAATATTTCTTTTTTGTGGAGATGATTGCATTCATATCCTGTTTGGTGTGAAAAGTAGATTCCAAAAAGCTTTTAACTAATTTGTTCAATTTGTTTCAAAGCCAACATGAATAGGCTTGGTGCAAATTCAGATTCATTAAAACTTAATTAATATGCATCATTATGCAAATGAGGTTGCAGTTAATGAGTTCTTAAAAGAAGCTTTCTTTAATTAGTTCAGTTTTAATGGCATCATCATTTATCTGACTTGTTTTTAAAGCCACATGACATACAAAAAGTGACCATCCTCTACAATGTTGCAGTTTTCTGTTTCCTAATTGTGTTTCATCTTAATTCTTTAATGCTGAAAACTTTGAAAAAGTTAAGTGTTTTGATGTTCAGTTCTACTGAATTTTATTTCAATTAAAAATACACTGTTTTGTTTAGACTAGAGAAATGTCTCTCTTCTTTTTAGTTATTTTTGCCTCCTATTATCGAGACACTTGTTTTTCAGTGTACATACAGAAAAGGCAAGATATGTAACTAGCAGTCTTTAAACTCTGGGATGATTTAGTCCATGCATTATTAGTGGAGTTCACAAGGTTGTATCTAAAATGCAAGACTTTACTAAAAAGATGAGGGTTCATTGAGAAGTAGTCCTACGAAGAGAATCAGAGGATTAGTACAGGTGTGAAACAAAACAGGTTAAACAATTGTCGTGAGAACTAAAAGACAAAAGCAACGTAGTTACACATTTCTGTAGTTTCCAATCTGGAAGCTTCAGAAATATAATAAGTTTTAAAACATCTTTAAATCTACAAAATATTGTGCTACATAATTACAATTATGTTTTGACAAGCTTTCTTCAGAATGTAACTTCTATGCGGGGAAAAATTATAAGTCTTTTACAAAGGTGTCATTTGCAATACAGCAGAGTGATTCTTAAAGAGTATGAGACTTGCAGCATCTCTGCAATGAGCTAGTCTGGCCACCTGCCTTTAGGGAACACATGCAATCATGCTATTTCTTGTTTGGACCTCAAAACTTTACAGCCTGGTCTTTAGGTAACAGAAAAACTGCTTGCAGTGACACTATACTCTGTGGAACATATTCTTAAAACAGACATAATTCAGTGCTGGCCTGCAAATAAGGATTCAGTTTGTAAGTAACTGGAGCATTTGAGGTTGATTCAAAAAAATATGCACCTATTATTTGCATTTGTTTACAACTCAGGTTCAGATAGGCAATCAGATTGGTTGTATCAAGAATTACCAAATGAGAATTTTGAATGTCCTTTATATTTTGTTTATTCATGTTCAGCTAAACCAGAAAAAATTTATGCCAACAGAAAGACTCCTAATGTTTCCAGTGACCTCTGGATCAGGCTGTTGGAATATCAAATGCTAAGGGAAAATGAGGTTCCACACATCTGTGCTTTCTGTTCAAATCTGTGTGGCTGCTTGTATGAGCAAGGACATTTTTCCTCACTACATATGTGAGGATCAGGCATGTGACAGAGAATTCATCTTACATTTATCATCAGCAGTTATTGACTGCTGGTTTAAACTGGTACCTGTGAAAAAATTATTTCTAATACTGTCAGAAGTGGTCCTCTTTTCTCACTGCTCCTCATCCAACAACAGACCACTGCAGAAGCTGAAGAGATGGAACAATAGGCAATTGATACTTAGGTCATTTGGTTTCAGTGTACGTAGCACAAAACCCCACATCTTTAAGACAGGTTGTAATGTCCAAGGATGAATCTAGTGAGATTGAAACATGCAGAGACCATCTGGGGAATGGGACAGAGGTGATTATGGCATGCTGGTAGAAGATACAGTAAAGGAAACAGGAGAATATAAGATCTAGGCGGAGAGGAAGAGTTCACATATAGAGGCGGGTAAAACATGAATAGTACGGAGGGCACTAGAATATCAGTAGCAGGCACTTGCAAAATATCTGAAATTCAAGTAGCTTAAGTGACAAAAGGGAACTGAGATGCTGTTGTAACACAGGGCAGAAGTTCCAGTCTTTTGCCATTTCACCAAGTTTTCCAAATACAGCAAATGGAAATCAGTGCATCAGCTCCAGCTTTCCATCACATCTGGATTTTGCTTGGAGAGCAGCAGCTGTATTTTGGCTGTAATTCTCAGACAGCTGGACAGACCCGTCAGAAGTGTCCAACACAGATCTTCTCTATCTTCTATGAGAAGTCCACTATGACCTTTTCTCCTCACCCACGTTTCATCTTTGTCTACCTTCACACTGGGCAAGTATTGAAACTAACCAGAAAAGCTGCACCAGTTACCTTCAGACATTTTAAATGCAAAAATTCCTAGTCAAACATTTTCAGAGATAAATTGATACAAATTATGATTTATAGATGTTTAGCTTCCTGGACAGCAAGGTTCAGCTACCCAAATGGTGGTACACCGCATGTCCATGAGCACTTTGCATAGAAGTAGATAATGAAATCCCTTCTGCCGACATGTGAGGATGTGTTTTGTTTTACCTATCACAACCTCCTCCATCTGAAAAGGCAGCAGGGGTTAAAAGTTGCAAACTTTGTCACTTGAAAGAACAGAGGATTCGACAAATTGTCCACCAGGATTGGTGGACAAAAGCCAGCAATTTCCAGGTACCAACTGCTACACTGATCATATTTCCACTGGTGCAAACTTTTCTGTGTCTGTGCCTTCTTAATAATTGCCAAACACTGATATTAAATTGCAAACATTTTGACAGGGCAAGTTCCCCTTCTCTCTCTTATTCCTCTTCTCATATAAATATTGGAGCTAATTAACATCATTTCTATAAGAGTTCCTCCGCCCACAAGTTGTTCTATCATTTGAAGCTTGGGTCAAATATCTAAAATGTCACACTATCATCATTAAATTGATGTTTTAATCCTCCTTAATATATGACAGAAATGAGCTGTCAATTACGAGAGAAATATTGGCATTTTATTCCTGACATAATTTTCAATGCAAGGAATAAAACACCAATTAAACAACAATTATACACCAAGGTACGACATGTTATATATTTGACATACAGTAAAATAATTAAAAAAATAATTTCTCACTAATAGTAAGGAGACTAGGAGTTTATTAAGAACATCAATTACCTCTTGTCTTGATTCTTTATCTCCATACACCTTAGTACCCCAGTGGGAGTTATGGCCCAAAACTACAACACCAGCCCCAAGTTAGGAATAGAAGAAAAATATTCAGGAAATATTAGGGGAGGCAGTGACTGATTTCTGAACTTAGCTCTGGGGAATTCCAAAAAGGATGGAAGTCTTACTGCAGCGACAGAGACAGAAGGAGGAAAAAAAAATACAAGCAGAGATTAAAATAAGATGACTAATTTTAGGAAAGTTACTTCCATGTGCCAGTGCTTCCTCTTTGATCATGACTTCTTTTAAATTACAGCACCCCTCAATCTGTCCTTGCATATTTAGGAAGTGTTTCCTTAGATGCAAGGAAAATGCTGTACCAGCAAATCACATAATTCCAGGGGATTCATCTATGCTGGATTCCCAGCAGAGCACTGAGAGAGGAATCTGCCATTAGTACCAGCTGTGTGTATACCCCACAATCGCTCTCTAGTGATTGCAGGGAAAAGCCAAGTGTTGGTTGAACTCAGTTGTATCTTTCATTTTAGAGACAGCAAATGGCTATTATGTGTCAGATCCTTCACGACTTCCAATGCCAGCTCTTTGAGAGAAAGCTTCCTCGGATTAGCTTGAATAAAACCTTTCTTCTTGGGGGACTGACTGCAGAATGAGAAAATGTGTCTGTGAATCCAGGATTGCTGCATCGTCCCCAGATCTCACAAACCAACACTAGAAGACTTTTTTTTTCTGATGTCAAGATAAGTGGGATTTCAGAGGATGACTTTGTATTTCAAGAGGATAAAAAAAATTTAGGATCCATGTTAATTTGCCTTTATAACTTCATCGTTGACTTTCACTGAGACCAGAACTAGGCCTAATTTTTAAACATCATATAAAAGTATTTTCTAAAGGCAGTTATTCTTTAATTATAATTTTATTTTTTATTTTATACAGTGGACAATAACAGGAAAAATTCCACCCTCAGACTCCACATATTGCATAAAATGTCTCAGTTAGAAGTCTGAGAATGTCTTGCAAAATTTATTTAGCAGGATACAGCCAACAGACAAAGTCCTGTATTCAGATAACCACACTCCACACTGGATGAGTTATATTTATATTCAGCTGAAAGCTTCATTATCTTTCTGAAGGTGGTAGAAAATCTTAATCTGAACTATAATCAGTCCCTAGCCTATCATTAGTGTCTTTCAAGTATGGATAAGAAAGCTGATTTTATGCTCAAGTAAAGAAGAAATAAATCTAGTGGAAACTTGTGTGGAAGCATACAGGCTGAGTTATCATGGTTCCAAACATTGACATCCACCAGCTGAGTCCTGGTAAGCCATCACTTGTGTACTCCAAACTATCCCAACTGCAAAAGAAAAGGGGTTTGTTTGGCTGGTTGGTTTTTAGGGGTTTTTTTGATATGTTACTCTGTGAGCAATCAATTAGTCATTAATGCAGTAACTACTTAACTCCTTTAGACACAGTGACAATATCATCATCCTTACATTTTTTGTTTTGTATTTTTCAGTAAATCAGACCTCTTGATCTACATTAAAGCAACAGATATTTGGTGTCCCTTGATTGTACCCTGAATTTTGGCATCATTTTCCTCTGGTGAAACTGACATATTTGGCAAACATCCTCAGATACCACCTCCATTACAAATCTCTACAATCCTTTTCCATTGAAATGGCTTTCTCTCAGGCTCAAAAAACATCTTGAATAGTGTTACCCTTGCTTAGCCTGGATGCTCTCAGGTGATTTCTCTTAGAAAATACCTTTCCTTTTTTTGCCCATAAGCATCCTATTTGTAGGTGTTATTCCCCTCAAACTGACCTGGCAGGCTAGCCAAAAAAAACCACAAAAATATATTTTTATTTATGAAGCACCCAAGAAAACTTTGTGTATCTAGTTGTAGAACACTGTAAGGGGTAAGCAGTAAATAGGAAAGAGAACATAAAACTGATGAGCACTTACCCTCTATTCCCTACTGATGCTTCTACTTAGCCCTGCTTAGCATTTCAATCTATATAAAGTCAATGGGCCATATAACCTTCTTCTATACACACTAACCAATTAACATTATTCTTTAATAGGAAGAAGTTTAGGGAATTCTTTTTTCCAGTCTGCTTCGAAGTAACATTGTTAGTAAACAACAGTGGTGATGAGTGCAAGAAGATGCACCTGTTCTGTGAAGACAACTGATATCTAAACTACTGAAAAACTTCCATTAATTTTAATAAGAGAACCACTTAAGCAATAGTTTCTTAATAGAAAGTAAATGTTCCGTATATCTGTTAAAACAGTTACAACAAAATATTGCACTTACATACTACTTAGGTAATCCTCAATTTAAAGATTTGAAAAAGATACAGCAATGTATGGTAAAGTAAAACGCATTCAGTCAGGTTTTACCTTGCCTTTTTTTTTTCTTTTTTTTCTCTTGTATGGCAAGAGAAAATGAAAAATATTTTTTTTGAGTCCACTTTTGTTCAGAGTGTGTTTAAAACTCTCTTTGTTTGCAGTTGTTCAAGCACAAAAATAATGCTTGTTTACTTGCAAACCCTTCAAAGGAAACAGATTGGATAGTTCTGGAGGTGAGGTTGCATTTGGGGATTTGGAGTGGTTTTCTTTTCTTTTTTTTTTTTTTGCTCCCAAGTGTCCAAGGTTGGATTACTTTCAAGGAAATTTATCTTTTGAGGCCCAGATTCAGCAATTTTAGTTGGTACAATCTTTTCAATATTCTTTTCATCTTACTACTTCAATATGATACTACAACGATTTTAAAATGTGTCTTTAATATCACCCAAAACCAGGCCTCAATTTACGTCATCTTTGCTCATTCTAATATCTAATTATGCCTTTTAAGACTTCATTGTGGAGTCTGTCAGCTATACCATCGTAAAGAAGGCCAGTGCCTCAACAGTGAGAAAGTGACCCGGTGTCTTGCAGCTCTCATGCCACACCGTCTGTTTAGGAAGTATTTCTGGAACATTATTTCGTTTGCCTGCACCTGCCCTTCAGAAGCAAGCACATATGCTTCTCAAGATCCTTCTCCAGGGTTCTTCCCACCTGTCTTTACTTTTAAAACAGTAAATGGCAAGTGTAGCGACAGGGAATAGGTGAGATTTTCTCTCATATGGGAAGGATGACATGTTACAAAGGAAGAAAGTTCTCTGGCTGTCTTCTCATTGGCTTTTTGCATACAACATGGGCAGCCACACCAATTATTTAGGCATGGAATGGGAGAAATTACAAAGCTAGTTTAGGTTTAGTGATGGTTAATAGACTGATAATGCAGAAAACTGATTAATCAATTTAACAACAGAGCAGAGAAGCCAAATTTTATTAATTTTGACCACTAAAACTTGAATAGGAAGATCAAACATTTTTTGAACATTTAGTAAAGAGGAGAAGGAAGAAGTCCCGGGAAAAATGGCAATAATACGTTGGATTAACAATGCTGCAGGACAAAAGCTGTGCAACATTTCCTGGAACACAGCACCTAAACCTTTGAGTTTAGATGGAGTAAGTAACTAAGGAGAAAGTTATTTTAGATTTAATTCTAATTAGTTCTGAATGTGCAAAATAATTTGAAGGTTACTGTGAAATGACTGTCATCTGAAAAACAAGGGAAAACCAGAAATTACTGGAAATTACTAGAAGAATGGAATTCAAAAAAGAAGAATCCAGAAAACTTGGAGAATTAGTGACTAAACTAATGGAAATATGATCAAAATAAATGACTACAGAAAACAACTGATCAAAAAAACCCTATCAATTCAATACTTGGGATATTGTCCCTAAGGAGCTTTCCCAATCCAACAATATTTATAGTTTTATTGACAGCTTGGATGACACAATAAAGAATAAATTTATAAAATCTGTGAGGAATAGCAAGAAGGAGCTTAAAATTCAAACCAACCTCAGTAAATTAGAATAATGATCCAAAACCAGGAAGAGTACAAGCTGCTTCATAGAGGGATAGAAAAGATAATGTTCAGAAATCTGCAGTGAGCAATAATTGGCCATGCTAGTGCTGCATGCAGTGGTTAGGGGATTACAGCAATCGCAGTCTGAGAATGAACAAATGCTGGTACTGCAACAAATGTCAATGTCATCCTGGAATTTTTAACAGGAGTATCTCAACAGGAAGAGACAGTTTTCTCCTCGACTAGAAATGGAATGTCCTCAACATAAATTGTGTCTATTTAGGACACTTTATTTAACCAAATCTGCAGAAGTGTCAGAACCAGCAAGTACCTTAGAAAACAGGTGTTGTAAAGAAATTCTGAAAGGACTGAATAAGTTTAGAATAGAGAAAAATGAAGAAGCATGATGAAAGCCCTTCAGTATATTAAAAAATTATTTTAAAGTCAGTAAGCAAGACTGCTTTGTCAAAACACAGCACAAAAATGATTCGTTAATTTGCAGGGAAAAACAAAAAGTATTTTAGATATTAAAAATCTTTCTAGAAACAAGACTTTAAAAAATGAACTATGCTAACTAAGCAAAGCACCATCTTGGAGCTTAGGTAAACAGCTCTCAAGGTGATTATGTACACATTTTAATAGAAGAGATGAACAGACCATGTTAACTAAAAATGTAACTCTGAGTCAGCCTAAAGTGCAAGTTTCCCTACACATCCCCTATAAATACTTTTGTCTTAGAAATTAAATTTCTCTGGGGTTTTTTTCCCCATTATTTTTGGCCCTTTTGAAGGCAGTTCTAGAATCCCATCATTTTAGTGTTCAGAACTACTTCATATTTGTCCATTTGTCCTCTTGTCACTTCTTCCTAGTTGCTTACTTTCCTTCTACATTTCTCACTGTTTTTTCACTTTAGATACAAAATACAAATGAATGATAATGGTATTAGAATCTTTAACAATCAGTGAAATTTAAATTCAGAAAATGCTAATCCACATAATTTAAACAATTAAGAATTTCGGATAAGACCCCAAAATGGATCAAGTTTTGTGATTTTTGACTACCAAACTATTAAATGTCAGTTTTGAAACTCCAGATGGTTTCTGAGATAAGGTTTTTCCTTATTTGTGATTTCTGTCAGAGCCACCTCAATCACTGTTCTTTCACTATTGACATGCCATTCAGGTTTTTATTTATAATTTCATTTGTGCTTCTTATCATATGGACAAGAGACTGATTGCAGCTAATTATTTAAATTCTCTGGTAGCTAAAGTCACATGTAGTAACTTCAGTAGTCTACTGAAACAAGAAAAGTCTGTTCCATTTTCCTTCACATGTTCTTAATGGACCTCATAAGCACACTCAATCATAATAAAACTCCACAGGCATAATCAAAATCTTCCTTTGTGGTTAAAACCTTGTCTCTGCTTGTGGCACAAAATTTTCATGAAAGCATATACCTGAGTTTTTTCCCATAAGTTTCTCTCTCTTCTACTAACACCTTAGTACATGACCGTGGGAATATCCCCTAACCTCTCTCAGTTTTTACCAGCTGAGATTGGCCTAGTTAATTAATTACTGTATTTTTGTTGGCATACATTTTGGAATCATTTTTAGACCCCATAAATGAATATATTTCAATTAATAATATTTGGTTAATATTATATGTTCACCATTTATATTACACAGTGTAAAGATTTAGGAGCAATCCATCTGAAATACTGTTTCTCTGAACATGAACCCATGCATATAGTAAAAAAATGCAAATAACCTGGGCTTGGACATAGTGAGTAATTACTGCACAGGCATGTATATGGTAGAATACAAAGTCTCTTCCATTATAACTTTAGAGATTCAAATTCCTCTCTCACAGCACAAAAGGAAAAGAAAGATCAATGCAATTAAACCAAAAAAATTAAAGTGGTAACTGCAAGTACATGACAGAAAAAAACCCCAACTCAACAGGAGTTTTTCAGGACTAAAATAAGTGAATTATAAATATACATGTGTAGAAATGTACTTAATATCAGATAAAATATTCATAATCCAATTAAAACAATCAGCATACTCCATCAGACTGCTGGATATGAATCAACTGGAAGGCCTTGTCCAAAGCACAGTGTTAGTATGCCTCAGTTAACGTGGGCCAATTAGCAGATTATACATGTTGGCGGAGACAAGCACAGGGCTAGTTTAACTTGTCCTGAAGGCAAAGTTCAAGTTAGGTTTCCTGCTCTCTAAGCACAAAATTTATGTCTCTGTCTACCCAAGGCCTGACGAGTTTTGGATTACACTGTTGTCCTGGAGTTCCTTATAACCTCCACCGATGCAGCTGCTGCCAGATAGAGAGAGGATATTGGACCAGAGAGATTTATAAATACTCAGCCTGGCATCCTGGGTAACAAATCTACACAAGAGCTGCTTACGAAGTTCAGGATTCGAGCCATATCCATTCGGCATGACCAATTCTTTTTCCAGGAGAGCTGTGAGTGTTCAGTCACGAATAGCAAATCACTCTCTTTCAGTTTCCAGCTAAGTTTGTGATGTTCTTCTGAACCTTCGCAGGTCTTCTACAAAAAATATTTTTATTTCCTAAGGTGCATCAATTTTGAGGGTCATCACTTAATGGATCAATTTTCTCCCTGAATCACATGGAAATACACAGTGTCAGAATCACTTTTACTCAACAGCAACCATTGGCTAAGCCACATGGTATTCCCACAGTAAAATAAATTGTACATATTTTCCCTTGCAAGCTCTTTCTGTGAGTAAGATTTATTTTTAAAAGAAAGAGAACGCTTATGAGTCAAAAGGTTCATTTACAAGGCTGTCATGGAGACAGCATTTTTAAATAACTACAGCTACATCAAATGATAATCATCAAACCAAACAAACTACATGCCAAAATACTCTGAAACCTAAAAATAAGAGCCAGGTCTAAATTACTCTATTTTCTAAGGCTTTACAACATTTCAAAAGGTAAGTCACGTTCTGAGTGTGTACTCTTTGTTTTTCATACTTGAAGAGCAGTGAAGTGGTTTGTGAATCAGGCTTTTAAGACATTTGGCTGTAACAAAATTGTAATAAAAAATGCATAATATGTACTTAAGAAGGAAAGTAACACCTCTGCCATAAATTGGTTCTTTGAAATATTTAAATTAAAAAGTCTAAAGCATGCTATGCTTGCATAAAATAGAATTAAACAGCATGTAACTTAGGTATGTGAGTTTCCTCACAGAGATAAATTTAAAATTGGGAATGCTCAAGGAAAGGAAAGTTTATTCGAGACAATATCAACACCGTTAGTGGAATTTTCTCAAATTCAGAGTTTGGGCATTTTTTCATTTTCTGGGAGATCTTTCTTTCCATTGCAATTCATGGAAATTATCAGCAACAATGAAAAAATTACTTTCATTTCATTTACTTTCATTCCCTTTAGTATAGTGGAGAAATTTCAGTGATGAAAATAAAACAAAAAAGCCTCCTTTAATGAACAGCAAAGTATATCTCTATGGTTTAATACCTTGTTCTACTCTCTAAACACAAAACCTGAAAGTCCTTAGACTCGGTTCCCACTCAGGCATAATTCCCACTCAAGTAAACTGGCGTTTTGCCACAGTAAAACAAGTAACACGATAGGAATTCAGCCATGAGACTGTGTCAGTTTATTGCAATATTTCCCTGCAGACCACAAGCAAAACTGTACTCTGGATGACAGAAGAAGGCTGCCCAGCACATATGCAGCTACTGGAATTCTGCCAGTCAGGCAATATCCATTGTATTTCTTCAGAGCAGAGCAAGAAACATATTGTGATAGGCAATCAAAGCAGAAGCCCAGGGCAGAGTCAGTTCTGCTAGCAGGGGCATTTGTCTTTCTGAGATCCATTTTAATATATTTGGGGAAATTACCAAATTTAAAACAGGATGTAGAAAAAAACCATATTCCAAGTTCAAGAGATTGCGTCTAACTTCCAGCTACCAACTAATTCCAAAACTGAAATCTGTTTCTTTGCAAAGAAGAATTATGTTTGTTTACAATTTCTCTGTCTCACCTGAAGTTCAAATGGACCATGGATGGGGATCTAACAACATATAATAGATACATTAATTCAAATTCAGAATGCCCCAAATACGGTCATCTAAATTTGAAAAGGATAAAGAAAAGTAAAAATAGCTTAAAGCAGTGAAATCCCTCCCTTCTACACGTGTGTCCCTCTCTTCTATCTTCAGGAGTTCGTCTGTTCCATTCAGTGAGTTTTATGTAGAACCCCTGCATGCTTTGATTTGAATTCTTCTTTATTTCTCTCAATTTAGCCTCTTGGAACCTGTGGTTATTAGTAAATTGCCAAGACAAGTCCTGATCTAAAATGAGAACCACCTCTATGGGCTATAAATACAATACAATTAACTTCAACCATGAACTTATTACCAAATGCACCAACCCTCTTGTTTCGTATTGACTAAGACTTCAGAGGAAAGACTGTGTATAGGTAAATGCGCGTTTATTATTGCATTCATTCTGTGCATCATGCCATATATCACATACACAAACAGAATTATTAATAGCCTTCTCTCTTCCTTCTCTGTATTTTCAGTGGATAATATTTAACTTATTCATCTTCTAAGTCATTTCCTGTTCAAAGTTGCTTCACTATGTGTATGATTTCCAGAATTTCTTGAAAAAGAGCAACATTTATTATCTGTCCAATTAAATGCATGTATTATATAGTTTTTGTTAGTGACATGATAGTAAGGAGTCTGTCAGCATTTCCCTTACAAACCCCACTTTCAGAGGTTTATAATTGCAGTGCAAAATTTGCCTCTCCCACTACAAAGTTTCAGCTTGAGGAGAAATGTTGTTCCACAAAGATTTACTTTCAGCTGTCCAACACATAACATTTAAATATGGAATTAAAATTTTCATTAATTATAATGATATCTATAGAATATCAGACTTTTAAGTTTTGTGACATAAACACAGAATTTTTGTTAACAACCAAAACAGTATGGTTCATGTTATTCAGAATTGTTCCTTTTCCTAAACAGCTCTTTAAAAGAGGCTGCTGATCAAATGCACCACTTTTAAGTACTACAACTTATACAGTCATTAAAAACTTAATGATAACTTGATAAGTCTTAGCAGAGCAGCAGGTATTGTCGCTTGGCTGAGTTCATTTTTACTTGTCTGCATTGCAAATGTATGTGGTCATTACTGTTCCACCTTGGCTCGGTCTCTCTCACCACCAAACATACCAGCCAAAGTATAAAAAGAAGTAATCTGCCTATGTAAAAAGTGAAAAGGAAGTCTGAATTGAGACACTGGTCACTGGTTTAAGGAGCATCCATAGCTGGGAATATTCCTCTTGTAATTGTAACACCAGTTGTTCTGTATTTTTCAGGCACAAATGTAGATCTAACCTGTAACTCTTACTTTTGTATTCAGGCAGCTCATATTCCAAGGTAAGAATTTAAATATGTTTTTTATAAACTGCACCTTATAGAAATAGAAGAACTCACCCATACTTAGACACATGCACCTTTATATTCAATGTCCACATTGCAGATAAAAATTTTGCCAAATGGAATTCTTGTAGAGAAAGATACTTCCTACATGTATCCCCTGTAACACAGCAGTCACTAAAGCTCTTAAAAATGCCAAATTTGTAATATTTTTTCCTAGATTAATTTTGTCTGAGGCCTACACATTTGAACTTCAGGTACCTTCATGACTACAATTTCTTCTAAAATTTGACCAATCTTGTTCAGGTCCTCCCTTCATGCTAGGCCAAAAGTGTGGATTTGCAGCTGCAAGCCACTAGCAAAGTAGGTGATCTGTGGTGTATCTACACTGGCCTGCAGTTGCACTTCTTCTTTACAAATATATCAAAGTTAAATCGATTCTCATTCCTCAAAGAGCGTAGTCCCACAAAAGCTGCTCTGACCTTTGAGAAGAGATATTAATAAGTTCCTGACTAGGAAGACTTCCTTTAGTTTTGACTGGCAGCCCCACCTGAGAATGCTCTTAGTGCATCAGAACAGGGCAGTTAAGAAACAAAGCCAAACATATTTCTGTGAGATGCAGTTTGGCTGCAGTACATAATCTAAGAAAGGTTTTTGATGAAGCTCTGAAAAGAATCACAATTTTCGCACACTGTGTTTCACTGTTGCCTTTAGCTACCTGTTTCCTGCCTCCATCCATGCTTTTTTTTCTTTCTCTGAAGGAGTGAAATTTCCAAAGAGGAAAATACCTCCTTCAGGGTGGCCTATATCATACACATTCCTCAGAACATGAGTATAATTGTATATAGATACATAAAGGCATGCTGGCCTTAAGAAACAAAACAAAACAAAATAAAGAGAACTGAACGACCAAGAGCTCAAGTATTTCAGGACAGCTGTCTTTTGGTCTCATCTTCTCTAATAGTTTTTGGGGGTTTTTTATTCTGATAAAGGAGCACAAAAAAGTCTGCTGGGTGAACACAGATATTGAGAAAATCAAAGGCCAGAAGGACTCTGGGTAACTTAAAGTGTGTTGCTTCTGTACCACAGTCTAACCTAGATCACCTTGGATTCACCACTTTAGCAGCTTGAGGCTGTACTATAATCTGCTAAACTGTCTTCACACCACATACTCCAACGTTTCCCTCACTGGGCTCTTTCTGTCCTTGGTACCATCTGGCTTGCAAAGGCGTCCTCAGAAGTCCTCATTCTATGATGACTCCTGTGGAAAGACCTTCTTCCCAAAGAAATGCCAATTTTGAGAGCTCATAAGATCATTCTAGATCTTTTAACAGGATACAGCAACATCCAAATATCATGTTGAATGCTTTGTCCCTCTATGCTACACACTTGGTTTGTTTAATATCAGCTCTCAGACTTCAGTGATGTTTTTGTTTGACTCACAGCTGCTGGAATCAAATAATTAACTATTGCACCTCACCTTGTTTTAAACCAGAACTAATTACTAGCACTCAGAATCGTTCGAGTTTAGAAATTTGTACTCTGCCTTTTCAGAAAAACACAAGTCAAATAAAAAGAATTTCAAATGCATTGCTTTTTTAAATCTCACGAATTTTCAGTCAAACTCCTGATTTTTGCAGTGCTCCGACTCGGCAGTACTATTTAGCCCAGCAATTTTGCAGTTATGGCTGCATCACAGTGCAGCTTAGATAAGGAGAGATTAGCACTCCCTCAGATTTGCCAGCATAACTGCACATGTAGCTGCCCTCTAAATCCTCTCATGTCAAAATGATAGAGAGTAGGACTTTTCAAACACAGCTGATTTTGACTAATGTAAATTAGGGAGGAATATGCAAAACAAAAAAATTATGCAATCAACTGAAGTAGTGGTAGCTTCTGTTATGACAAGTATGGCAAAGACATGGAGGATTTCTTCAGCCTGCTCAGCCATGTTCAGGTGCTGAAGACCACAAGCACCTTCATTTAAGACAAGGAACATTGGGAGTATAAAAGTAATTATTTTAATATCAGGCCAGGTAGCTGTATTATAGACAACCTCAACAATTTTTTTCATAACTTTAGAGTGGAATTTAAAAATTGCGTGTAGTTGTTTTTACTTTTAGTTATGAATGTAATATTACAGCATCAGGAACTACTGCTGCAGTTAATGTATTTAAAAGTACTTTTATGCTTTCAGCTGTCACAAACAATACAAAGATTCTTCTAGAAGTTATACTTATTCACATGTTTTTTTCCCAGACACTTAACACAGTTAATATTCATTCAAAATTAATGATAGATTTCACTATGGGATTCTCTATTGTGACTTTAAAAGGAATTCGTAAACATGTATATGAGTAAAACTGATCTTCTAACTGCAAAAATTTTCACCCAGACTTTCAGACTATTGACCTTTAGCATAGCTCCACGCATAACCTATGAGCAAGAAAGAGCATAGCCAAGAGTCATCCACAAATCTGATTTTTTTTAATATACCTGTCGTGGGTTGACCCTGAGTCTGATGGACAGATCTCTTGACCAGTCACGCTTCTCGAAATTTCCATATTTAAGCCAGTGGAGACACAGGAAGTGTCCCTTCTTTCTTCTGCTCAAACCTCCTGGCGGGGAGTTGGGGGGGGCGGGGGGGGAATTTGGCCGGGGCTCTTTGGAGCGGCCCTGGGCCTCCCCTCCCCCGGCCCCGGCGGGCATGGGCCCCGGCCCCGGCTGGCACGGGCCCCGGCTCTGGGAGAGTCCCCTCGGAGCCGTGGGCAGCAGCTGCTGCTGCAGAGCCGAGACCGTCTGAAGCTACTGCTGAGGAACCCCCCCACATGACCGTGAGGAGGCGGCGGGAGCTGACGGAGCTTTCCTACAACCAACTCAGCCTATACTGAACTGTAAAATAACATCAAGTGCAAGCAGCATAACAGGAGCGAGCTTTTCTCCATCGCAAGACCCGAGAAAAAGAGGATTGGTTTCCTCATCATGGCTTCCTCGGTGTCAGAGAGAAGGAGAAAGTGAGTGAAGCTGAAAAGATGGCGGCGGGGAAGAGAGGGCGGAGACGTGCTTTTTAGCGCGCAGCTTAAATCTGCTTTTTACAGACCGTGGTATGGACTGTAATATCAAACTGTTTTCTCCCTCTTTAATCCATTTAACATAAGGGGGGGGGGATGAGAATTCAGTGTGCAGCCTGCGAGAGAGATAAAGGCTGTTAGCTGGTGCAGTTTGGGAAAAACCACGCGACGTAAAAGAGACCTCTATTTCCTCAAATTAACAGAGAGAGACTTTTAAGAATTGTGAATGCTGACCAAAATTCCATGTTTTGTCATTATTTGTGCTGGAGGAAGTGTGGGGGGGGGGGGGTTTGGAGGAAAAAAGGGGTTTTTGTCTTAATCTCTTATTTTATTTTACTCTTAACTCTGTTAGTAATAAACTTTCTTTCATATTCTTTAAGTTTGAGCCTGCTTTGCCTGTCTTCAAACCTCTTATCTCATAGAAAGTAAGAAATACGAACTAAACCACTACACTTAATTGGTGTTTCTGCCCGGTTAACGAACCTAACCCGCTACAATACCTGGCTCCCCCCTTATTTTCCTTATTATTTTGTGACTAACAAGTCTGCTGAGGGTTCAAGCACACAACTGATGGTCTAGAAGAGTTTTCTGTCATGTATGAAATTTCATACAAGCATAACCATGATCAGAATCCCAGTTTTCTGTTATAAACAACGTCCTTTGGGATCTTAAAGACAAAGAATAGGGAAGGAAAAAAAAAACCAGGAAAGAGTAATTCCATATTAAAAATTTATTAAAAATACTTCTATGAAAGACTATATATATATAGACAAGGTAAATTGATTTACTGTATTCACTTCCTTACTACTGAGAGATGTTTTCACTATGGAGTTTTATACAGAGCAGGAATAGGATGGGCTGCAGCTGCTTGCACAGCCTTCTGGAAAATGTTTTCCATGGAATTTGCCACCTTGAACTACTTTATTCAAAAAAATCCAAAGGATTTGTTATATTGTGGCCTTCCAAACATTTTTTGCCAAAAGTCTTAGTGTGTGTCATTAGAGCTGCCAAGCTGTACATAACATACAGAATGTCTTGCTGGAGTTTATGGAATCTGACATAAGAATGTTAAAAAAACCAGAGCACATATATGGAGAGTGACAGCTGATTATTTATTTTTACATATTTTTCAAAGTATCAATAAATCCATCTGAAATTTCATGGGCTTGAGATGTTGTAAGAGCAGCAAACCACAAATTATAATAGAGTTTCATTCACCTTCTACACAGTTTCCTTCCAGCCCCCAAAGAAATTTATACAGAACATATGCCCAAAATGAACTTTTAATAATCAAACAAATTTCAGCTTTCTGGAAGGCCTAGAAAAGTGTTATCAAAAGAAAATTATAAAGTAATATTCATTTCACCAAACACACAGGACTATTGAAATGTCATTTCTATCTTAATAGTTCAGCAGGATAATTTAAAGAATAATGTGTTTGATCCACCACAGAACTTAGGCACCCACAGTCTGCTGCTGAGGATGCATATCATACCCTGGTTCACAGCCTGTGACATGCATAAAGTATCAAGTTCAGAGACCACCTTCAGCCACAATCAGAGAGGAAACTTATGATTTAAGGTAAGACATCATACAAAGCTGTTCATAAATCTTGCCAAACTTTAGTCATTTGGGTTGAAATTTTCTCTATTTGCCATCTGCTTCACACAGTGAATCATTCAGGGCAGGGGCTTTCTTTGGTCACTGCTGAAACTTATGGTTCCACTGTGGAAATTTTTCCACTCTTGGTCACTTACTAAGCCTTTAGAGCAACTGTGTTTTGCACATGCTCAACAAGATCCTCTCCAGAATTCAGCTGCTCCCTAAATATTTTGATCAAAAAACATCTAAAGACCATTTTAACCCCGGGGTCAAGCTCGTCCTTACAAGTGACTGCCAGAAACAGTTATGACCACAAAGGATACCGATGGTGACTTGTGACTGCTTTTTTTTTTCTTTAACCAGATCCATGAAATCCATGCCAGTTAGCTCTGAGGACTGGCTCAAAATGTAGTGCAGGGGGAGAGAAAAGGCTGCTGCTGAGATCAGCCACCCCCTACATGTCCTCCCCTCCTTCCAGAAGCAGCAAGCATGATTGTCCAGAGTTCTCCTCACTGTCTTACTGTTACTTCTCCCGACAAAAGAAAAATCCAACTGGGACTACAGTTCCTTATCCCTTTAAATTTTGCCTACAGAATTCAAAAGCTTTGAAGTGGCTGTGAGCACAAAGCTGGCTCCAGGACTCTCCCTCCTGTGTTCTCAATGGACCATATGCCTCGCAGCCTGCAGGACAATGCAAATACAGTCAGTTCAAATACAGACTGAACAAATGCTAAGCCTACTGGAGGAGCAAGAGGGAGTCTATGGAATAACCCGGCATTAGATACAAATTGAGGCTGGAGGCTGCTAAGGAGGGAGAAGAACACAACGAATGACTTCAAAGTAAATAAGGCCTAGGGTCTTTCCTTGAGACATTTTGAAGTCATTTCTCACCTCAGAGTAGCAACTTGTGCTTGGAATGCCAAGGGAAACTTGGAGGTGCATTTCTGCTGCAAGGATATTCTGAAGATCCCAGGATGCAGCTGAAACTGCCTTAGCCAAGTCCTACGTTCTGTGCAGCCGGGAGTGGCTAGAGGATCTGGACACGCAAAAAGGGCTAAATTTCTTTAAAAAAACTCTACCAGTACTTCCAGTGCCATAAAACTGGTACTTAAACATCTCATCCTAAAACTGAAATGTAAAATCTCTCTGTTCATCTGCTGCTTGACTTCATCAGAGACCTTTCCAATCACCTTAGTTTCCCCCAGTGCATTGACTTCTGTTTCCAAATGCCAAAATTACCTCAATCTGTATGGCTCAGTGCCAATCTTCAACTGGAATCCACAAAAAAGGTACACCTTGCAGAAATCTTCTAATAAGTTTGACCTAGCAAGTTAGCTGGGCAATATATAAGGTTATATTTTGCAATATCTTTTACCCACTATTTAAGCAGAGAATATAATCTCCAGGGCCTCCAGTATACTGTACTACAGCGCATCTCAAAACACATAATTCCATTAAAAATAAATATATCAAAAAGAAAATGTGTACTAATTAGTGACATACTAGAAAGAAAATATTTCATCTTCCTTATTAAAAAAATTCTATATATTATATTCCCTTGGAGCCTGGCATTTAAATATAGTTGTTTTCTTTGTTTCCAATAACATCTCAGCCACAATTACTTAATAAATTATAAATCACAATGTAGTTTTTATGTAAATGCATTTTTGTGCTCAAGCACAGGATTAATGTTTGTGTATGCAAATGAACAAATGATATTTTCAAAGAGCTTATGGTTCAAATCATGGCAAACTTTAAAATGCTTTACTGTATTAATGGTTGAACAGGACACCGTTCTCTCTATTTTTTCCCCTTAACAATTAATAACTTGTTTTAAATGCACCTGTTGCTAATACCTAATTTCTGTTTAGTGCAACTTCAGGGAAAATAGGGTCCTGTGTCATTGTATAGCTCCTGCTTGATGTTGCATATAATTCTTATAATATTCTGAATGGCATGTGCTAATTATTTAGCACAATAGCTCATCTTATGGAGCTGTAAGGCTGTAAAAGAAAGGTGGCAATTACTTAGGGTGGGAACGTCTATTTTTCTTGTAAAAACCAAAGCATTGAAGGAAAAAAAAAATTAAAAAAGGAGGAAAAATTAAGTAACAGCATAGGAGCACTGGAAGGGTTAATGTTTTGAAGTTTTATTATCTGTAAGGCTAGATCTGAAGCTCACAATCCAGATAGTAAGAGCTCCAAATTTCTATTTGTTGTACTAAGAGGACAGAATCTGTTCTTCCCAGATGGCTGACGAAACATAAGTTCTTAACCCACCACTCTCTTAAAACCTGATTATAAGAGCACACCTATACACTTTATGCAGACGAGATGTGTCTTTGACAGATGTTTAAAGCAATTTCAAAATCCATGCACACAGAAAGCAGCTTAAATTCCCGCAGAAGAGATACAAAACAAAACAAAATCAAAGCAAAAAACTAAGCAGTTCACAGAATATATCATAGATTCATAGGATGATTTAAGTTGGAAGGAAGCTTAGAGATCTAGTGCCAAACCCCCTGCCATGGTCAGGGACACCTTCCACTAGACCAAGTTGCTCAGAGCCCCACCCAGCCTGGCCTTGAACGCTTCCAGGATGGGGCATCTGCAGTTTCTCCGGCAGCCTATTCCAGTGCCTCACTATCCTCACAGTAAAGAATTTTTTCCTGATATCTAACCTAAATGTAGACTCAGTTCAAAGCCATTACCCCTCGTACTGTCATTAGATGGTCTTGTAAAAAATCCCTTCTCACCATTCTTGTAGATATCCTTTGGGTGCACTGGAAGGTTCACTAAAGCCTCCCTGAAGCCTTTTCTTCTCCTGGCCGAGCAACTTCAACTCTCTCCGCCTGTCTTCATAGGAGAGACACTTTAGATTTAATGGCCCTCCTCTGGATTCACTCCAACAAGACCACCTTCTTCTTAGGCTGGGGGCCACAGAGCTGAATGCAGCACTCAATATATACACTTATATGCTTATGCTAGGCCTAGATTAAGAAAAAAACCCACAACCTGCATTTGGAATATATGAAATTAATGGAAAGGATAAGGTTTTTTATTTTTAAAAAAATTATCTCCTATGGTTCTGAGTTAGCTTCAGGCTAAAACAAAGAAAGGAATACTCAAAACCTCATTCAGGCAAAGGAATCGTGACTTGGGGGACTAATCTGGAGATTAAGACAAATTGGATGGAATATATACAAGTTATGGGTCTAAGCTTGTTTATGATGATTGGTCCTACTGTTTTTAGTCCCAAGATCTTGTCAGAAAGGTCACAGAGAGAAGCTGGACATGTAAATCAAGATAGACTACAAAAATATACATGGAATACAAAAATAGACATAAAAAACCAGAACAGCACAAAGAACACACAGAAGGGAAAGACTCTCAGATTGTACTCTGAAAACACATTAATTGTGTGGAGAGAATAATGAACAAAATTCTATGAATACTCATTTAAATCTAGATATACACATGACCTCTTCTCAGAGTAGTCATGCAATCAAGACTTATTAGCTCAAATGTTTGGGGACATTGGATCTTCAGCCTCTATGTTCTACAATTCACTGAGATACAATTTAAAAAACACATTTTCCAAAATCCTCGTAGCAGAAAGCAGATTAAAAGGCCTCCATTTACCCATCAGAAATACAAACAAGGTCACGAAAATCACGTGACCAGTCACAATTAAGCCACATATTTTACACTTCTGCACATTAGGATTAGTTTTAAGTTTCAGGTTAAAAGAAAAGGGTGGGGAGGACTCCTCAGGAAAAGCCTCTTTCATGAATTTCTAAGAATGTAAAAAATCGTGAGAAAATTGCAATTTACTCGTGAATATTCTTTTCTAGATGAACTGGTAAAGTCCACCAAATATATTCCGAGTTGTAGAGACAGACGATATTTTAAATATAGGTACAGCCCACAGAGAGGTCAGAAAGTCAATTCTTAAATTGAAAAAGGATAAACTGAAATTACCTTAAACTGCTCTAGATCATCTTTGAGACAGGACTCAACATAAAAAGATCCAGCTGAAGCTGAAATTTTACAGAACATTTGAATAGCTGAGACAGACTTCACAACTAACCATATGCTGAGCATTTATCTACAGTGGGCTTCCTGCTTCCCCTGATGATGTGAATGTTAAATTGCCACTGACTTCTAACAGAACCAAATCAAATACTATAATTATATACTTTGTGCTATCTGTGCTGCACTGTATGATTATCTATAATTGATTATTCAACTCAGTAGCTATTGTTCTTTAAAATGCTTTTGACACATTGTAGGAAAAGTGCTATATTAAACAAAGTTGACAAGCAGAGAGATTTTGGACATTCTGCCACATGTAATGATGAAGCTAGTGCAAACCAGACTAGTTCCCCTTCCAGAAAGTCACATCCAAAAATTTTTGGGTCTGTGTTCCACACTGATAACCTTCAGCTAAAAAACAGGCTTTCCGATGCTGAATATTGTGCAAATGTATTAAGGGGGGAAAAAAACCTGACTGCTAAAAACTTCCCTACACAGAAAAGAAAAATATTTAGCTTGGGGGAAGAAAGGCGGAAAAAGTGCAGAGCAGTGAGTTGTTTGCCAGAAAGGTACATTATCCTAAGTTACAAAAGCACAGCCTAGCTCAAATTTCTGAATTTACCATCTTAAATCATAGTTACAGACCCTTTTCAATCAAGTATGAATCAACAGAACCAAAGACAGGGAAGGTCTGGCTATTCCCGTCTTCTTGCTCCTGCCTCTCATCCTGGGACAACCCACTTGTGGTCATGTGGCCATGTAGTGGACTGGACCAAGTAACAGATCTGGAAGAAAACTAATGATTTTCTTTTACTGGGTTACTATTCAGTTTTTGTCCTCAGGGCTTAAAATATTCAAAGAGAAGAATTTTCAGGCTCTCCTTGAAAATCCAGTAGTCTTTAAATATGTGATAGTTAAACACTCAGATTCTATTCTTAAAACATGAAAACACTGTGGTCTATCCCCTTAGATTCCCATATATCAACTTACTTTGCGAAGCACATATTTCCCTTTTTTATATGCCAGTTAAATAAATAAGGGTTGGGTTTTTAAGCTATCTAAAACTAGTAGGCTTAGTTCCAAGTAGCCTCAGTATTTACAAGAATGCCAAAGTAATGTCTACATTATTTTCAGATTAAAAGAACCCTGAGAAAAAAAATTATTGTTGGAGTCCAACAAGTTTCCTAATCACAAAAATATTTATTTTCATGTCTTCAGAATACATACTATTGCTTCCCATAATTACAAATGAGATTAAATGTTAACCAATTTAAATCTGTCAAAATATTTTAATAAGTGGGGCAGATGTTCTGTTTTGTTAAGTATCACTATTTACTTTATGAGGTAATAATAACCTTACCTTTCCTCTGCAATAGTTAATAGTAAATGGTTAGAGCTTGCCAAAGAGCAAATAAATCATTACACTAAATACAGGTTGTCAGGCTAGTTTAGTACCTTGTACACTCCATTTTACTTAGATAAATGGCTTAGAATGGGATTTACTCTCTGTGCTATTTTCTAGAAAGATTCTGGCTTTCCTATTGTGTGTAGTTTCATATCAGATTTTAAGACAGGTACTATATCAATATACAGATTTTACATTCACTTACTTGTTTGGGTTGACTTCACATATGTACAAATGTGAGACAAGCTGCAGACCTCCCAAGAATATCATTACTGAGAGTACTTTTCTAGAAAGACTCTGGCTTTGGTAAATAAATAAATATACCAGTGCAAAACTCAAGACAGTTTCATAGTATAAAAGACTCTGAAACACTCCTCAGAGTTCTCTTTGATTTAACCATGTTAGTACCATTTATATTCACTCTTCATCAAATTTGCAATTGGTCGGCTCCAATAAAATGCACAGACAGGTTTTAAAATTATTGCTGAACATGTTAAGTGTAGATGCCATGCCTTTCTGGGTAGCTGAGACATTTTCAGGGCTAAGCACAAGTGGTTTTGGCCGACATGGGACCCTCTGTGCTGAGAAGGCTCCTGTTGGGGCTATTACACAATTCAAAGCCCATTAAAATCCACCTGTCAGTTAGGCGCTTATTTGCTCTTATAATTATATAGATAATGTCTGCTTTTTGAACAATTAGACATATTTGAAATTTTGTATGGAACAATATTTGAAAAGTTACATATTTAGTTAAGATTCACTATTGCATTTTTTCCCCCACTTCAAAATTCCTACCATCCAAATACTGAAAAGCAATAATTTGGAAAATTATGCAAAGCTAACAGCTAATAAAGGCTGAAAGAAAGAGATCACAAGTTCCATTGGCTGACATTTTTATAAACTATTTTTCAGAAAACTTGAGAAACGCAACTCTGGCCATGGAAAGAAAGATGAGGTTATGAGTGATCTGTGAACAAGGAAAAGGTCCAATAAATTGGCTCACTTATTCACACTGAATAATTCAAACAGCTTGACTCAACACTAGACATACTCCTTACTCCTTTTAAAGGATTAAAATATTCATGGTTTCTTCTGTCAAATGCCATTATCACTCTGTAATGTCAGGAGCAATGGTTATCTTCCTAGGGCTGTACAAGGCATGGATGTGGGTCATCAGCTCCAGTTGTGGAAGCTGCCTGGCAAACACTGCTTCTACCAGTGGTCTCAGAATAAAATCTGTGTATCCTTCTGCTTCCAGCAAAGGCAAGTTCAAACACTATCGCCATCTTTATGCTCATGTTCTAGTGCCACATAAGCACTTTTGTGCTGCCTGACAGCACTCTGTAGTGATAGCTCAGAAAGAAGGACATCTACTCCCTATCAGAGTTGTGACAAGGTCACGTTAGACAATATCCTTATCTTAGTAAAAAAAAGAAATTCGATTTTCCAGCTCTAGAACAAACCTTCCTTTGCCTCTTTCCACAGTCGGGCACACAAAACCAAATGGGAGCAAGTGATGACAAGGAAGAGGGGTGCTGAATCTTAAGTATCTTATGTCAGAGAAAACCACTACAATGAGTTACACAGAAGCCATCAACTTTCTTAAAGCAGCTGTTGGCATCTCTACTCAAAATTATAGGGGACAAGGAGCTAATGTGCTGAAGCACATTCCCAACCATAATCTTATGAAGATACTCAGAAGACAGCTTTTCTTTAACTATATCAACAGTCCAGTCTACTTCAATTCATGTTTTGCAAGATGGACCCACTTTATAAATTCTTCAAGGATTCTCTGTGTATTTGGTAAATTCCTCTTTAATACAATCCAACCTGTTCAGTTTTTCAGTAGATTTTTTTTCCCCTTTCTTTTAAAGACATCTTAATTAGTCTAATCCTGACTGGTCTCTTTCCAATGTTCCTGTTGGCACAGTAGGATTTCAATTAACATTCTGCTTTAGCACTGCAAATGCCCTTGCTCAGATTTTTTTTTTTAAAGTGCTATTTTGGATGCCATCTCTCTTCTCTTTTCTTTCTCAAAAATTGTTCAGCTTCTAAAAGGTTTTGGAAGCAGAGGTTGTTCTGTCAATTTGTGCTTTCTGAGCTTATCAAGAAATAACCCACCATTAATTTTATTTTTTTTTCTCACTTGAGGGTTAAAGTCCTTGTGTGTTCTGACCACATCACTCATCCCCCTTTCAATCCCTTCTGGTTTCAAAACAGCAAGTTCATGCTTCTTGTCCTCAGCTTCAAGGCTCTTCAAAACTCCACCCTTCTTTATTTGTCTGTTCTTGTCTCTAATTGCATTTCTCTTTCTCTTTTTCACACACACATGCACACACACACTCACACTCTTCCTTCAAATCCACCAACAATAACAATCTTCTCTGCTGTTTGTCAGCTTCTCTCACGCAGAGCTCCACCCTGCCCCTCACACATGGAGTGCCCTCCCTGAACTGAGCTGTCAGGCGGTTGTCCTCGCTTCTTTGAAATCTATCCTTAAAAATCCACCTCTGCTGCAACGTCTAAAATAAATCAGCTAATTAATGATGGTTATTTTGAGGGGCAGATGGAATAGCTGACATTTACTTCATAATAATAATTTTAAAAAACCAAAAAAACCTTTTTGTGCAAGTGTGAGTAAGTATCTTAATCGGTGTTAGACTGCTCTTCCAAAGGGACAGAAATATGGATGGAGCAGTGCCTAGATCCTGCAGCCTGTGCGCATCATCCCTGACTGATTGTAGATCATGGGAAAGTCTCTCTTTCCTTATTCTTCACCTGTTTTGCATGTTTAAACTATAAACTCTGCAGGACAGCAGCTGTGGATATGTCTACTCTTCATATCATGCAGTAACTGATAACCTTTGAGTGGAATTAGAGAGAGTAGTCTCAGCAGTGTGGACTTAATTTACTCAGAAGATATTCTGTATTACACAATATATATCCACAGTAATTGACACAATGACAAAATTATCTTAATTGAATTATCTTGGAAATGCACAGTATTAATAAAAATAATAATGCTGAGCTAAGTACCTTACTACTGCTGCAAATATGATATAACCATACTTATGTTTAACCTGCAAAAATTCAACTATTTAAACATGTGGGCTTGACTTCAAAGACTCTGCTACCAAAAGTATGAATTTATGTCCACTATACTTATAGTCGCTTACAGGCAAACAAATTCCTGCTGCAGATCTAAATCTGCAAATTTCAGTTCCAATCCAGACTTCCGTAAAATTCTACTACTTTAGTACAACTGGAAACATCATCTATTAGGCTAGAAAGCAGAGAGAGACACACATCTCCAGCTAACCACTCCTTTTCATTGCTCTTGGCTGCTGAAATTGGCACACCTTAACCACATGGGCCCAATAAACTAATCAGAACTTTCTGTGCTTACACATCTTCTCTGGAAATCTAGCTTATGTTCGTGGTACATCAGTTTTCAGTTACTGAAAAAAGTGCAAAAAATCTACAGGTTGACAAATTTGTTGCAAAACTTAAGTATTTAGAGAATGATAGATGAAGAACAGTAGTAAACCAGGATAGTTGCCACAATAAAACTACTTCAATTTGGAACAGATAATCAAGATAGCAATCTGCAGCAAGTGGATGAAAGTTTTCAACTATTCCAAAAGATGTAGTTAAGTACAAAGTGACTAATAAGAAAAAGTTCATTTCCATTGCTTATATAGTGGCTGAATAGTGCTGCTTCTTTGTGACTTCATATTACATATCTCTGCTTCCAAAAACTCCACTAGAAACCGTGAAAATAATAATAATAATAATATTAATAATAAAAATCCAGGAACATGACACATTTTCAACTCTACAGTATTACGGGAAAGCGACCCAAACCATCCTCGCCATCGGCACTGGATGCTGACATGAATTTTCAAGATTTCACAACATGTAAGTACAACCATATGGAGATCTAAACATCACCTGAAGAGCCCAAAGGATCTTCCTATTCCAGTTCCACACAGCGTGACCCTGTTCACAGATAACTGGCTCATGGCTGCATCAGGATTTTCCATTCCAAGTTAAGCCCAGTCATTTGCTATTTAACACCTTCCCATGAGTCCTCATCCAAAGGAACCTCACCCGTGAGTTCTGGGATAAAAGGGAGCACTGCAGGAAACACCCAAGCAAGTCTGCCAGGGTGGAGGAGGAAGATAATCTTTCAATTACAATTTGCTCTATACAGGGATCAAGTGAACGTAATTTGTGCCAAACAGCTCAGATTGACATAGTGCACAAAGTCACAATTAATCTGGCATCATCACCCTGTAATACCACTGGGTTATTAGTTTTACCTATCAGAGAAATATCAGCGTCTTATTACTTCCTTCAGAAAACACACAAAATGAGGTGTTTACACACTTTATATTTTGAGCATGCAAACCTATACATATCTTTTTTCTTCTTTCTTTTTTTTAATTAAATTGATGTTTCTAACAGGTAGGGGAGGAATACAGAGCTGGTAATGGTAAGGAAAAGAAGTGTGTGGGATCTTCTTTTGAGTATAATTCTTCAGTACATTAAATGAGACTAACAAAAGAGAAATTAAACATAATACTGTGCCATAGTACTATGACATAAGTGTCAACTTAGAATTTCAAATACAATGATAAGAGCCTTCTAATAATTATATAGGTGGCAAACAAGGCTTTAGGGCAAACATCTGTGGCAAAAAATTACTAATGGCATTCTACAGAAAATCAGCTATGACCGACCCCTCCTATGCATCATATTCTGGTAAGGTCAGCTTGGTGGAAAGGTTAAGAGCAGTTAAACACTGACCCATCCCTCCCTAGTCTTTTCCATATTCATAGGAAACTATCATCCATATTCATGCAACAAGATAAGTACCTTGAACATACAGAGGTTAAAAAAAAAAAAATTGCTTCTTTACAATTTTATTCAGTGCCATGACACTAATTCCCAGAGCATGGATCAGGACATAAATTAGTGTGTCTGTAAGGCTGGGCAGGATGGGTGAATAGAAAACATAGAACATCCTCTGGGTGACACTTAAATATTGAAAATATATGTTCTGAAATCCTGTAACAAATCCACAACTCTTGGACGTGGGTAGACCACAATGATTTCACAATATGATGCATACAAGTGTCTGCCTTTGCACAGATCCACCTGCATACCTGTAAATACATGGATATCTGGAACTTGAATTTCCAGCCCTCAGAGGTAAGTGACATGAGAGGCCCAAGGCTGTGATATCAAATCTTAGGCCAGTACCGTCAAACAGCAACAACAGAATCAAAAGGCACATCCTGTTGTCACTGCAGTACTGGGGTTACTTGTACTTTTTTTTAGCAGAGAACCTTCTAGTAAAATCATAGTGGTTTATGTACCTCTTCTTTTGGTATTTGCACTTTTTCTGGTGTGTAGATCTGAATGTATTTGGAGAGAAACAAGGCTCAGAAACACCCAGTCCTTTTGCAGAACTTACCTTCCATGGATATCATTTTGTCTTTTCTGTGAATTAACTCTCCAAACATAAGTTCTCCTTCAGTATTTCCTTTGTTTCTCTGTCTTCAATTCTATCACTTTAAAAAAAATTTTAATTGCCTAATATTAACTTCATAGTAAATTTATATTTCTTTTGCCCTACCCCTTTTGCAGGTAAAAAACATATCCAATTAACTGGTCCTCCTTCCAAACAGAACTTCTTTCCCTGCCTACAGAAACAGAAAATAATGAACCTCACTAGAATAATATATTCATACAGTAAATGCTATCTTCACTCCCTGCCCATTTCTTTTTACAGGAAAAAGTTGCCTTCTTTCTTCCCACTCCTACAGAAGTATCAGCTCCTTCAGTGCATTTCAGTAGGCAAAATGGCTCAATTTCTCTTGCCACTCCACTCATCATTATTATCGTAAGGCTGGCAAAGCTATAAGGGAGGCTAGATGGTTAAACTAATAGCTTTCTACTGTACTTATTAGGTATAGATTTATAAAGCATCTTTGCAGGCATTAATTTACTGATTTTTCAATGCAGATTCTTTCTTCCAGGGTTCAATCACAGAAGCTCAGCTGTCTGCACTGGAACTTTGCTGAGGCAGAGGTCTGAAAACTTGAGCGTATCCAGAGGACATGGAGGTACCTCAGTCTCACGTGACTAAAAAAATAAATAAATGAAAAAAGGGAGGGAGGACACAGGTGACCTTGAGTGCTTGACAGGGCGGAGGGGCCCTCTGCCCCTGCATCTGACCCGGGCACTGCCATCCACACCTGGTGCTCACAGCTGTGAGGACACATCCATGGCCAGGGCCAGGCTTCAGGGGACATTATGGGAAGTGGGCCTAGCAGCAGAAGGCCTGTAAATTGTCTCCGAAGATGAAATGGTTCTCTTAAAAACTCCACTCCTGTTTGTGACATACAGTTAGGCTGGAGGGCCCCCTCTAATTCCCAGGCATTGGTGTTACAACAATACCTTGTGAGCCTTTGCTGCTGTCACAACAGCCTTTCATTTCCCTTCCTCATACTCCTTTCTCTCTCCAAGGATAGGTGTACTGTCTAAGCACCTTGCTGCCTTTGTATATTTATGATGCCCTTCTGAAGTGAGGAAATGATCTTATTCCAGCCAGGTGAGAGCCGCCTGAGTTGTCCCTTCACTGCCCCTCAGCTCAGCTAGTCTGACTTCGGGGCAGGAGAGTTTCTTCACAGCTTTGGGCTGGGGTGTTTTACATCTAAAGGAAGTGTGCTTCCCAGCTATGATACAGAGACCAGGCTGCGTGTGAGTAAGACAAGGCAGCCAAAACTCAACAAGCAAGTAGAGCCCAAACCATTTCTGGAGCTCCTGAATTCACATTATGACTTTTACATTTTTCTCACCCTAGATCTTAAAAAGGCAGGTAAAAGAAAAATATTAATATCTGTTATTATGAAGTCCATTGTCTGATTTGCCACTTTAGGTTACATGAATTGCTGAGTTTCATAAAGAGCGCTGAGAAAGTTTATAAATATGTAAGTAAATATTTACTTCCCTTGAGAAACATTTTTTGTCACTAACTGCTGCAAAGTGAGTTTATTATTGATGAAATCAACTGTCCTGAATGCTCTAATTTAATAGGAGCACACAAAAAAATTCCTATTTTTCAGCCGTTATGCAAAGGAAATTATGAGTCTTTTAAAATTTCATTGATTTCTTTTGATGAGGAAGAAACCAGGCAGAAGTAAATGTTGATTAAAAAATGTAATCTTTAAATAATTTTGTTTCATCTTTGATTCTATAGCAAGAAATTTTTTTTGCTTGTTTGTTAGCACTAAAACTGCACTGTGAAGTGGGCCATTAATAGAAGAATTAGCAGATGATACTGCAACCAGTAAAAACTCTAGAAGAAAATAATTTGGAAAGAGATGTGGCTTTTAAAATTCAGGATCTCTTCCTAACCAATTACCTAAGTAAGAACATATTATCCAGAGTTGTCTTTAGACAGTAAAAATTAAATGAGAGCCATGGTGAAGGCACACTGTGATGAGAACAGACTACTTAGCTTGATATTCTAGGGCATTTTTTCTATGTGGCACGTTGGAATGGTGTGGAGAGAGATCTGAGATAGGTGGTCACTATCAGCAACACAGCGATGTTACACCTTGTTACCTACTGACACCAAGATACCCTATTTTTTAACAGTATTCAATCACCCCATGCAAAGCACCACGGTGTTCCAGGTCACACATGCCCAATTCCTATGTGGCTGTCACCTCAAAATACTGACAGTCCAGATCCATTATTGCTTCTAAAAGTTATTACAGATTGATAAATCTGAAACATATTTTATATGCAAAATTTTTAGCTCTGTCTCCTCTGAAGAGAGTATTTGACCCTTGTTTTACTGACTGTACAGACTTTGTGACCTCATCTCCAGCCAGATCAAATGGCACATAACAGCAATGCTGGTGACAGAAGCTTGTTTGTGCAGTGAGGAGAACATACCTTCAGAGAATTATCACAAAAGTTAATGAGAGCATTATATGCAGCAGGGGAGAACAGCATGTTGCCAAATGGGTCCTGCAACATCTGCCCATTTTGCAGGTCAGAATTTGTTGATTAGAAGTCTTTCAACAAATATTGTATAATTTAAATATTTTTAAGAGAGTCTTCCTGCAGAATTCCACAGGTCTGTGAGAAACTTATGCAGAGAAACTATCTAGCACACTCTGTGCTCTCTTAGCAAAAGCCTGGGGAAAGTCCGCCCGGAAGCCTGAGCTACGCAATGTGGAAAAGCTAAGTAGACACACAGAGTAGAGCAGTAGTTTAGGTTAAAATATATATTGCTGCCTGGGATTACACGTTTTTCTGTGTTTATTTTATGTTTTCATTTGTCAACGTATCTACAGCTAATTCTTTGTGGCTTTGGCACATTGCAAGGGAGCAGTTCTTCCACTAATCTAAAGAAATGCTACAGTTCTTTGACAATAAGAATTACGGAGCCTTTTGCTCAAGTAAATCAGGCACTTCGGGATTCATGTAGATTTAATGCTTCTGAGAGAAGTTGTACTACATAGGCTTACTTGTCCTGGGATTTTGAGAGCCTTTTAAAAGCCTCTTTTGGATAATAACACACTAAATATTCTTCCTTTCTGTTTGCCCCTGAAACTTCCAGTTTTCCACTTGACTCCCAAAGTTCAGTACAATACACAAATATAAAACTTTGTTTGTTGCCTTTTCTTCTGAAAAGGCCACAGTCTGGGCCATGGGCTGGGGGCTCTTTTTCTTCTTGATCTCTTGTTCAGCATGTCTGCAGAGAAAGGATGCTTTAGCAAAGTGCCTCTTTGCCTGTAGTAGGGAATTTACCAGCAAATGTAGATCCCAGCCTTGCCAGATATCTCAGCTTCCATGGACAGCACACACTACTGACAGAACACTCCTGCCAGGAAAGGCAAAGTCTTTTGATTTCTGAGTCTATGAGGACTGAACATCGGCTCTGGAATCCATATGTGCCCTGATCTCCACCCACTTTATATTTTATTCTAGAATTCTTTAGTCCTGTAAATAACAAAGCTCAGTCTGGTTTTTACCCAAATCTTCTTTGTGCCTTTTTCAGGATTATATTTTTTAAAAGCAAAAAATACTCCACCCCCACCTCTTGTAATCAATAGAACGGGATCAATATCTAAGGGTCAAGACCTTTTCTTTTTCCTGTGGCTAAGCTTTTTCCAGCCTTGCATTTTAAATAAAACCTGTATTCCTAGTCATCTGTAAAAACGATAGGAGGAAAAAAGCCAGCTGATTAGTGTGTCTCTTTTAGGTCTTAGGGTAATGGCTGCTTTTACCTTTCTAGTTTAATTCAGCACATTTACAAAGCATTAAATCTGTCAGTGTGGCATTAACTTCTATCATGTGCATATTAATAGGAATAGTAATCAAAACATCGAGTGAGTTTGGGTGTTAAAACTGGTAATATTTTCTTTAAGTGCTAGTACAAATTTGGCTTCGAAGGTGCTCAATATTGCAAGGGATTTTTAAACTAAGATTTATCTCCTATCTATATAGAAATGTTTTGTGGTAAATCTGCTCATTTGTACCCCAAAGGGCATGACTTTGTCATCATACTGATGTTTTCATGGAACACATTTGTAAAACACAATTCCTAACTTTTCTTGCTTCCATTAAGAAGAATGCTGATTAAGTGGAATCAGCATGTAAGAAAATATTTAGCAGCTGTTCTCTTATTGAAAAATCATAAATACATGGAAAAATAATCACACATATATTCTATGCCAATTAGCAAATACTTCTTTTAATTAAGGCATATTGAACATTACGGCATAGTCTTAATATTACTGAAATCCATGTAAAATATAGGGATAGTGGAAGGAGAGAGAAAACATCTCCATCAATATATTAGGAAGGTTTTGTTAACAAGCCAGATGAATGGGTTCAGAGGGATTCCTGTTTCATATGATTTTTTATAACTTTACCTCTATGCATTTTGCATCATTCCAGTGCTCTCATTAAAAAAAAAAAAAAAAAGAAAAAAAACCTGCTTTCACTTTAAACAGCACAAAGGATAGGAAAAACTACTGCCTTACTATAAATTATTTGCAGCTTCAGTGTTGCCAATATATAACAGCTGTAAATCAAGGATATATTTTGAAATATCCTAAATCCGTTTTTACAAATCAACACTCTTAGTAACAGCTTTCAAAGAATAAAAGAATACAGCCATGGGTATTCGTATTTATGGCTGAGGGTAAGTATGAATTAAATGTATCTATTTCACTTATATTGCAAAGTACTATTATTCAATGGTCCAAAATATTATCAATTTATCTGTATTCACTTTTTATTAGGAAAGAGGTGCAAAACCATGCAGGTTTTAATGATGTAGATAATAATAATCAGGAAAAGAAATACTCCCCAGTGAGGATGAAAGGAATGCATGCTACCTTCTCAGAGGCTAAGCACTGTATCTTTAGGAAAAGAAGTATACACGCAAGAACATTGTTCTGGAACACACTAGAAGAGTTCACTGTCTTTGTCGACGGCAAACTAAAAGCCTTTGCTCTACCCTCCTCTCGTATCTAATCATTTTTGCCTTGCACACACCACCTACACACCTAACACTTCACCGACAATGGTTTGCCTTTCCCTGCTACCCCGCAAACACAATGGAAAGTTAATTGAATGTTTTATGCTTTAGCAATATCAAAGAAATGAAAAGAACGCAGGTTTCAACTGTATTTCAATAATAAGTGCATTAATTTTTACGTTTTAACTGACACTTGTACTAATTTCCTTAAATGCTCTTTTTTACTCTTTTTTGATCTGTCTGGCTTTGTCGGGTCTGATGATGAGGGCTTACTTCAAATGCAAAAAGATTAGCTCTCTTTCCTTTAATAGCACAATTACAGCTTGTGTGATGTCTAAATCATGAAAGATATCAGGGACAGACTTCTAAAGTCGCATCAGTTTATTAAAAAAATGGTAGTAATCATTTTAATATCAAAATAACTCTCATTTCCTAGTGGCATTTAGGAATTGTTGGGCATGCATACACATACACACAAAGATTAGTAGCCATTTACTTCTAATTTGATTTAGATAATTGTTATAAATAGCACAATGAAATTAAAAGGCTCTGTGTTACATTTTCACCTCTACCCAAGATGTTGTTCAGGCACTAAAGGAATATTGCCACATCAAAGCAAGAACCAAGAGACCGGTACGACATTTTAAGATATACCAGAATCTACATCTCATTTTTGGATTTAGTTCAACACGGGACTTAGCACTAAACACTAAAGAATAAATGTGTCTTCCATAAAGATATGTAATACATTTAATCCCATCAATGCTTAGTCTACTTTTTAAATCCTGGATTTAATGTACTTTACCACAAGAGGGCAAGATTAAGATACCCTTTCTCATACTGGATAGCACCTACCTCCTCAAGATTACCATTAGTTATATTATGACAGCAAGAAAAGTCCCTATTCAAGATGTGGGTCTGCAAATGATGAAGTGGAATACAAATCTAAAAGGAGAAGGAAGATTTAGCTTACACTCCAAACTGGCTTTGAATCACACACATTCATGGAATGGTCGTGGCTGGCTAAGATAAAGAGGGATAGCAAAACTTGGACAAGGTAGCAGCTATCTTCTTCAAGAAGATTCCCTAAAATACTATATTCTACATTGGAGTTAAAGACTTATTAACAATATTAATGCCCTAAAACATCTACATAACCCATTGTGTGAGGCAGGTGAAAGAGGAAGGGTGTTGCAGTGATCTTTTTACAAATGTTTTAGGATGTTGTGGCTATTAAATAGTAGTTGCAAAGGAGAATTTGAGAGTTAAATCCAGGAGTGAAAATACAAATTGCTTTGGGAAGAGCAAGTACTAGCTTTGATAAATTTTAAGTTCATAATGGATAAAGCGGAACAGTTTGACCCATTGTCAGTCTATTTTAAGATGAACATTTGTTAAATTCTAATGAAAAAATGTAGCACTTAAACTTTGGCAAAAGGACAATTAGGTTTTTTTTCCTATTGAAATTGAATAAAATCACATGGCACTGATTTTTACTTTAAGTACAAGCAATAAATATGAACTGCAACAGACTCTAACAGCTACTGGCCATATCTACGTGGATACAAGCAAAGTTCACTTCAATTTCAAGCACACAAAATTTATGTCTACACCATATAGCTTATCATGCATTAAGCCTGTACATGCAAGAGCCGATTTTCTAGTGTTAAGAACAACTTGCACCTTTTTGATGTGCAGGGCTATAATCAGCCCAGCCAATCAGTGCTGTCTGCACCGAGAAGCAAGAAAAAAGCTATACACCATCAGCTAACTCCCGAACGCTTCAGGCAGTTGAGCCTGAGAACTTTTAGCTCAATTTACATTAAAACATATCCCTCCTGCCACTTATGTGCCACATGCATTAGGATTATTTGTTTGTTTTGCATTTTCAGAGATTTCTTTTGAAGCATGGTGGTTGTGAGGAGACTGTGCCTCCAGAAGATACTTGAGAAAGTTTACAGGGGAAACAATCTCCCAGTTTTCCTAGTCACAGTCAGTAGATTTACTCTTTACTGTAATGAGAATGAACAGTAAGCTAATCATACATCAGTAAATGTTATATGGGTCTGTCCATGGAGAGAAGATTTTGGAAGAGGATAATCTTTGCATTCTTAGGCTCTGCTTTGAACATGTCAATTAGAGAAAAAATAACAAAGGCAGACCGAAAAGAAACACCAGAGGACTGGAAAACCTCTGGAAGAAAAGCTGGTAGTGTAATTTATAAGATTGAGCTAAGTGGGGAGGGGGTTGTCTACACAAGTTTCACTTCTGTGACTGACTTTTGCACAAATCCAAAATAATTAGATGCACCAGCTCAGGACTTTTAGCACTGACACAGCACATTGTGGAATGGACAGCTTGAATTCTTATCTTGAACGCTGGCTCACTATCTTATAAACACAGGGCATAAGCTCCCAGATTCTAGTTTTAAGCTGGCTGGACACAGAAAACATAATATGGCACTTTGTCGGCTTGAAAGTGAGCACACTGTCCAGGTGGAGATAGCTGGACTGTTGCTGGCCAAAAATATACTTTTTCTCCCCAGTAAGGCACTCAAAATCATCCAGTGATAACCGTCATATACATTCCCATTCCAGCACATCGGGGTCAGGTTAGCCAATGCATGGTTTCAAGAATATTAATAGAAATGATCTCTTCTTAATAACTGAGATGCGTATGCTTGAGAATAACTAAATGAATATTTTATGCTGTTGTTTATTTGAATTTCATTTTATCTTTTAAATACATTAAATTCCATGTTAGTTACCATTTTAAAATGATGACTGGGGGGAAAAGTTTTGTTTTTATAGGTTTATTAAAAAATAATAAAAATTTACAAAATATTTTCCTTTTATTTTCAGAATTAATTACTATAGATGGAAAAAAATATTATTTTATCCAGCAATAGGATGAAACTTTTTAATTGCCTTAATTAACAAACTTATTAGAAAATGAAGATAATTTTTTTTCAGAATTTCCAAAAGACAAATTTTAAGGGAGAGGCCAGGGCATAATGAGTCTCACTATGAGAATTTTGACAGGGGCATAATCAGTTCTTACTAGAATCTATTGCACTGTTTTATGGTAATTGTAATGAAATATATGGGCAGAAGTTTCTTTCGCCCTTAATATGTCCGTACTTCTTCATATACAATTCTGCCATTAGGATCCAGCCTGCTTTTCCCTTTCTTGCCAAACTTATTGAATTTCTATCTGTCTACATCATCTACAATTTCCTACTGAATTAATTTCTTGTAGCCTACTTCTTGAACCTATTAAATCAGATTTTCAGTCTGTACTCCACTGAAATTTAACTGAAACGTCTCTTAAAGGTAGCTCTTTTCTTCATCTACTCAAATTCCAGGGTCTGAATTTTCTTACACTTCCCTGTGACATCTCAACAGGTTTTCACATAACCTGCCATCCTTTCTCTATGAAATCTTGTCCTCATAAGTTTTTTTTCATTTCAAATTGTCTTTCAGTTCTTCTATCTCTCTAAACAATGCCTTCAACATCTCAGTGCACACTCCTCATCTCTATCCACTACCTCCCACCCCTACACAATACAGAAGGTAACGTAGGGCCTTTTGTTACTAATGTCTTTTCTACAATGTAATCTTTATGAATAAACAAGTATTTACAGTGTAGTAACTATGAAGAGAAGAAGAAATCAGAGCTATGGTAGATAAGATAGTATAGCTGCTTTAAAAAAAAAAAAAAAAGTTAACTGTTTCAATGACAATTTGAAAAAAGGTAAACATAAGGCAAAGTTATCCTCTTTCTAAGCTCCAGGGAGAGAAATAATGCAACTTTAATTGCGTCTTGTTGAAATTGTCCATTTGGATGGCTAACCCTTTTCTGACATGGTTGTTTTTTATATTAATAACTGTTCCAAATGATGTCTTTTCCTATTACAGTGACATTCTGTCAGCAGTTTGTGCCTGATGAAAAAAAGTGAGGCACTGAAGCAAAGCAGTCTTGGCAAAATGGAGAACATGATATTTGGCATCATCCATTGTTACTGTCTTATAAACATCTTCAAAGAATATTTTTTAATTCTTTAGAATGTGAATTCTAAGAATTAAAAGACTTCAAAGTCAGTGTTTTCTTTCAGGCTCTTTCTGGTAAAGGGACATAAGGGTCATCTACTTTAAAACGACATTACTTTTCCAAATAGAGGTGTCAAAATATTTGGTATATGTAATCTGGCTTTCTATATATTTCTGGTGGCTGTGTGGTTTGTTGACCTTGACTGGATGCCAGTTTCCCACCAAGCTGCTCTATCACTCCCCTCCTTGGCCGGGGAGGTAGAGAAAATAAGACTGAAAACAACCCTCTTTGGTCAAGATAAAGGCAGTTTAATCAAGCAAGAGAAAAGGTTGAGCATGCAGAAGCAAAGAAAATGAAAAGAAATTATTCTCTACTTCTGGAAAGCAAAGTATGTCCAGCAACTTCCTGGGAAGCAGGGCTTCAGTACACGTAGTTCTTTCTCCAGAAGACAAATTTCATAAATAACAAATGTGCCCCTCTTCTCTTCCTTCTCATTAGCCTCTATTGCTTAGCAGACACCATATTGTATGGAGTATCCCTTTGGTCAGTTTGGTTCAGTTGTCCGAACTGTCATCTCCCAGGGTCTTTCCCACTCCCAGACTACTGTCAGAGGGGGTCAGAGATTGGGGTTGGAATTTTGGAGGGACAACATTGATGCTGTTGGAGCACTCCTCAGCAGCAGCCAAGACACTGCTGTGTTACAACTTTTCGAGTTATTAGTGCAAAGCACAGCACTGTGAGTGCTGCTACAGGGAAAAATTGCATCTCAGCCAGACTCAATACACAGGGATAAAAGTTTGCTCTTCTTTTGGACAGCTTACATTGTCTTTCTGTGTGGAGTAAAGGGTCATACATATATATATGACCCATTCATACATCTATATATGTATGTATGTATGACTTACCCTTTTTTAAGGTTTCTAGGGTGGTTTTGTCAATGTTGGATCAAAACAGTTGCTACAACAGATAAAAATAGATGAGACCCAATCACATAGCAATGACACTGACTTTACTCAGATTAAATGCAAGAAGAGGAGGTCAATTTTTTTTAATTGCAAGTGGCTAATTCACTGATTACTAAAAACTGTTCATGAATAATTTATATCTTAAATTTTAAACTATGTATGGGATGAGTTACTGGGGAGATTACAAAACCACAAACTTGCAACTCTTCCTTCCTATAAAGACTATCCTAAGACTTGACCTGTGTAACTTGGACTATTTATTTGTTTTAATGATTGATCCTAAAGTATATAAATATGTGAGTCATTTATATGACTTTATTGGAGAAAAGCATTCTGCAGATTTAAGAGGAAATGGTGATTTACAAAACTATCCAAATAAAATAAATTAAAATATTATGAGCAAATTTTATCATTACTGACTTTTATCATTATTTCAGTTACACATTGTAGTGTGTGGGAGGATTCATCCCAGTTTGAAACAAGCCATGACAATAGGAAAAGAGAGAGAACCCAAAGGTTCAGGAGATGAACTTCACAATTAGATTTCCATCATAACAACAAATATAAGCATAAATCTCAGTTCAATTTTTTACTTTTTTTGCCTAGCGTATCACGAACTTTCCATCCCTTACTACACATCTGGAAGTCTTACACAATATACAAATCTTAGCAGTTCCATTTTACAGCCAAGAAATTAAGGCATGTAGTAGACTAAGATTTTATAAACAAAGGTTCCCAGTTTGAGGCATCTGGGACCTGGCAGACGAAGGTTTGAGTACTACAAAATTAAGATAAATGGAAGTGCAGATCATCAGCTTCTGAAGACCTAGCAAACAAGCTCTCCTCAAATTTACCAAGTGAGATCAGTGAGCTTTTTTTGAAAATGTCATCCTAAACAACTCAGTGGACCGCGAAGTTGCATCTTACTGATCTCTAAACCTTGTTTCCATAGGTTTTGGGGGAGAACTGGATCCTGAGGGTAAATGTTACCAAGGTGCTAAAGATGGTCCCTGCTTTTCTCCTTTGCTCAGAACAGGTATGGAGGTAGCTGCTGCAGCAAACAAGCTCAGGATGGCCCACGAACCAGACAGACTGACCCAGTGTAGGATGTATCCCGACCCGGACACTGGCAAACGCCAGTCCCTGGCACCCCAGCAGTGCAAGCCGAGGCTCTGTCGTGTAACTTCCTGCAGAGCTCCTGCTTCATCTCCCGTGGCACCTGGGACCAAGGCTCGGGCTGATCTAAGGGGAAGAGTGCCACCTACTGAGCCACCAGCACCAGCTCGCAGCTCCCGCAGCTCCAGACAGTGCTGCTCCTTGGGGAGAGCCTGGACGTGGCCGAGGCAAAGTGCTGGCCACGAATTCGGGCTAGAAAACAAACACACACCATCACAGTGGAATGAAGTAAAAAGACAGGGCTGGATCATTGAGCAGATGTTGCTAAGTGTTACGAGGCAGGCCGGTACACGCCTGTGGCTGTCGTGCATATGGCAGTGCACAAGAAAATGATGTCTTTTAAACGTCTATTAATGTCTGTTTTTATATATACATTTAGACATATGATATACAAATATATATTTATAGGTCTATTTAAATGGCTATTAAATATACTAAATTTTGATAGTCACTCAGCTAGAAAAAGGCTAGAGTGAGCTTTCCTCTCAACCATTTACCAGTGGAGTTGTGGAAGCCCATCAGGGAGAGGAAACAGTGGTGAATAATCTGAAAGTAAAATGCAGAGTTTAAGGACCTCCTGTTTAAAAATACTTTTCTTTCCAGTACTTTTATGGATGCTTTTGTTTTAATCTTGGGACCCATCTGTCTATCTACACAATTTCATATCTATTATGCAGCTGCTTAGCTTGCACTGCTGAAATACCTCCTCAGACCATTCAGTATGACCTGTTTTATTTACAACCACAGTCAAAATCACCTGAAACTGACATTTTTCATGTAGAATCCATTATGTGGCAGAGTGCCATATTTACATCAATACCTAAAAATATGTACAAGACTTCTTTGGAAACCCAGCTACCTTACTTTTCAGTCCTGCTCCGCTTCTGAAATAATGTGGAATTTAGATCTTTAGCAATATTTCAACCTCAAACATTTTCAAAAGACACTATTAAAAAAAAACCCAAAAAAACAAAAAACCCCACCAAAACAGAATTGAAATGGTTAAACCTTTTATTATTCACATTGCATTCATAGTAAATTGTGTAATAGTTTTCATGTCTTAATTACTTAAATTTTATATTGAGCTATAGTGATATTATCTCTCTTTTTGTCTCCACACAATTGTATTTTATAATAGCTTTTATTAGGGCCTACATGAATGGAATTTAAAATGAACACATCATTTCTATTACTTCTGCAGTTGAGAAAAGAGAGTGCTTTTCTGATATTTGGCGTGAAAAGTGCTTTCCTTTGTGTTTTATGACATATAGCAAATTGTATTAGTTAGGGACACATTTTGAGCAGCAAAGTAACTAAGAGGAGTACAGAGCACTTCTGTCACTTCTAGTGACTCCACCTCAGCCTGAAAGTGGGTACAATGCCCAGCAGGAAATGGGATATTCCCCTTAGAAAACCTTGATCTTGTTCTCATTGAAATAAAAGGCAAAACTTCCGCTGGCTTCCACAAGAGAAATATTGGAGTAGCAGATACATAAGCTAATTGAGTGTTTATACAATCTGCCTACCTGCCTTTGAAAGCAAGGTCAGCTCCCCCAGCTCACAAGCTCTACCTCCTCTGCCAGCAGTGCATACCTTGATACCATCATGAGGCCCTCCATGGATCAGGTTGCTCCTTGCATTTGGGGTGCCTCCTTGAAACCTGGCTGCCAAGCCATTTCTTTCACCCTTATGAAATCCTTCCTAAAGTCTCCCTTCTGTCAGCACACCTACACTCAATCTGTGTGTAGGATGTGCAAATAAATTTAAATAAATATTTGGTTTCAATTGTTAACAGAAATAGCAAGGTATGCACATCCAGGGCTTAGACACACAAACAAGATCCCCCAAGGTAACAAGTTTCTGTTGAGCTGCAAGAATTGCCTGGAAGCACACTGTTCCCCCCACAGCAATTGCAAGGTGAGTCAAGTCAGCCTCACACAGCTGCACAGTGAGCTGAGCCCACTCCAATTACCATGCATTTGTTGGAGGCCAAGAGGACACACATGGGCACTACCACGCGTCATCTGGTACTTGGTAACCCTTTGGTACAACTTGTTCATCCAAACTTATTCTTGCTACCCTGCCATTTCTCACAGGTAGTTTTGGAATTGTAATATAGTAATTTAAAATATGTTTATAAACACATGCTATGAAATCAAGGGAGTGGGAATCTATTAGTTCTATTTTAAAAATCCTTTAGATAGACTTGTGTCTATTCTTTCATTGTAAGTTAATAAATTATATCTTAAAAGCCTATTTACAAAAGTTTTAGTGGCACCTGAACATCATGAGATGCATTGTTTACAGCTCTTAGGCCAGTAGAAGATGTCAACAAGAAAGAGGGTAGGCTATGAGCACCATTCCAAAACATTGATGGAAAAACTAAACATCTGAATTTCACTCATCTCTCTCTAAATATGTGCTTGTGAGCTCCAATCTTCCTACTCAATCAGTGGGCCAGATTCTGCCTTCAGTTATCACGCCAGTAAATTTCCACCCAATGCCAAAAGATGTGAAATGTCACCTTATTATACACCATGGCTCTTTGTATGGCTGGCAGAGTTTGCCCAGAAGTTCCACTCTGTCTTTCTGCTGCTAAACAAAGTGCCTTCAGTGCTGATCTCCAAGAACACTTGTTCATTCTGAGCACTTTTTATTCTGAAAACGGGTTCCTTTTTTTCTCCTTCTTTTTTTTTTTTTTTTTTATTAACATGTCCACACTGTTACTAAACATAAAGGGTTTCTCAAGGAACCAATTTTACCACTTTTGTTTGGGTGTTATATGGATGTTCAGAATAGAAATCAAGAGTACAAAAATAGATTTTCTTGATTTATGAGATATTCCTGTTTTCAATTCACCATCAGTATGTGCAGACACGTTGCAGTCAAGAAATGAAGCATCTGGTTCTCCCACGTTTCATTTATGAACTTTAGCACCAGATGTAAATCATTCATAAAAATCCCAAAGTGTTGGAAGAGTCTCTTCCTTCATTTTAACAAACATATATTCCAAGTACTGTACCTAACACTTCACATCATTTGTTACAAATGATGGGATCTGAATTTTAATGACTTACAGAAATAAATTTCAAGAAAGAAGGAAAGAGGAAGAAAAACAGGTGAGTGTGGTATTCCTTGTTTCCGACTGTGAATTCACTTTGAAACCAAAAGATGTCACTTTAAGTTATTATAAACAAACTCTACATGTTATTACCTGCATACAGAATATTTTGAAGAGAACAAATCTATTACTTTATATCTATTATTCTCCCAAATCCTTTTTCATTAGTGTCACATCCATGTCAGAAAATGCTGATTCACCTTCTAATCTGAATTGCTTTCCTATTCTCATCCACTGATCACCCTTCCTCTCCTCCTTCAATCCATCTTTCAGTCCCATTTGTCCAGAGAGCCCCTCTTGCCTTTCTCTCAACATATGTAATCCCTTCCTCCTCCCTTCCCACTCCTTTGTTTCACTATGTGCATTGAATTTCATAGGATAACTCACACTTTGGGAATTAAGCACCTGCCAAAATAATTATGGGATCAAGGCCTATTCTTTATGTCAAGGAAACCTGTCTTCTTTGCCTACAAGAATCCTTTCAACAATATGCATTAGACAACGCTTTCAACAACAAATCAGTCTTTTCTGGCCCTTTTTAATACTGCATTTCTTACATATTAATTTAGCTGCAGAGTTATCAGGTGAGCGTTTCATGCTCTGAGGTTGCCTCACAATGTAGTGAGCTGAGGAAGTGCTAAGGAGATGCCTGGCACATACAGCAAGAAGGATCCTTTACAATGGACATCTTGCTGGAGAAACCTCTGCATGAGGGAACAAAGGAGGCAAGAGGATTCACAGGATCACAGATCTCCCTCAGTTCTGCATTCCTCCTGAAACCCTTCCCACTGTGCTGCTTTGCTGCCATTTGGGGCAGCTCTCTTTGCTGTTCTCTCTCATTATAAAGTTGCTTAACTACTTAACTTCTACATGAATTGGTGCAATTAGCCTCAGTTTAGACAGCAGCAGTAGAAAAATGGGGTAACATCCAGATAGTTCCAGTTGTAACAACCCCCTGTATAAAATATCTTTAAAAGGAATTTTCCTTTTACTTCAACAACATCTGGCATTTGTTTGACTTTTTAGTGTTACCTAGAGAACTAGTCACTTCTGTAGCTGAGCACCTAGATAACACCACATTTACCTCCAAGAATGGCCTTGAGACAAGGAAGAGCTTTCCCACCAGTGTCCAGGCTGTAGGCAGACTACATGAATTGATGAGGCTGTGGAGCAGCCTCCAGATATTCCCCAGCCTGATGTGCAACTCGTTCTGCAAGGACATGCTGGGAATGAAGCAAGTTACTTTAGTCAGGCTGGGAACACAGCAGGGGCAAATCCAGGGGCTGTAAATCTCATGCAGAGATCACAGCTGCAACCATAGCCCACAGTTTACAGCACAAGCTGTAGATCAGTAGCTTGGGTGCCTTAAGCTCTTGGGCAGAGAAGGATTCTTTCCAGTCTCTTGCAGCCTTGCTCTCCGGAACAAGCACCAATTGTTCATCCCCTGCCCAGGGACAGTTAGTTCCCCTTAAAACTTGAGGGAAAAAAAAAAAAAAAAAAAAAAAGAAAAAAAAGAAAAAACTATCTTCTCTTGCAGGCAAAGCTCAGCAGCAACTTTCAAAGCAGATCAGATGTTCAAGAGGGTGGGGAGAAAAAGTTGCACTGCACAATTTAAGGCACCAAATGAATGATACTGTATCAAATCTAAACTTCGGGGGAGATTTAGGTAGACACACTATGAATGCTGAAGCTGAAATCCAGCCTGAGCATGGGGAGTTGACGTCTCCGTTCCTGAGAAATGTGATACAGGAACTTAATTGCTGAGCATTTCAGCCTCCTACGTCACCCTGAAGATCCTGTTTCCAGGAGCATAGCTGACACCCCGCTGGGACATTGGTTATGGGAGGCAGAGTGCCTGCAAACCAGCAGCACCATCCCTCTGTGGGCAGAGCATCCCCTGGCAGGTGTTAAAGGTGAGCTGTCCCAAGGCTTCATCTCACAGCCTCTGGCCGAGTCGCCAGCCAAAAGCAGTGTCTGACCTGGCAGGGTGGGGGGCTGCATGTGACTGCAAACGCTGATGGATTGCTATCAGACATGATCAAGCCAGGAGGAAAGGATGGAAAAGACAGCATTTTTTTAAAAGCACGTTGGTTTTCTTTAGCAACAGTTTTAAAATAATTTTAAAGCAATGTAAGATTTTCTACTATAACAGAAATGTTGGTACAAACTTCCGATATTCCTCCAATCAAAATTTTTAAGAATTATAAAATTTTAAATTATAATAGAAAAACATCAAGATGGCTTTTTTTCTTAAAAAAAAAAAAAAAAAAAAAAAAAAAAAGATACTTTTTTTTGGTTTTTTTTTTTTGTTTCCTCCCTTTNAGGATCATTTTCTATGGATTGTTTTCTATGTTTCCTGCCTTGCTTCCTTACAACCCAAAATTCATCAAATTCAATACTGTATATAGACTGCAGCCTTCAATCACTATTACCATGTATAAATATGAAAAGGTGATCAGTAGCACTCTAAGAGGTTTCCCTGTTAAAGATGATCATTCCAAATCTCGTATCTATGTCTTCCTTGCAAAAATTCTAAAGTTTTAACTATACATATATTTATAAGGATACCATCTTTGCCAGGCTCCTTTTAACTTGGGTATTTTTTGGTAATGCTCATCCATGTTCTGTAAGCTCTGTTCATGTGGAATGGGTGTCTTTTCCCATAAGTAATTCTTGATGACTTCAAAAGACCAGTTATGATGCAAGATTCTTAATTTCAATGAGAGTACCTGACTATGGCTTCTGTATTCTGAAAGTCACTAGTGGCAAACAGTGAATAATGTGCAAATACATTATCAATAATTTTTTCTTTTTTTTCTTTTTAACATGAACTTTAATTTATTTTCAAAACAGGCATAACTATTACATCTTTGTCCTTTTTTCTCTTTCTCATTTTATCTATTGGGGCAATCCAGTCAAAGGAAAAAATAATATTAGGAACAACATCAGTTCAGATAAGTCATGCCTGCTATATGAGAAATACCACCAGTTTTATTTTATTCTCCACCTTCATACCATGTCAGAGGCTGCAGCCTGGGCCTTTCAGAACTCTACAAGCACTACGTACAGTCTCATCTTAGTCCCACAGTGCTTGGGTGGTCTGTCTCAAACTAACCAAGGGAGAAATCCCACCTCCTTGATCCATAATGCGCTCATCCATTTCACTTGTCTGCTCAGACATCCCAGGCCAATGATTTATTTGCAGAGGTGAAACTAGAAAAACCTCCTCCCCTTCCAAACACATGTACACATACTTTTATAAACTGGCTGAAATATTCAGTAATGTCCCAGTGGGGAATGGGGTTTCCCCCTCCCTCTCCTATGTATTTTATACGGTTTCCATTATTATTTGATAAATGTGTTATGACACACTATTTACCTCGGTCAGCAGCTCTGGGAAGCTTTGTGCAGCTTTGCTCCCCACCTCTGCCACCCACTAGATATTTCACAAATAAATCACATTCCCAGATTAAGACAATACAGTTTGGTACTGGAAAGGGAGAAGAGAGGTAGGACGAAATTTGCTCTAAGAGGCTTTGGTTTCATTTCTCTCTTTCACTTCTGAGCCATGTGGAGCTGGTCCTTAGCCTGTAACACTGGTGCTGCCTCAGTCAACTCCTTATTTCTTTCAGGGGCAGGAAGACATTCTCTGTTCAATGTGCTAATTCTCCATGCTCGAGGTTCCCAGAGAAATATTCAGAGCTCAATTTTCGATACAGGAAGGAGCAAGTCTGTCTCTTGTAATGCACATGTTCACAGGTATTGAAATAATGTTTTCCAAGGGCAGGAAGTGAGCCAGGATGTACTGTGTGAAAGAAGGTTTGCAGTCCTCTTCTGCTGAAAATAAAAAATATGTAGTTAAGGTGAATGATCACAGAGAGTTTTGTGTGGACTTGCTCAGTAGCATATTACAGGCAAAATCTGTGGGACGGAGGATGTTACCCTCCAAAGTAGTTACCAAATGACATTATTGCAGCAACTTAACATACTCTCAAAATAAGACTTGTCAGGGAAAACTGAGTGTCCTTGCAACTTCTTTTTATATCAGTTTTATACCATGAGTAGGGTCTGCAGACACAGTGAGTGGTTTGGGAAACATTTTGAAATCAATGATGCAGATGTATGTGCACATATGTGTGTGTCCAAATGGGGCAGTATCAAACCTGATTAAGACTGTTTGCTGGAAAACTACTGAAAAGCAGATCTTTCCTAGAGTCACAGGCTGACCTTCCAAAATCAAACACAACCAAAAGCTCAAATGAAATTTGGTCCAGGAGAAAAAGTAGCCAGCTGAAGAAACTGAAAGCGTTTCAGAGAACACCACTGTTCCAAATGCTGCCTTGCTAATCCCACCAATGCAGAGCACTATCTGTAGAAAAGGCAAGAGCACAATCACAGTATTGTTGATTCCACATTCAAAAAGTATGAATTAATAGTCTTTTTTTCTTTGCCATAAATTAAAAATAAAAATAACAAGACTGACTGAGAATCACAGGAGTTTTTTATTTTTTCTTCTGTGTTTTACAGTTGCAATATTTTTCAAAAATAAGTGAATTGTGATAGAAGCATACTAGTATAAGAAAAAGGGCACTAGTGTTTCCTCTCTAATGACTTCAGAGTCCCTGACAGGGTGCCTCAGTTAAGTTAGTGGAAAAGCTCCTTTGAACTATGCTCAAAGTGATGTATGTCATGGACACCAGTGCTGCCTTCTCACTTCAACCTCAGATAGCCAGAGTCCTTGTAATCCTTCTTTGAGCTCACTAACAAAAGCAATATGGGGAGGTCCTCCCTTCAGGGCTATGTGGCTCCATGCTCATGGCTTTTCCCCCTTCTTCTGCGCTTGTATAGAAATTTCAAGGTTTTTCACCGAATATTTCCTCTTACATTCATATGAGGAGGTGAGAGCTATGCTTTCTCATCAGTGCTTCCGGGCTAGGTTTCACCCTTCAGTTAAGATAAGTCAGTCTGCAGAGAAGTAGAACAGTCACAGACCTTCTGTCTTAGTAGTTCTAAATATCAGACCTCTGCATAGGGATGCAGAAGTTGCTACTGGTTCCTATTCTGTACATCCTAGAACAGGAACGAGTTACAGAACAGTGCTTGCAAACTGCATTTGCAGATGCAACAAAGCCTTTCCCAGCTCCCACATACGTATGGAGTATAACTCCTATCCCTTATGTCATCTATGATATTAGAGTGAAAGATAAATGTGCTCACATTTATAAGCAGTAACTTCAATAATATGAAATGTGGGTATTTCCCTATGAACACAGAAGTAGTAAAACCCCAGTAAAAGCATCCCCCAAAACTCCTATATTAAGGAAGAAATTTGGCAAATTTTTGTCACAGGTAATATTTAAACATCTGAGCTGTATAATGAATGGAATGCTATATTCTAACAGATTACAATAACACACGGCATTAAGCAAAAAAACATGGTATGCTGATGTAAGTGGATGTGGCACACTCTACAGATAATTCCTGTCTGTGCCAGCAACAATACAAAAAGAAAAGCAAACCACAGGAGAAATCCTACCAGATAATTCAGAGATAAGAATTAGTTACTGGGAAAAAAACTTGAAATATCTGTTTGATTTTGTAACTGGCTCAAATGCCAATATTGGGGTTTCAACAGAACAACTTATGTTTCCATAGTTATTGAGTCCGGATTGTCATTGTGTGTATATGTTGCTGTGTCTTTGTTTCTCCTTAAGCATGTTGAAGACATGAGCAAATTTACATTGATAAAAAAAAATCAAATCCACCTCAACATGCTAAAATAGTGGAATTGTCAGATTTTTGCTTTCTGTTCGTGAGGCTGTCAAAATATAAAAATAATCGAAGTAAGGCAGGTGAAGTATATATGTTGCTTTCCTAAAAAGAAGCAGGTAAAAATCACCAGCCTAAAAAATAACCCAGATATTATGGACAGTTATCAAATTTCAAAGATGAATCAATGGAAGAAAAAAAGAGGAAACAATTGTAGCTGTAATAGTTTTTGTAGTCATTCTTCTCTTTTTACAAATGTTTAAAAAAATGAAAAAGTTTGTCAAAGCAGTCAGATTATTTCATCAGAAGACAAATGAAACCCCAATGTCGTACAAATGTTTATCCTGTATCCTTCATTTCCCTGTCAGAACAGTGCCCCAGCTAGGAAAAGATAATTCTTGCTATAGTTAGCCCAGCATCAGGAGAAGGCTGTTTGACTAGCCAGCTAATTTTGGCTTGCTGAGGGATAATTAGCATAAACTATTTTTCCTAGCCACTTATTCATTTTCACTAAACTTACAGGAATATAAATAGGGGCTTCCACTCATCAATCAAGTTTGTCAAAACTGGGCCTTGCTTTCGATTGACTTAGGGCATGGCAGACAAACAGTATAGTTGCACAAACCTTCATTCCTAACAGAGCTGAAGCAGAAGCTTAAGTGCATCTAGGAAGGAGCGTAACCTGAGCACTCAGGATAAGGTTATAAATTAAATTAGAGCAATTTGTTGTACTTAGACAGAACTGAAAGATTTTCAGCAGGAAAAGTGAATCCTGGTGTGTAGTAGCTTTATATTGCAATTCCTTATTTCCACATCTCTTTCTATCAGTGTGTATCATCACCATGCCTAGTGTAACACCACATAAAGTCTCCACTGCCATCTCATTCTTCCATTTCCTCTCTCAAGTCCATAAGGATGACCCGGGTGTATAACAGATACTTCTGTGACTGCAGGGCAAGGAGCAGGCTGTGCTGTGCTGTGCCGAGCTGGGAGCCCTACGATGGCTGCCAAGCCAGCCAGTGCAGGTGGGATAGTGGCCAGCACAGCATGGCATATGGAGCAGGTGATGGCTGCACCAGAATTACAGCCCTTTTCTCAGGAGGGTGGAAAAGACATGTGCCAGCTTGGTACAAACATCAGCTTTTAGGAAAAGACTTGAGAACTTTGCATTTCTGATGGCCAACTGCTTACACAATTAGTGGGGGCAGAAGTTGATAGGTGAATATCATGATAGCACATGTCTCTCTTCCTCAAAATAGAGATTAAAAAGATGAGGAGACTCATGTTCACCTGATTGCAAATTATTTCCTGCCACTAGGCTGTGTTTGTGTGACCCCAGTCATTTAATATGTTTGCTCTTCCCTATGTCGTCTAATAGTGGTTTGGCAGCCACCCTCCCTGTGACAATGACTCAGTGTGCTGCTTTTCCTGTCTTATTCCATGAAACACATCATTTGATGTGACTAGCACAGCTCATTTTGATGAGTCACAGAGCCAGGGAATATAAAGAAAATGCAGTTAGTTTTCTGAAGGATGCAGTTCAAATAAATGTTAAAAAAAATATAGTTTTAAAACAAATTCTTCATCTTAAAATTGTGCATATATACAATTGGTATAGTTCATGTCCACCTACCTACGTGGTACAAAGTTGTTTTTCTGTGTTAACATTCATTACAACATGTCTGATTAATCTGGAAGATGAGTGGGGAGAATACATGGAAAGACATTCTCTCTGTCTATGGTACACAGTTAACATCCATTTTCTGACATTCTTAGAGAATCCTCATAAAGCTGAGCCTCACTTTCTATTTCCTAATGTGTAGTCTGTAACTTCTGCTTTTGTTTCAGTTCACGCTTTAAGAAACTTGTATTCTAATTTGATAGGTCCAACTAAAGAAAATAAAACTTTTTTTTTTCCTCTGCTTGGAAAAAAAACCAAATTAAACCCCCCCCCCCCAAAAAACAAAACCACAGAAAACACACACCCCAGACTCTGAATCCACTTTTCCAGCCGAGACCTATAACCACAAAGATATTCTTCCCCTATATGTGGTTATAGATGTTTTTCCTATTTACATAGGAAGAAAAAACTATATGGATTTTCACATTTCTTCTTCTAGGATTCCTTATAATTGGGAAAGAAAATGGCCAGAGAAAGGGAGTTGCTGCAACCTTCCTCCTTTCTCTGACCTTAAGCAACTGACTGCTCCTCCAACAAGAGTAGAGTGGGGAGTGGAGAAGAACCAGGACAATACTACAGCTCTTCTACACTGCTTCTTAGCACTGTTTTACTGGAGTGAAGAAAATTCGCTCTGCTACAGCTACTGCTTCATCAAGGATGTGGAGAGGTTATAGATACTTTCATTACTGTTGTGTTGTTTAGAATACATGAAAGCTTTCTCATCATCTCCCTTGACCAAAGCAGCAGCTCGAAGATCATGAATGCAGTAAGAGCTCCTCCCCTGCCTCCCCTCCAGTCCCCCCAGAAGTTTGCATTGTCACACACATCAGATGTGTCACATTTCTTCTCCTTCTTCCTCTCAGGAGCTAATGGTGAAATAGAGAATGTTTGATGGCAACACCTCAAAAAAATCATTGCTTGCTGCAGAAAGGGCATAGGAGCTCTGCCTAACAAAGAGAGATCATTTGGACTGGACATCTGCAAGAGCCAAACCGACCTGGCTGGAAAATCTTTGCAAAAGTCTACAGCTGCAAACAGCCAGACCACCAAGGAGCAATGAAGGAATGTAGAGCATGGTCGCTACAGCCTTTTTCTTTCTAAAAGTAGAGAAATAATCAAACTGAGCACCATCACCTCCTCTCCAATTCTGACCAAGTGCACGCACTACAGAATACTCTTCTGAATAAAAATAATGTACTTATTTGAAAATAAAGCATGTTTTTTTTTTTTTTAAGGAAATGGTAGAGAACAAAGTGCACAAGGCCAAACTTTCTAATAAATGAGATTTATTATGGGAAAAAAAAGTTCAATAATTGCATTTTCGGGGGAAAGGTCATTATTACTTAAAAAGAGGTTAATAGAACAACACTAATGGCTTATTACAGGGCAAAAGAGATAGATGCAGTGTTAATATGAATGAAAACAAGAATGAGAATGCTCCCTGTTACCAAAGTTTGGATTGAAAATTCAGAAGGTCAAATTCGTCTTTCATATTCCCCAAAATAAAGAATTAGACAGTATAAAATGTTATCAAGCCTTTTCATTCAATGAGTTTAACAGAAAGTAGAGAAAGAAAGTGATCCAAAGTTTTAGCCTGAAGCCAACAATTAGAAGCATGGCTCAAGTTCTGTGTTTCTGGGAGACTTTAAGGGAAGATTGTTGAAGATAAAAGTCAACATGAGTCCATCATTGAACTTTTAGTAAAGCAATTGCAGCAATTCTGTTTATTTGGCCAATATTTTAGATTAGACTAATCTTCTAAAGTAATGGAAAATTGCCAGAGGTAAAAAATAATTTGCAATATACATTAATAATAATATTAAATTACACATCCATAATGCTGTCCATGCAAAAGTCTTAAAATACTTTATAAACACTTAATTAAACCTCCCAACACCCTGAGAAGTAGATGATTTTTCTCAACAATTCCTCGGCTGGAGAATCTAAGGCATAGACAACTTAAAGTTAAACATTTGTCTCAAGTTATGTAATGACTAGAAAATCTAAGGCATAGACAACTTAAAGTTAAACATTTGTCTCAAGTTATGTAATGACTAGAACTGGTTACAATCAATCATGTAGGAATGAAGAAGGTGTGTGCAACAAATACTACCAAAATCAAATAATTTTTCTGTCAAAACAAAAAATGTCCTACATACTTTACCAAGTTTGAGCACCCAGAAATCTTTTAAATACATCTAATAATTTTTTCCTCATGAATATTTTTACATACATCCACAAATACATATTGTCTACCGATAAATAAATAAGTAAACTAATAAAGAAATTAATGTGTTTATTTTAAAATACACGTTGTAAAATATTGCACATTCTCATTGACAAAACTAGATAAGTGATAAAAAAAATTAAACCCCAAGAATCTTGACTGTTAATCCCCAGCCTTGACCACTACTACTGATTTTCCCTTTTACGTGGTGTTGAGCGAGGAAGAAAAGAGAAATCCAAAGGTGATTATAAAGATGGTTATTATCATCTGTCATACACATGTGTAAACTATTAGCATGTTTTAACTACAAGGCTAAGCAGGATCTGTCTAACTGGTAATTCCAGCCTGAATACGCTCAGCAGTACCACACCAGGACTCACAATTATGTAAGTTTGCTATTAAAATGCAAGTTGGAATCTACTGCTAAATCTCCATAGTGACGAATACACTGAAAAGCTGTCCTACTTTGGAAGATTAAATTGACTTTATTTTTGGTTATTGTATCTAAACACTGTTACTTGCTTATTGTACTCTCACTAATTCAGTTTTACTTTACCAAGCACCTCAGACAAGGGAATTTGCTTGAAGTCACAGTCATGCTGTGAAACATATATATTTAGGACATCATTTCAGAATACTGTAATTATAAGTAGTTTAAGTCAAAACTCATAATTGTGCATGATGAGGGAAAACTGAGGAATCTTTTCTTGAATGGTCTGGCTGGAAAGTTCCACCAATCCCACCAGTCTGAGCAAGTTTCAGAACAGATGTCTGTATATTATTTGGGATGTAATTTTGTCATGGATTAAAATAAAGAAAATTATTCAAGGGCTACAATACTTATTAAATCCTGATGTGAAACTTATTTAGTTTGTACAATCGTTTGAGGAAGATATTGCTTAACATAATATAATGGGGGAGATTGATGTAAGACATTAACTCTTCAGTCCTTACTCTTATACTATATTCTTTATATACAGATCAGGCAAAAAGATGGATAGTATCATCTTAAAGGCTTCCTCTTTTGTGCTCTATTCCTCTGAGTGAAATATGATGTCTAGCCTTCCTCACATTGAATTCATTGGTTTGGTCTATAAGAAAGGTCTTTTGGAAGAAAACCTTTAACATAAGTAAATTAAATTGAGATAGTGCAAAAAGTATAATGTGACCAGAATATCATGTGACAACACGTAAGGGCTTAATTTTCCCAATTTTAGGGCAAGACTGGGTGAAATCTGGTAAATCACAGCAGCACAGCACCACATGGAAATCAGCACCTTACCTAGATGGAAGTCACAGCTGATGACTTTGCAAAACAAACCCCAAGATCCCCTAGTATTAATGAGGTACCCACTCACCACAGCTTTTACAAGGCACAACAAAACACTGCAAAGTAAGAACATTCATGAGTTTTGGCTATCGCAGTGCATGCAGTCTGCAGAGAATCACACGGGTAGTTCAGCTTCCTTAGCTGCTGCCAACAAAAGCAGCCAAGTGAGAAGGACACACAGATCTGGGTTCCCTCCCCAGCTCTGCCACCTCATCAAGAAATCACTTCCCTCTAATTCCTCTGGTTTCTGCCTAGAAAAATGGCTTTCTGCAGGGAGTTTTAAAGAGAAAGGGGAGCTTTGAAAAGAGATTTCAGAAATACCCAAGTGCAATTCAGAGCTGGCGATGAAAGAATTTTGTTTTCTGGGGCTTTTTTTCCTCCTTGCCACCCTCAGGTAGATAAATCAGTCAGGTTTTTTCAAATAGAGATATTTCTTAAACATTTTACTGTTCCTGCCCCCTAAAACTGACTTTTGCACAGTCAGTATTGAAATCTACTTATGTTTCAAACTCTGTGGTATTATGTGATTTTGTTGGACACAGAGATGGATACAAAGGAACAATAGGTGTTGCAAATATTTTAAAAATAAGTCGTTTCAAGTATTTTAATCTTTAAAAGTACTTACTCAATTTAATCACAATCTTCATAAAGTATTCAAGTTGTCAGTAAGTCTTAACCCTAAAAATGTGAATGCATAGGGATTTTTATGGGCTTGTTGGTGGGGGGTTATAACATTTTAATTTTTTTAATTTATGACTGAGTTGTTGGAGAGGGGAAAATGCCTTATAATGGGACTATAGCTGAATGCTTAATTAGGAACAGCTAATCACCTCTTCAAGTAAGCTGGAGAGTTACATAACTAAGTGTTACCATTCCTACAGATAAGGACAGTTTAACCTGGCTTCCTATGGAAATAAGCTTTATGTAACCATTTTGTCCGTCTCTCCATCTTTCTTTGCACTCTCCTTTACTTTCCCTTCAACAAAAGGCTGTACCATTAGCCAGTATGAACTCGAGGGCTAAAAAACTCCAAAATAATATTCCTACTGGTTTTATGGAGACAGCTGATGAGATAAGAGAGAAAGACCTAAATCATAGCCCTAGTTTTCCCTAAAAGCAGGGAAAGCTACAGACAAAGTTAAAACTTGATGTGAGATTACTATTTGTAATGCCTGAGCTGCCAAACAGGTTGGCTGCTTTAGACTTCATATGCTCAATTTCCTTGGACAGAGAAACAAATGAGCAACTTTCTGGCCTAACAGAGGCCAACAGGTGATTGTGTTCTCCTGGGTCAGTGCGGGTCACTCTGCCCTTACTCCAGGCTCAAAACACAGTCTTTTAGTAAACATGGACACAATAAAATAAAATTTAATGGTATAAGTGATCTTCCATTTATTTGATTACTAATACACTCTATAGTGGTTTTTCTTTTCTGTTAGCTGAATGCAATGACAAGAGCTGATGTATGATGAACTTTCCAGAGGTGTTCATAATCATCTGCTTCACTGTACTCTGCAGCAGAGTCAGGTCTACACTGAGAGTAGTTTTGAAAATCACATCCCAGACTGATGAAGATTTATATATTCCTAGTGTAACATCTGGACAGGACAACCTTCCTCATATGGTAAAGCCAAACTACTTTGATATTAATAAATCCTCTGGTTCAATCCTAGTGCTGTTGTCTTTGATTTGAAAATCCAAAGGGGAGAAAATCATTTAAAACAACCATTCATTTTAGCTGTGAAGTATTCTTTTCATTTTATGTTTCTCACAGACAGGCAAGAGACACGCTTTTAAAGAAAGATAAGCCCAAACAAAAACTCCTGAATTTTCAGAAATATTTGAAAATTGCTAGATTTCGAAAAACTTTGAAGCCAAGACAAATCTTGTGGTTCATACTTATCTTCACTGGTCTAAAGCAAAAGCTCAGATTCTCATGTTTTGGGAGAGCTCACATGAAGATTTAAATATTGTAGTCCATGTTCATAAACAAAGAACCTAGAAGGAGCAACATGTTAATCTAGTCAGAATTTGCATCTAGTTTCAGCATTGTATTATTTCAGTAACTTCATATATCATTAGACTGTTGAGGATGAAATTTCTCTCATCTTTTTAACCTGGTCAACCTGACCAGCCAGGGATGAAACTGAAATGAAGTGTGAAACACTCATGGCACCATCCCATAGGCAAACTACCATGGACCTACTGACAAAGTGAGCCAGGGATACAAAATATTTGTTGCCCATAGGACTGCTTTTCTCAATTCTTTTTCATTAACTCTGTGTACTGTTTTACTCTGCCGGTCTATACTTGCGATTTTTCTGTCTCCTTTCTGAGTCACAAAATTCACAACAGACCCATTTTAATATCATTTCAGATAGGATTAAACAGAGAAGAGTTTCATGGTGTTCAAAAACTGAGGACAGAGGCCACCACAATTATTTATTTTGAGAGAGAGGTGAGGGAAAATGTATTACAGCTTCTGAGATGGTTGAGGCATATATTTGCTGTAGGTACTAAAAATGTTATTTTGGTATGAGGTGAAAAAACCCACCATTTTTTTACCAAAGGTAAAATCATTAGAAGACTTACAGAAATACGGATATGTCTATCTTAGCATTATGATAAGATTGCAACAATCGTAATAAGGTATATACTCAGAGCATAGCATTTAAGAATCAGTATAGAAGATAAATATAGTATAAACAATATAAATGATCTGTCACTGAAATATCCTCAAGCAATGAAATATTTAGAAATATTATAAAGATGAATATAGTGCCTTATATATTTGCATGTAAAAAAGAGTAATAATGTTCCTTGCATTAGTACAAAATTAATAGTTTCATCAAGTTTTTTATCCTGATAAAGATTTTTTCTTACAGCTATGGAAACATACTGAAGTATTTAAATCACCTGTCAAATGTAAACCTACCTGAGTACTGACACTTTAAAAATATAATGTGAAATCAGATTTCATTTATACTTGCTAGGATTTTTCATGTTGACTTATAACATATGAATGGGGAGTCTAGATGCAGAGACAGTAGATTTTCAATTTTTACCTTTTTTTCTCACTAATTTCCAGAATGTAATTCTGCCCCCAGCTGGCTAAGATATAGCTGACATAGGAGATTGAAAGTGAGAGAATATTGAACCTATGAACTCTGCTTCTTCTCAAATGATGACTACAATTTGCATGCAAAGTATCAGCAGCTTTAGTGCTCAGCACAGGTGCTAATAGATTCTAAGTTCTTTATGTAAGTATATACTGCACCCTCTTCATTATAGCACTAATAGCTCGAAGGTGAAACTGTTTTCAGGAAACAGAGTTCATTGATTACTCCTACAGAATATTACAATTAATGACATCGGTCTTCGGTAATTGCTACACCTTGTATCAGATCAACTGAAAAGCAGAAATTTAATACATGGTCAAGTTACCAATAGATTCCAGAAAGTTGCATACATCTACTGCTTGGAATGGATTTTTACATGCTTATGTATCTTCCCATTACTCTTTTTTCATCAGATCCTTAGTCTGTCTTTTTGCAAAATCAACACATGTACCAAAAAATTTACGTGACTTTCACTTATTTTTCATGTATAACTGCAGTCCATCTTTATCTCCCAGGAAGGAAGAAAAACAAAGGAAAAAGGAAAGTACAGCAATAGAAAAGCAGGGAAATAAGTTGTTATTATTATTACCTTTTGAAACAAAAGCTTTCATTCACCCCTCAACCTCCCTCCACTATCTTCTATCATATTTCAGGACATCTCTTCTGATGCAGCTGGAGAATAGATTACAAATACCTTCCAATTCATCTGACTTACTTTCCATTCCATATATCACCTTTTCATATGCAGCAGTTTCTGTCACATCAGCAATCCACTTCCTCAGTAGCAGTCCTGATGCATCCTTTCAGGTTCTCAGTATTAGTTTGCAATACCATGAGAATAAAGGGGGCAGTGCCAGGAAGTTTAGTCCCTGTGTTTAGACTCTGTGTATTCAAATAAATAAAATGGGTGAGAAAGTATAAGTGGAAATATTCATTGGAAATAGTTTTCATAGAACAAGACAAAAAGAAAAAAAAACTTAAAAGGAAAAGAACAATTTAAAAAAATAAAACAGATTTTAGCATCTCTGCAAACATTAGCGTAAGTACAAAGTATGACCAAAATAAAATGGTCCCACGGGGTGAGTAGGGCCCCACTGGCAGATAGAGTCTGGTAACTGCTGCTTTCCAGAGTTTTCTGCTGCCTCCATACCCTGGTGTCCCGAGTGGGCTCAGAGGACAGGGCAGCCACAAGAACCCGTGGTCCCCCTGAGCCCTGCAGAAACTGAGGAAGTGGAACAGTATATGGTGAAATTTAGCAGAACACTACAGGAGTATGAACGGTAAATGAACTTAGTGAGATTACACGGCAGAGAAGTGGAATCACAGGAGGGAACAGAGCTTCTGAGGGAGCACATGGTTGAAGCAATGGGATGTGAATACTCAATCCATTAGCCTTGACAGAAAATCTCTGGTGTAGGTTTGGGAAGAGGCAGAAGGAGGAGGAGTTCTGCTGGGAGGTGAGCAGGGGACAGATCCAAGAGGAACAAATGGCTGTTAATGAAGAATGCTGCAAATTCACAAAATTACTCCTTGACCAAGTGCAGACCAGACACTGAAGATGCCAGAAGAGGAAATTGAACATATATACTGAAGTAGGAAAGAGCATACCCAGTCACATGCATCACAAAATTACTGGATATCATAAATTTATCAGAATAAAGAAGTCTGTCTCTAAGGATGTAAGTAGTGAGGCAGGGCTGACACAGCATGGTGGGAAGGAGATGACTATCATGCCTGACAGAAGAGAAAGCTGGAATCCTGTCAATATTTGCAAACCGAGAGGATACAATGATCCCATACCCAGCATATGAAACTTTTCAAAACTTCCTGCAGTCAGTTTTAAAGGTTTAATTTATCTTTACCATTTACCAGCTCTAGTGCTGATTTTTAGTTTGCTCCAGACAAACCCTGTTGCAAGTGAGCTTTTCTCTTACATTCCATAACAGCTGGAGTTTCTTTGTTTTCCTCTACCTATTGCTTGTTACATAGCAGCACTTATGAAAAGTGTCCAGTCAAATAAGCACTGGAAAAACTATCTTCTCTCCATTGTCCTTTTTAAAAGGTCTCTTCATTGTGCCTTTCATTAGAGATGATCAAGAGATGAAGGTAGGGGAGGGGCTGAGCACACCCTAAAGACATTCAAAACAAAATTCATTTGACAAATCGCCAGGCTTTGAACTACTGTGTCTGCAGGGGAAAAAAAAAGAAAAAACGACAAAAATGTAAAAGCAAATAACTTACAGTCTGACAGCAAGGATTCATAAAAAAAAGAGAAGTGTTCTCCATTAGGTTTTACACTGTGATTATTTTTCATGGGGCCAATTTCTCTACTGATTCATCAGAATGCAACATCCTTGACCTACACGAATAGAAAATTTGGGCCATAGTGTGACCTTAAATTAGATTCCTAAATACTTGCAAAGTATGTAAACTACAAAGGCCACTAAAAGGAGTGAGAGTTGCCTGGGTAATCTGACACATTTCCAGTCTGAGGATTTTTATATACCTTTGAGCCTTTTAATGTAAAGCTTACCTCCATATTATAATCCTAACAGCTCTGGTTCTACAGCTCTCTTTTTCAGTGTTTCCTTGACACACCACCACACCCCCCCACACCACCCCCAAGTTCTTTTAAAATCCTGGAATAATTTGTGGTCAAAACTAAATCCAAATTAAGTCCATCTGGGGGAAGTGGAAAAACCTGAATTCCATCTTGTTGTCTTGAACATCCTATGGTTGCATAATAACAAAATGCCTTTGTTCTCACAACTAAAGTATGCATCAAGAATCAAAGAAGCAAGAAAAAAAGGGAATGTTCCAAGCTATTACTGTAACAATCCAATTACAATGCCTATCAAACTTAACTTCACAGGTTATAGCTCCTAATTGCCTGACAAAAATTGACACTTCAGTCGCAACAGCATAATATAATCAGAGTCCAAATTAAATTTGATCGTGGGCAGAAAACGATGCTATCATTCGGCGGCATGGAAACAGGAGATCAACTAGCATGATATCAAGGATCAGAAATGAAAATTATTCATTAATGGCAATGGTTTTCTGATAATGGAAATGACACAGTTCAGACGGCTTCGTAAAAACACTATTAATTAAAAAGATGATAGACCTAACAAGGCATAGAAACCAGTGGAACCTTTCTCTGTGCTTGTTAAGGTGAAGGATGACAATGTTTAAGAACAGAAGTTTATGCACTTTTGTGAAAAGTATTCTGCTGATTCTGTAGCAAGTTTACTGGCTCTTGCTTAGTGAAGCATCTTTCTCTAAGGTGCTGTGTTAGAGGGACATAAAAAGTGTCTCAGGCCATAATATGGCATTGTAATAAGCATGAATACTACCAGCTATAAAAGAGAAGGGTCCAGTTCATATAAAAATGCACATGGGATTTTTGCATACTCCCAAGAAAATAGTGCAGGGAAATCTACTTTATTTCCCTGTGCAAGCAGATCTGTCCCCAACTCACTTTGGGGAAATACAGAGGTGCTTTATGCTGGAAAGAGAGCAAGCCGAAAATCCACCCTCAAAAGTTTCCTTGAGCAAGAAAAGACAAGGCCAGTGCCTCAGACTGCTGAAGTTCAGACAATGCCTCTGTTCCTTACACAGAGCTCCAGATATTACCACAATAAAAACCTCCAATACTAATGCAGTGCCACAGGCATCGTGTTTGAAATAAGGCTCTCAAAGGGGTGATCGCTGTACCTTTGAAACCACTGGGTGCTTCTGCCATGGCTGGAACAAATGAAACTGCAGTTGTCCGGGTTTGAGGAAGAAAAGGTCCATTGGCTGCTAACGATCTCCGTGATCTACTCCCTTGTGCTCCGTTCGGGCTCTAACCCTGTGGGATGGGTCACTGCCCAACACACATGACTGAAACTGCTCTTGAGGACCCTCAACTCTTTCTTCTTCAGTAGCTGAGAGAAGCAAAGAGGCATCTCCTGCTGCAATTCCTTGCTCCACAGGCAGCTGCTTTGGAAATGCACAAGCAGAGGCCTCTGAAACTTCTTGCTGTGGGAAACCAAAGATTCAAAAGCCTGAAAAATAAAGGACTTTCAGAAAGAACAGAAGGGAAGAACAAGCAAAGATAGGTGTACCCTTGGAAAAGGACAACTCAAAGTAGATCCTCCTGACCCTAGGATGCAATTGCAGTACATTTCAGCAAATCAGAGACTCAGTAACTAATCTCATGTTCCTTAGATTGTCTAACTGAGGGTCACTTAAATCCACATGTCATCTCCCTCTGCCTCTGACCTATCTTCACCTGATGACCAACACCCTCAAATATCACCTCACTTGCAAAAAAAAAAAAACCCAAAAAACCACAAAACAAAACAAAAAAAACAACCCCAAAAAACCCCACAAAAAACCACAAAAAAACCTAAACCAAAAAAAAGGAAAAAACCCACAAAACCATAATATACTTAATACTAATCTATTTGGAGCAGCTCCAAAAATGAAAAACACGCAAATAATGGATGTACTTTTAACTTGCCCTAATTATTTAATAGTGCTTTTACAGAATGCACAAAGCTTGCCTGAATTGTCAACATTTTTTCTAAAAATAAAATCTTTCAAAAAACCTTTGAAAAACCCCACCTTTGTTTTTAAAAAATTAAAGGGGGTGATGATATTATGCAAATGATATATGATTGTTGCATTGTACCTGTAAGAGCTCTAGAGTAGGTCGTTAGGTTTCTGTGCATTTTATTGAAATACCCTTTGCTTTTTGCACACAATTATTTAAGGCAGGTGCAAGGAATGCTGTAATTCAACATGTAGACAGCTCAGGCGTCTGAGTAAATATATAGTTATATATATATGAATGGAGGAAACAGGTACCCTATAAGATCAGCTAGCATGACATTAAACAATATTGTAGCTACCATATGATTATCTCTTGGGTTTCAATAACTTGACCTCATGAGAGGGTGTTTATAGATCAAGAAATTTTAAAACACAATGTATCAATATTTTCATGCTTTTTTTTTCCTTGTGTAGCAAAGCTCAGAACCAGGAAGAATAAAAAACAAGGAAAGAAAATAGAGACCAGAGTTTGTGTTGTTTGGGTTTTTTTAATAAATAATTTAATTATATAACTTGTGATGTATTCTGAGCAATGATGTAAACTCCTTTCTGATAAGAGTGGCACTGTTCAGCAGCAAAAGTGGGTGTACTTATCCACACAGCAGGGACTTTAACACAGAGGCAGCCAAAACCCAAATCCATTGTGACCATTAATCCTGTAGGGTAAAGTTATAGACTGAGTCATCTAATGGATAAGTTCCCTCTCTAAATTTCAGAAAATTAAATCCCATACATGCCCTTTAAGCGTTCTGGGGTCAGATCCATACACACTAACTCTCAGGCTTGATGAGAATTTTCTGACAAAAATAATTGCAGGAAATGTCAGTTGATGTGCTTTGACTGTTTTGCAGGCATGGTCTGTTCAAAGGTGGCATTTCAGGTAAAAAAGAGAACTAGAACATCTAGACTAACAAACAGGTCAGCAGTCAGGATGCTTTGAAAACTAACAAAAGAGATCCACGCCCTTGTCTCTGCAAGGTCTCATTCGGGGCTCACTGGTGATTCCAAATTACTGAGTCACCTTTTACTTCACCTGCCTGTCCATCACATCCCTCTTTCCTGTGAAAATTTTGAGTGTCTTGAGTTCATGCTACTGACAGCTTAACATCTCACATGAAGTAAAAGCCATTTCCACCTTACCTCTGCCAGCAGTGTAAAATCAAAACAATTACCATTCTTTAGTTCAACCCTGGCCAGAGGAGAATCACTGTAAAAAGAGATTCACCACTCTGCATCCCACTGCCATTGACCTTGAGGACTTAACAGCAGGGAAACACCTTGCTTAGGTAGGGCTGCTGTGGCTGAGAGCCCTCCCACAGCCTCATTGCAGATTGCAACTCCTGATAGGCACAAGCTGAAATTCCTCAGTTTTCCAGTAGCACGCACTGTGACAGGAAATACACAGAATTAAGAAGAAAATAAATAATGAAATCAAGCTTAACAGGGTTGCTGGCCCATTTTCAGGTCCCCCATTCTAAAACTTGCAAGTATCACCATTAGGCACATGTCCAAGTCTATTTCCCTGGTGAATTCAGGCTTATGCACCACTCGAGAGGAGTCTGTTAATGACTACAAAGATCCACAGCTGTTTACAGTTTAGACTCAGTGGTGGACCAGGCAATAAGCTTGATCCAACAATGAAGTTGTTGGACTCTCACAGCACGCAGAGACATTGTGTCAACTGTTTGCTTGCTCATAGCGTGAGTGGGTACCAGGACAGCTTAGCGGGGCTGCACGGAACAGGGAAGGGACTAGATATGGATTGGAGAGAAGCTGTGCAGGGCCCTGAAAATGAAAGAAGTGTGTAAAGGAATCAAGCCTAAATAACTTGCAGAAGCATAGATGAAGTAACAAATAAATAGGCCAGGGAAGTTCCTTACCAAACATCCTAAAAGGGACACAATCTAGTCAGAAAAATATTTCAAAATCAGATTTATATTCACTTATAGAAGTCTGATGTAACATTAATTTTTGTTGTTGTTGTTGTTGTTGGTTGCTTGCCATGGGGGGATTTCTTGCAGAAACTCTGGGTGGTTTCATGAATGAATAAATGAGAGAAACAGCTTTTCACAGTAGCGTCTGGTCTTCAGGAAAATGATAGTAAGAGACAGAGATTACCAAAAACCTGCAAAAGACTGGGGGAGAGTACAAGAGAGGCTTATATTAAACTTCACATTTTCAGACATGGAAATGAATGTAATATTAAAAAAAATATGTAAGAAGGTGTGTGAGGTAAAAAGAAAAAAAAGGAAACAGATAGAAAAAGCAAAAATTATTTTGTCAGAGGATACAATCTTTCAACAACATATCCAAGTAATAAGCATCTCTTCAAGTCAAGCTCTGACTACAAGTCCGAATTGTCTTCTGATGAGGAATGGATGTAACAATCTACTTTAAAACAAAACAGAAAGCATTCTTCAGGGAAGAATTCCTAGACGCCAAAACCAGCAAATTCGAAAGAAGGCTTTAAATATTAAAAATTGACAGAATTAGAAAATTTGTCAAAGAGGTATCCTTGTCAATGCTAGATTTTAAAGCATGACCTGACAATGTGCACTGGTCCAAGTTCATTTCACTTAGAAGTAGTGCTTTTCTCATTAAAGCAGCGTTTTCTGTCCTTTCAGTTAAGATGGCTCCCAGAACTTCCCCAACTGGTGCCAAGGGGTTGTTACAAGATTGTAGAAAGCCTTAAGGACATGTCTGTGTGGGTGGGCAGCTGATCAAGTTATTTATTGATTGACCAGATAGTATTAAGTACAAAAATTCAAAGAGGAAGGAAGAAAATGTTTCTGGTAAGGTGAAACTCTCCATATTTACCAAATAGATTATCCACAACAGGAAATACTTACTTGATGTCTTGATTGCAAAGTCAGGCAGGTCCTCGGCCTCACTGACTTCACTGGAGTGCTGACAATTTACCAACGGAAGATCTGTGCCCCCAAGATAGTTTCTTAATGCAATGGCAAGCTCTTAAAATTATAAAAAGCAGGACATAGGAAATACAGACATGAAATATCTTTTATTCAGTCACTTTTCTCACATACAGGATTTTCTAATATACACAGCTCCAAAAAGCAGAAGGAGAAAGCAGTAGGAATGTGTAAATTCATAACATTCTGTTTCAAACTGAACTCTCATTTTTGACTCATATATGAAGTACACCTACAGTATAAAAAGGGGAGCAAAATAGCTGCTGAAAATCAACTTCCTTTAAGGGCACAGCTGTGCTGCAACTTTCCTTGACTTTCTGCCTGCCTGACACCTTAAGCACTCAAGACTTGCGGCACAATTTTAGACTCAGAGCCCTGCCCACCCCTAGCTTTGAAAATATCCTTTTCATATAAGGAGGTTAACACTGAATGCCCAATCTCCAGAGCGTGCCTGTGAACTGCCCTCCAAAAATGTACCACTCTGCCACTGATGCTAAAAAGAGCTGTCACCAGAGAAGATAAAGGGATTTCTGTGATCACACAGCTTTTCCAAATTCAAGCTCACATCAGAGAGTAAAGGAATGTCTTTGCGTGGCACCTGCTTACATATTTTCTGGAGTGACTGCAATCTAAATATTGGCAGCTGATAAGAACAAGAATACTATACTGTTCCATATAACACTGTTCACCAGGACTGTACGTTGTTATTCAGCAACAGGAGGTCAGAAAACAGAAGGCAAAAATCTGTACCATAAATGTATCATATTGGTGATTCCAGGCCTCAGGAACCAAAATATCGCATGACTAAACAGTTTCTGTCTGTTCAGGCACCCTCATTTTACATTCAATTTCTTCAACAGTTCAGAAAAGTCTTTCAGAATCAAGTAAGTCAGATCAAAGTAAATGTATAATATGCATGAACAGGTCCACTTTGTACAATATTAACAATGTAATTTCTGTCAGAAAAATGAAATTAAGAATGTAAAAAAAAATTTAAAAGTTATTAAAAGCAACAAGGCAGAAAGCAAAGCAAAGGATGTCTGTACTTGAGGGGGAGGGGAGGGTTACTGTAACACACAAGGATTTTTGTCATCCCGCTCAGCCCTCTCTATAGCCTATTGCTACAATAATATCTTGGATTGCAGATACTATTCCCTATTGATACCTAAGGGACAAAGCCTTTAGACAGTACCCATTGCAAAATATTTTTATTTCTCATCCATTTAAGACGTCCATTTATACTCCCTTAAGAAATGGAAACTGATTTTTTTGTAGGCTCTTATCTCAGGTTTGGTTAAAGTCTGAATCATAGCACTTACACCCTTTTCCCCTACTTATTTTTACCTGTACGTATAATAGTAGAAGAAGCTACTGCAGTAAGTGCATGCCACTGTGTCAGGTTGTGGGATATATGATCTAAAAAAAACCTGCTGAAAAAGTAAATGTGCCATGATTCATCAATTATGTGGTGAAAGACTGTTGGGTTTTTTATTTTATTAAAAAATAAATAGGTATTTCCCCATGGATAAGATTTTATTACACAATGCATAGGAGTTTGCTGCTATCTGCAGGTAAAATACTCTATTACTGAGTAAACAGCTGAAAAGGAAGGCAAGCATTTAGCTCCTGGCTTTAATTACAGCTTCACACAATTCCATGTGAAAATCCCAGATCTAGGCAAGATGAGTGAAAATACAGATCCCTCACATAGGTCTGAGAGGAATGTTTTCTCTGTAGTATGTTAAGCTGTAGGCACACCACCTAGGGTGTTTTGCTGCCAAGATCTGCTGGAAACCATGGGCAGGATCAAGCTTTCACACAGCCATCCAAAGCAGCACTGGCACCCTCAAGTTATTGCAGAAACAAAGAATTCTTAGGATCTAAGAGTATTCTTCCCATGCTCAGTAGCCCTCAGATGTCCTCTGAGTTGTGACAGCCTGACAAGTGGATGGGACACAGAACTGGTTCCGCAAATGCCAAAGTTTTCAGAGTCTGTAGACTATATCAGGAAAGGCAGTTCAAAAGGGTTATAGACAAATTGTAATTTGTCCCTCTGTCCACATGGCAGGCCTAGAAAGCCAGATGTCACACAGACTGTCCCTCACAATCCTCCCCTCCATCCTTCCACTACATGGCATGGTAGTGTTTCCTTTGTTTTCTTTTTTAAATTATTATTTCATTTTTATTTTTAGTCCTCAATTTGTTCTACAAGCATGCAATGAATAGAAATGCATTCAACACTCTGAAGGACAATTGTTGTTGAATTTTCCTCACTTTAAAAGTCATAAGCAGACTAAAAATTCTGCATGTGCTTTACATAGCTCACTATGTGGGAATACTAACCCCAAAGTGTAAAATATGCTGCAAATAATTTCTGGATTTATAGGTATTCTGCTACAGAACTTTAGCTGTTACAAAAAGTGTCCTAGGAATTTTAGCTTAATTCCTTGGGAATACAACAGATGACACGCTTTGTCTGTCTTGAGCCTGAAATGAGTTGTTTGAGATTTGTTCCAAATGCTGCAAGACAGCCTTGACTACTCTGTGGATAGAAATTCGAACATGACAGAAGTCCTTAAACAACACTTAATCAAGCAAGATCGTATTAGAGGAGTCATTACAGGAAATATTGACTACAGGAAATGACATGCCCCACATTATCTCATCAAGGCTTAGATAGTCATCTTGCAGTTTTGCATTGCAGTGCTATAATACAGCTCTCTAGCTTGCTATCAAATGCACATCTTCAAGGCTCTGATCAAAAACTAAAGAGTCACTGGTGTTAAACTTTTCCTACCCAACATTTTTTTTAACGTGGCCTCAATTTATGAGAAGCTGACAAAAATTTGGGGTTGTTTTCAAAAAAAAGTTTCAATATGAGCTGATTTCGGCTTGTGGGTAAGAGATGGGCACCAGAATCGCTTAGCACAAAGAGAATACATAACACAAGAGAAAGAAAAACACAAAATATCCATCACCAAAGTTTCTCCTTTTAACCTTTAAGCATAGTCAAAACCTAATGACTTGCTAATTATCAGGAGTTTAATGATGCCTCTCAGCAGAGGTTGTACTACAGAGCACAGTGTCCATGAACCTCTAGGATCTGGGGTTACCTCGTGACTTCAGCCTGCAGTGAATTCTCCTCTTCTGCAATTCTGCTTCTAAGGAAGCTTTCAACCCACCACCCCCCTCCCCATTGTTGCTACCAACAGTGAAGGAAACAATTTTGAACTCTGGCGTAGGCTGGTCTCCAGATGGCTGCCAGCTTTTTAAGCACTGAGTTGACTAACCTTGCTCAAAGCAGGTCTATAGAACACAGTGCTTCAAATATCAGTGTCTGCTGGGATTGCATCTATATATGTGGAGTCCCACTGTTTCCATCACTAGTGTGGTTGAATGAGTGAATCAGGAGCAAGAAGGACAAAATTGAGGAAAATGCATGAGACCTCTCCCTCTCTGATGTTGAATCAGCCCATTAAACAGCAGGGAGTAGCTGAGCATAGATTTTCCTTGAGCTTGCTGACCACTAAAAGCAAATTAATATAACCCAGGCTGAGCCTGAGGCTGAGAAAGACCAAGAAGTTGACTACCACGTGGAGATGAAAAGGACTGTCCCTTAATTCAGCCCAAGTAAAAGAAGTGGCTCAGGAAGGAGGAACGTTAGTTCTCACTAGAGCCATTTTGTGAGAACAGAAATCATGGGCAATTACTATAACTCAATAACTTGATTATGATATATATAATGTTCTTATGGATTGACAACAATAAAATCATCAGCCAAACCATCCTGGAATGGAGTCACCCTCTTTCTGAGAATAAAATTTATGAGGACAGTTTGATACTGTTTCCCTGGAGTCTGTCAGTCTGACCTCAGCCACAAATAAAGCCTTTTCAAATGTAAGGAAATAGTTCTGGGATATGTAATATCTGATGTAAAGAGAAAAAGCACCATCTTCATTGCTAGCCACAGGAAAGCCTATTTTCTTTGGTTCTTGGCCCATATGAGAGTTAGTGCATGAAATATAAATTGCTACTCAACATTTAAGCTTGGCAGAGCCAATTAATACTGTCTTCTAAACACCGGCTTGGAGGTTATTTCAATTAAATCCTTTGTACAAAAGCAGTCGCTGCACACAGGATTTCCTGGTATTTCTGAAAGGCTGTCCTTAGTGGGTAGTTTAAGTTCTGCAGTGTATTCATCTCTCCCTTTGATTATAGCAAGCTCCTTTCTCCCTTTACTTGTCTGATATCTGTGTCACCCTCCTGTAGGCCATCTGAGCACTGCTGCCAAAGAGATGGACTGCACCCTCTCTCCCTTCAGCTCACTGCTCTGATCAGCTCCCTTGGTCAGTTCCCAATGATCCATCTCACTTCATATTTTTATTTTGTTCCTCCAGGCTTATCTCTTCCACCCTTGGCCAAAATAAAATATTCTGTTTCTGGTCTGAGAGCCTACAGAGTTTCTGAAGGAAAACTGATTAATGGTCCAGCAAGTAGAGGGAAATTTTGTACACCAAAAAGTGGAATAAAATAGAAGTCATTCAGGAGGCCACAGGACTGAAACTATTTTCTCCATAGCTCTGTAAGGCTCCTAAAGTCATGATGCTTCAACCAGCTCCACAAGACAACATGGAAAACAAGGACTTAATACTCTGCCAACACCGGAAAATCTTGAACTCAGAGTAAAGCACACCTTATATTTAACTTCTTCTGAAAGCTCATCATTTCTGCAAAGTCCGCAGAAGACATTGTCATTCTGATTCCCGTTACATTTACTATTTAGTCGGATTTGTACTGAGGAAAATAAATGATGTTCATGTCAGGATGCAACCCTGACTTTCAGCTCCTTGTTGTCCTGCTGACTTCCACTATAACCTTGGACACATTGCCTATCAGCCCTTGCCCCACACCTCCAGTTTTGCTATAGGAATAACTGTGTTTCCCAGTCCCTCAGGAACTGTGTGAGGAGGAATAAATTCCTGATGATGTGGTATTAAGGCTCTGAAAAGGCAGTAGGGAGCTACCAAAACCCGGCCATGCAAACCCAATATCCATAGATAGAATACTTCACATAAATCATTGATAATATGTGAAGTATTGTGTAGTGAAGGTACTACCTTTGAGACACATCAGCTCTGTCCCATGCAACATGATGAATTTCTCTGCAATGCTTAGCTGGATGTTGGAAAATCTGATTCCCTGTTCAGAGCCCTCAAATCAAGCCTAGATAGATGAATAGTCTGGGGGAAATTGTCTTATTTACAGCCCAATACATATGAAATTATAATCTTTGGTGCATCTGGTATGCACGAGACACAAAGTTCTGAACTTTGCCAGTATGTGTTACCAAGCATCTCCTGGTGAGATGGATCTAGATTTCTTGAAGGCACCTTCAGACAGTCCACTAGACAATTTTGAGTCTGAATTTGGAATGATCAGACTTTGGCTGTTCAAGTTGAGCTACGTGGGGTTTGTAGGTCTCAGATTTTAGTATTTATTTTTGATTGTTTGTGTCTTGACCCGCTTTTCATTTTAAGAGAATCTTCATTTCTTTGAAAATACAGATGATAGTTCTAGGAAGCTGTTTTTCCAGCACTGCCTTGATCTTCCTTTGCAAGAAGATGAACTCACCATCAAATTAGGGACTGCCATACAATCTTTTTGATGGTACTTCTGCAAACCCATTTTGCAGAGTTGTAAGTGAACATACAAGTTTCAAGGCAAAACTAATTCTTACTCTTTGTCTTGATTTTTCTTTTTTTACCTCACCAGTCTATTTCTCTCTTAAACCACATGAGAACAAGTGCGACCACTGAAGATGTGCGCTTGGTGAGATATAGATATTGTGCCTTAAACAAAGATAGTACTAATGAATTCACATTCAACCTTTTCAGCCCAGTGATAGAAAAAGATTTTCAGTCACTTTAGCCTGAGCTACATTTGCACTCAGGGTCACCTAAAGAAAAGGACAACACATTCATCTTTATCCTCCTTGAGTTGTGGAACCACTCAGATAATCTATAGTGAGTTGCAAAGTGAAATTAAATACCTTAAAATGCCATCTATCTGATCCCCAATTAAAACATAATCTTTTTAAAGCTGTCAATAGCTGCTGACCAGAATCAATAAGGAGAAGATTATGACTGGCACTTCTCCAGTGATCTTCAGGCAGACAGAAAATATGCTGCTGTTTTCAGGTCAGCAGGAAAAGACGAAAACTGGACCTCAAGCAGAACTACATCACAGACAAGTGGAATTTGAGATCCTATGCAATGATCCTGCTGGGAAGTTTTGGGGTTTACTGGGGGAAGGAGAAGGTTTGTTTTTTGGGGTTTTTTTAACAAAGAAGAGAAAGAATATGATACATGACAAGGTTTTAAAGAAGTGATACTGGAGTCTTAAAATTATGAATCTTTAGAAAAGTATTTGTAAAAGAAGTTTTACTTTGATCCTCTATATATGTACACTAAAGTTCCTGAGTCAGATTCATCCAGTGTCTTAAGAATTTGAGGCATACTGCTTTTTATTTGCATTTAAGGAATATAAGCTTACATTTATCTAAGTAGATCCTGGATATTCCTCATCATTGCTACAGGAGTTAAAGTTTTAACTATCTAAATCTAGTGATGCGAATGATCCCTACTACAGCATGTAAGCTTAGGGTAAGAGGCCTAAACTACTTTTCCTCCTGACCTACATTAGGATTGCTTTTATTTCTAGGCCAGAATGAAAAGTTCAGCAGAAAAAAACTGTTTCCTGGTGTGCAGAGGGCTTAGTAGCCTTTCTACCCACAAGCTGTTGCTTTCCTCCAGCCTTCCACAGTACAGATTGTGGCACAAATGCTCCAACCTGCCTGTGAAGTTATAGCAGTCAGAGCCATACACTTATTGTACTGACAAAAAAATCACCAGAGCATTACCTCTTTTAACGCAATCCATAACTGGTGCTAAGTTGTCCAACAGTCCTTACCACTACATGCTGAAGGGTGGCTCATACACGTGAATTTTCCTCCTCCTGCTGCAAAAGCCATGAAGTAAGCTCTAGATCCAGAAAGAAAGGCTACTGCAATAGTTCAAACTCACCTAGACCTTCGGAATGGTGATCCCAAGCACTTGCCCTGACGCAGTGTCTGTGAAACATTAACTCTTTTCATCTCTATGCATCAATTCCCATCTGAAGAAAAATGGGTGACAAATCTTCCATGCCTTTGCTGACCTGGGGAGAAGTACAAGAATCATTCAAACTGTGGACTTGATAAGCACCTAGAATCAACAGAAGCAAAGCTGGGGTCTGAAACTGTTTAAGTGAGAAAACACATTAAAGGATTGTAGCACAGACACAATATGCTGAAACAGCATTTTAGGTACTGTTTGTATTTAAGTGGGTTGAGGAACGACATATCTGACTTTTCTCACTGTTATCCATCATTTAAATATAAGCTTTAAAATGGCTAGTTTTATTACAGACGTTTGTATATTTTACAAATAATTTGGGTAAGAACATCCCTTTGCAAGTAAAGCAGCCCATTCTAAAGTTACTTTCTCAAAAAACCTAGAGCTGTTGTATTTTCTTGATCAGAGGGAAGCTAATACAGAAGAAGTCATGGAATATAAAAATACAGCTGAAAACATGCCAGAAAAAAATTTCTGGAATCGGTTTGGCCCCTGCTCTTTTTACAGAGGTGATTAGAACCCCTGCAGATTTGCATATTCTCCTGCGGTTTTCTGCAATATTGGTCACTTCTGTAACCTATTGGATGGGATTATGACAGCACTGTTTTGTTCAGAGCACAACTTTTCTGTCTCATTAGAATAGCAGAGACAAAGCTGCCTCAAAATGACTGCACCACATCGACATTTTGAAGCACCTCTACTAGTTCATTAGCACTACAGAAAATGCTGTTGAAATCACACAAAACTGCATCTGGACAAGGTCAGTTTCAAAACTAACTTGTTCTCCTCATAAATCACAAGCAAATAACCTAGTTATTGCAAAGTTGGTGTTGTCAGCACTCAACTAGAAGAACATCTAACACCATGATCGCTACCACACTTAACCCAAAACCTACAAAAGAAGGGAAAAAAAGCTGCTAAATATTTTTCAATACTGTGTTTAATAATTTCAGGCTTGTCTGTGTTTTTTACTGCTTTCCTTGCCAAACTTTGCATTCAAAAGTAAGGCTCGATCCTCTGAGAATGACGTCCTTTGTTTGTAGGCAACAGCTTCCAAAATCTTTTGTCCTTATAAGACTGGTACATAATGAGAAATCATCACTGAAATCAAAATGGAGCTAGACCAAAGTGACTAGAAAGAGACTTTGCATGTAGAATGTTTCTTAAAAGAGGAAAAATAAATCTTTCCTGTTTTTACTGATCAAGGAAAACAATGAAAAGAAGCAAACCAATAATATTCCAAAAGAGCTCAAAATTTGTCTCACGCCTTACAGAAAAGTGACATCCATACGAGTAGGGCACAAAAGATCCAAAACAGGCCTAGTTCCATGGTAAGTAAAGTGGTCTAGTGAAGAGAAAAATCAGGCCCAGGAAAAGCAAGGAAGTAGCTTCCATAATATTTTCAGAGCACAAATTTAGCCAGCCAGGTTTGAAAGCGTTGGCATGTGCATAATGGAAACTCTTGTCCTGTGTTTGAACATGGGGTACCTCACAGTGTGTTTCAAACAGTATTTTAAGGGTTCCTCAATACATTATTAATTGCAACAAACAACCACAAAGAAATCAAAGAAATGAAAGTAAAAAATAAGGCAGCTATAAACACCTGCAACCTCTTGTTCTCCTTAATCATTTAATTCCATACACCTATATTGAAATTTCACACTATGCCTTAGCAGGGCATTGTCACAGCAAAACACTAGAATGCTGATATTGTGCTAGGTCAAGAGTTAAGTAAGTTCATTCCACCCCTGCTATTTTGTGTTTTAAAGCAGTCCTTAGTCTAGGCAGACTCTCTCTGTTATTATTACTTCTTGAATGATAAGAGCTGGGATTGACCTTCAAAAGAGATTTAAATGGCCTTATCCGAAAAACAGTCTGTGAACATCTATAAACTAATGTGCTGCCTTTACACTTCCTTTCTCAGAGAGGAGGTGTAAAGGCAGCACATCAAAGTCAGCAAGGAACTTACAATAATGGATTTCAAAGTCAAAAATCTAATGCAAATCTAAGTATTTGCTTATAGACTCTTTGAAGTCTTGACAGATTAAGTTTAGAAGTATTTTCTTAGATGGTATCTACATAATCTAATAGAGATGATTTCAGGAACTGAGTAGATGTTTCCAGTAGATGTTTCGATTATGGAACATCATTTTTCAATAACATTAATAAAGAATACATTTTTGTTTAATTTCATTTAAGTTTACAGCACAATACTGAGCAGTTATAAATTATATTCTGCATCTGTGGAAAGGTTTTTATCTTAGGAGGAGAAACTGACAGATGCACAGGATAAAGGAGTTCCATCTCTGCTGTGCTTATATAATATAATTGACTTTGTTAAAGGACATTTAGGTGTTGTTTGATTTACATCCTATGTCAGCTTAATGCATCAACCACGTAAGGTTCCACTTGTTTAAATATTTCATTTTAAAAGATGCAGTAAGCTCATAACTTCACCAACATCCACTCTTCCCTGACTGAAATGGATTCTCCAGTTTAATCTATTGCACTAGAAGTAAATGAAGACTTCACCCTTTCCTTTGACAGAGGAACTGAGGCTGTCATTACTTATTACCATAAAAGTTGAAGGAGGTGCTAGAAAAAATGTGACAGTAATTATATGGTATCTTTCCTTTTTAAAAACAAAGTGTGTAAAATAAGACTTGAAACATAAAAATAAATTTTAAAATAAAGTAATGCTTGTATTGCTTATTGAAACCATTCTTTATTGTTACTTCTGATATCAGAATTTTTCTTTTTAGTAAAAAAATGAAAAAGAAGAAAGTGTTTGGGTTTTTCTCTAGGTTCAGTTTAATTTATGTTTATTTGTTGACATATTATCAGCAATCTTTTTCAAATTAGATACACTTACAGCTGCTGGAATTATTTAAAGTGTGTTTGTAGACCTAGCCTATACCAGAGAAGTTTTCCCGGTCCTAATATGCCGGAAAAAAAAGCTTCTAGTGCATGCACAGTTCAAAATCCAGATAGAAGGGATTTTTTGCTTGTATATTTTTATTTTGTGAGAGCTTTTACTAGCAATATTAAAAATAAATAAATAACAATCTCAGCCAGCCTAACTTTCCAAGAAATCATTTCCATAAACTGAACTTGTTTAGATGTTTTCTCTCTAAGATTTTAGAGGGTTTCTGCCACCCATCCCACCCCAAAACACATGAGGATATCGACTATAAATTAAAAATCAGCCCTAAGTAATACTGGGCATTTTAAAACAAACTTTGCAGCCTTAACCCTCAAATATTTTTAGAAAGAACCAATATGTCACCCCACCTTTCTGAACATGGGCAAATTGAGGGTCTGAGACTGTGTGTGGTGTATAAAATAATATAGAGACTCCACAGAAAAGAATGAGAAAATCTGGAGATCCCACTTTGTCTCTTGGTAGAATTTTCTTCAGTCTACAGATGGGTAAAACTACACAAGACACAAGACACTACAAATTCATCTGCTAGGTCTCTTGAATGTAAGCTATCAGACAACACAGTGACACTGCCTTTCTTTGAGATTTACATGGAATTTTTCTTACATACTCAGGAAAAATAGGGCAGGGAAATGGGATTGTAGTCTTTTGCATGTCACACAATTACAAAGTTACTTAAAATCACCAAAGGTTTGAAAGTGTAAAGTGCCAAACATTAGCGGATGAGGCCTTGAACAGAAATATCTGCTATAAACTATATATACCCATGGAGCTTGACCGCTTCCTATAACAAAACATACAGAGCAAGACTATAAAACTGAAGAGATGTTAAAATCTGATAATTTTTTTTCAGACAGGTCACTATCCAGTCTAAGGGATTAAACTACCTAAACAAGCAGACAAGCTACTTTGCCTCCCTAAATTGCAAAATTATCTTGACTAAACTCCAACCACAAGGAGAGAATATACCTTGTTCATTATGCTGCCTGCTCCTTTGAGAGCAGAATATTCCAAACCAGAATATATACGAATATACTTTCCCTCTTTCTTCTCTAGTAGATGTTTATAAGATGGCAACAGATTGAAACAGAGATTTTTACCTTTCACTGTCTGAATGACCTGAATAAACTATTTCACATATCCCTTCTCTAATTTTCTGTCTTTCAAATAGAAATGATGACACCGGATTCTGCAACTCTGCGACTCACAGATATTTGACCATGTAAGCTGGTGTTATTTCATTTTCTTTCTTGGTACCTTGTTTTTTTTTTCATTGGCACTGATTTCCAGCTGTTTGATGACTTCTGTGTCAGGTTACATGAATGCCAACCTGCACAGAGTGCACTAGCAAAGCCATGCTCCCTTCCCAGGAGCTCACAGCTATGCAAAGGTTCACAGCCACTCCCATCTCTCTCTGGGGACTAAGGGAAATTGCAGGGTTAGGCCAGTGCCCCGAGTGGAGTCACATTCACCCTTACTGTGCGGGCTGAGGTATTTAAAACACCATGTCATGTTTGGTACTGTTGCCCTAGAGTGCTTGTTTTTCTTTAATGAATTCATCCTTTTGAGCTATTTTGGGGGGAAAAGAACCTTTCTTCTTCATGCTTGTGTTTGTTTTACTTTTGAGGTGTGATCAAAGTAAGTCCTGGCCGTGTAATCATTTAATGCATTTTGGCTGCAGTTTCAGCCTTCTTTGAAATTTATCCCTTTTCTCTTGCCTGTGACAGCCAAACTTTACCTCCAGGTAGTAAAGGAGGCTTACAAACTCTTTTATATCTCACATCTGCTTTCAGCCCATTAATCACCCAGATTGTAGACAGTTTTTTCCTTCTCCTGTAGAGTGTGACTTTGCCTATACTAGGAATTAAAGAATGAATTTTAATGTGGTCCAGCTAACATGTTTAAGTGTGGACCAGGCTTTGTATCCTTTAACTCATGTTCAGCCAGGCAAGTTAAACACTTAGGAAGAAATTATGCTTCAACATGACAAGTTTAACACATGCCAAAATATGATCTCCCTTGTTTAAATTACAGGTAAAATCTTGGTCCTTACAAAGTCAGCAAAAGTTTACTATTGATTTCAAATTACCCAGAATTTCCCATGTAACTTTAAGAATACATTAATCAGAATGACTTGAGTAAGAACAACTACTTACTACACCTCTGATATAGGAGCTGAGAGTTACACTGTGATTCCATATCTTTAGGGACCCAACTCCTTTGCCCTCATGTCCCAGCTGCACAGTGATACTGAACCACAGTTTCTCTCTGTGGAAGTTCAATTTAACCAGCCCATCAAGTATAATTTTACAAATAGCAGTCAATTTACCTTTTCAGAAAGTCTACTATTTTTACTGTCCTTACACTCCTGGCTGCCAATTTCCCCCTTTATCCAAAGAATTCCATTCAGCTGGGATAGAAGTCTTCTTCTCCATCATGAGTAGTCCTGCAGTCAGAGGTTTCTCCACAGCCTCCAGTGTCCATTTCCATGTCCCAATCCAACACTCAACTGTAGTGAGTACTGAAACAGGGATTTCTAATGCTGTGCTCTCACTCGGGTTGCTGAAACCTCTATCAGAAGAAAGCTGATTTGGGGAGGAGAGGTCCTTTGTGTTTTTCAAATCAAGTAGTTCTTGGGCACACAAAGCAAAAGTAACACTGTTTGTTTATTCACCAGAGATTAAACAGAGAGATAGAAAAATTTAGCAGTAAATGAAGGACGAAGGAAATAGGAAAAAACTTTGATGGCGGAGATGGGCACGTTTTTGTATATGGTGGCTTTTCCACTAGGAACACACAAAGCCTTTGAATCAGATTCACATGTACACAGGGACAGCGAATTAGTATGGGGATGCTCCTGGAGCCGGAACTTTTAAAAGTAAGTTATAGATGACGGAGAACTGCCTCCTGCCAGCCTTCATCTCATAATAGAGAAAAGGCCAGCATTGCCTCTGTTCTCTGATTTTGGAAGAAAGCATTTTGTTTTAAAGTATCCATTTGATTAATAAGCTTTGTATAAATGATTAATAAGCCATCAAAGTCTTTAATATCATTTTAACTTGGGTTTTGTTTACTCTCTATTTGCCTTCTAAAAAATGTTTATGCAACATTATGAGGCAATGCATATTTATCAAAGACTGCAGGTTAATGGAGGATGATCAGGAAAGCAGAGAGAAAACATGATTTGCCTATTAAGTTGAATTAGGAGAATTTGAAGGTAAAATGCATGGTAACTGTTACTCAATGTCTGCCAAAACTTAAATCATCATCTTATATCAGTGCAATGCCTCCCCTCCCAGAGTACATTGCAAGCTATGATAGAATCATTTCACATTAGCTTCAAAACTCATCTACTTCTTGAGAAGGATATTGTATCTATGCAGCAGTCCCACACAATATTTTTGGCTATTAAAATGAACTCAAACACAGAGTGAAACATCAGACTGAACAATGTAAGGCAGAGTACTGCTAGCCAGCTGAAACATTGTGTATGAGCATTTTTTTTTTTAAACACATTGTTTGTAATGCCCCACAAATAGACAGGCTACGAACAGAGGGGACATAACAAAAGTCAGTACAGAAAAAACACATTGCAAGCTCACAAATGCACTCCCCTGTCTGGCACTTTACAATTTCCACTTTGTCTCACAGGTCCTGTGGCAGAGGTAGGTACAGATACACCAGCAGCAACCAGGAATAGGTTATATGGATGGTATTCCTTGCCAAGTGGGGGCTGAAGTCTCTCTTTTTGGTTGTTTTGTTGGTTTTTTTTTAATTAGCACATATAATGAATTTCACAGAAGGTAATATCTGCTCTTCAGATAACAGGTCTACACTGAAAAAAAGTAAAAATAAAACTGTGTTAATGTGACCTTGAAGCTACAAAGCTTTAGTCTGAGGCATACCAGACTTGCAAGCAGTGTCCATCATTTTATAAATTCACCTTGATGATAAGGTAATGAAATTATAGTCTTTCCATATAAGACTGATCCACTATGTCAACACAGACAACATGCATACTTTCTGATTACCTCTCATTGCTGTTAAGATATATCTCAGAAGGAACTCTCCTACAGTTTACATATGCCTGTCAAATCATCATGGTCTATCAGCTCCAGGAATCCAAAGATCAATCTCCAAGATTGGAGAGTCACAAAAGAGTCACAATTAGAGTCACTAAAACTTGTGACTTGACCCTGAACTTTGGCACAAGACTGCCCTTTCCTGCTCTGCTCCTTCTCACCCACCCAGAACACGTGCAACAAATTAACAAGGAATGGAACATTTCATTAGTTTCATTCACTTCTATGGCTTAGCAAATTTTGTGTATGTTGCTCAACTGGGAGGATCAAGTTTTACCGGATTCTGCAGTCTCAGCCTATATGAAAGCATAATTGTTCTATTCATTCTCATGGAAGTAAGACTGACATACCATAAGAACTCAGAAGATCTCAAGGGAGTATTTGTTTACAGGACAAATGGGTTCCTAAAGTTTTGCTCTTAAAGCATATAGCCTTTGGGCATGTTTCAGCATCATGATTGGTGGTCACAAGAGGAACTTTCAGCTAGTGCACTCCCATATGAAGCGCAGAATCCAGTTTGAGATTAAAGGAAACCAGGTACAGCTCATGAAAAGAAAGTCTGACATGCTCAGTACACAGTTTACCTTCACATTAATACAAGTAGGAAGCAAGCATTTTGTATGTTAGGTCATGTTCAGGAACTTACTGGGCAATTGCAACAAAGGCAATGGACTTTATTGTAGACAAAAATCCTGATAGGAGTCATAACCTCAGCTACAGTCCTTTGTTTACACACCAAAAATGAAGACTGCAGACAGAGATGAGGGATATCAATGTCAACTGGAATTGTTTTGGATTCATTATGGAGTAAAACAACTCAGGAACACATTCCACTAAACCTATTTGTGAAACAAGTTCAAGGAAAACAGAAGAGGATAACAAAATATATTCAGACTGAATCAAAGTCTTTCTCTTGTAGGAAAAAGATCAATGCGTCATCAAATCAATTTACTTTTTCTCACAAAAAAATGTATAATGTTTGGTTAAAATTGTATCATTTTATTCTCTGCTCATTTCCACTGAGAGGGTGCTCAGAAATCTTTTTTCCAGCAATACGACAGCCAAAAGCTCAAGCACGTTGAGAAACCACACAACTGGAACACACTAACAACAAAAATACACCTTTTTTATTGGTTTTGACCTACCTTAAGTTTTAAATCAAACTAAAGCAATCAAATTTTTAAAGTCTGATCAGCTGAGAAATAAGGATATTAAATATGATTAAATGTGATTGCATTTGAGTGTAAGGACTGTTCTTCCATTACTGCTTTGATTAAAAAAAGCAATCTGAGCTGTGAGGTAGAAAAGTTAAATGCAGCAAGAGAAAAAGAAAAGGGCTTGAAGTTTCTTTCCTTTCTTTTTCAAAATGTATTATTTCTTGTGTGAGAAAATAGTATGATTTTAAGTATGTGCTTTTGCAAAACCAAAAGCACATTGGCAAGATTTCTGTAATGTAATATTCCTTCATGCTTTTTAATTATAGAAAATATGAAGACGAAAAAAAGGAAGAATAAAAAGTTGTTCTTACGGGACTTTTGAGAACAAGAATAGGAGACATATTTTGAAATGAAAAGTGGACTGGAAACCCTAGTTCTTAAGCTGGAATTTAATTGGTGCAATATTGGAGTTTAAAGAGTAATAAAGTTTATGTCCTCAGGTTATGAGAAGAAAATTACCCATAACAATTTTTTGGATTATAATATCTTAGCTGCTTCACCAGTCTATCTTCTTCTGATATTATCATCATTACTCCTCTGATAATTTTCTGTGTTTCATACTTTTACCTCCAAGCACTTGGATGGTGCTGAGAACCCCAGTGAACTTTTCAGATATGAGGTGGAGATCAGCCACTGATCAAAATTAACTTGAACTACATAGTCTCCGGAGCTGTTTTCAGAAAGGCAAAATGTGTCACTCCTCAGGGACGAGATAAATAGCAAAACCAGTACAGATCACTCACTCTCACCTCTTAATTGAAAAGTTGGCTGCTGATCAGGAGCTGGCAGTGACCAGCTCAAGCCATCAGGATGCCAATATAGGTTTTGACCTTATTTCTCCACCTCAGAACAGATCAATCCCAAATTAATGTTATATTAGTGAAAGCAAGGATTTTTATTGAAGAGAGAAATCTATTAAAAAATCATCCAGTGAAATAGTGGAAAACAAGCTAGAGAGAAAAGTAGCCTAGACTGGCAGTGGAACTGTGTTTACTCAGTACGAGTAAGATAATCTGGAGTCTTAATCACACCTAACCACAGTAACACAAAAAGTTTCTGAAACATGAGAACTGGTATATGAAAGGTTCATTTTCTTTGGTTTTTTTGTTTGTTTTTATAATGCAGCAGAAGTTGCAATCACTTTTCTGGATGAAATATCTATTCTAGTTTGCCACAAAGTATTATCTACACAGGAACACTTTATGCTATCATTGTTCCAAACCATTGAGTGCAAGAAAAAAATTCTCAAAAGGATTCTGGTTTTATAATAAAATGGCACATTAGGATGAGTCTGTGTATGAAACTTCTTTTTTTAAACCTGTTTGAATAGGTAAAACTATGGGAGCCACACAGCTGAAAACTTAGCCTCTGCATTTCTCATTCCCTGCTCTTCCCTCATTTTAAAAGTGTAAATTTAAATGCAAACACTGAACACAGTAATGTAACATCACAAAGTGACTCCTGGATGTGGACCTCAGGTGGGTGTACACGCCTGAATTCTCACTGTCGGTGTATCAATCCTTCCCAATGCATATCGAATGCCTGTCTGCACCCGTACATGGGGGAACCAACCCTTAAAAGGGGACTGACACCAAGAAAATATATTGGTGTGGTCCAAGGACTAATTTTCAGGCATGGAGAAAGTACCTCAAAAGTGCTTATGCAGTTAAGAATTGGATTTACATACCTGAGAAGCTTTAGGGCCAGACTTCCAAGCTAAACTTTTGTGGATCAGGTAAACCACTCACAGGACAAGTGAGTCTCTCCAAGTTTGAGAGCTGTGTTTTACCTTGGTAAGAAATAGAAGGAAGCTAAAGATAACGCCTCTCTACTCATTCACACACGTGTGCACATACTTGCAGTTCCTACCTTAAACTGAAAAGACACCTAGGCAGGGAAGACAGACAAAAAGAAACATACAGAACCCTATTTTACAGGCCAGAGTACTGAGGGCACTGCCTGACAAGCTCCAGTGATTTATGGCAAGTATCAAAGAGGTTATTTTTCCCACCTGCCTACCATCCTTACCATGCAAAATGTCTGTTCTTTAGCTATTGCCTCTGTTTTAGGGACACTCACAGACTGGGAGCTATGGTACTTTCAAAATTGGCATACTGGCCCTTCAGCTTTCTCCTCTATGACATCGGGGACTTCAGTCCCCTCAACAAGTACCACCAGAGCTCATGAGTCATAGCATCAAGACACAGAAAGAATTTGCTGAAGAAACACCTGCTGAGCTCATCAGTGCAGAAGTACAGCAAGACAATATATGGGAGAACTAAAAATATAAGATTAGTTTTCTAATTCTAAGTCCAGAACCCATTAAAAATGCACATTTTCCATTACAAGAAAGAGAAGAATGATGTATGATAACATCTCCAGAGATACAGATACGAAAGAGGCATGAAATTTATACAAGTTTTATTCTTAGAATTAAGACTAAACCTTTCCGAAATGAAGGAGGGGGAAAAAAACCCAAAAACCAACCCCCCCCCAAGGAAAAAAAAAAAAAAGAAACAACATAAAAACAAGGCACTCCAGGACACTGAAACAGATGGAGCGTGCCAGCATTTGCTTCGGCAAGAAAAAAAAAGAGTTTATAATGGAGGCGATGAAACAAGTTTAATTATAGAAACATGAATGGCATCCCTATAATAAAGTAAACCAACAAGTCAAATGAATGTCCCTGCCCTTTATTACAGAGCTGTGTGCATTTCTTCTCTGATATGAAAGCTATGGAAGCTTGCCTCCCTCTTACTGGTTCTTCTTACACTATCCTGAGCTTTAGAAAAAATGCAAAGCTCAGAGGCACAACACTCTTGTAAAATTGAAGACCATTTATTTTTCATTTTTAAGCCTTGGTTTGCCAGGACAGCCTCACAAGATAAACAGTCTTGTTTTCATAAGGGCCTTGGTACAGGAGGAATTATATTCATTCTAAATTTCAGTGCCATCATGCTAACACTTCACATGAAGCAGAAAGTGCTTCCTCACATACCAGTATGAAAATATGAAAGACACCCAGGCTTAATGCTACTTTAAGAGATCAGAATTCATCTTTCAGCATGTGTATCACTCTGTCAGTAGTATAACAGAGTAAAATTATATTATTTTTCTGTGCCCAGGGAAATAAAAAAGGCATCTCTATTTTAGCATATAGAATAAATTCTGATTGAATCTTATGATTTAGCTAGAGCATGATGCAAAATCTGCTGAAATCATTGGGATCCTGCATATCGATTTCAAAGGGCTTTCAAACCTGCACTGTTGTAGGAAGACATTTATGAATTGTTTGCTCTTAACTCGAGTTTGTTATCAAACACTAAATCACTTAAGAATCTTACAGATTTTATTACTTTATAAAGATTTTATAAACTCTACTTGGTTGCAATGGAATTTACATTGCTGTAAATCTCTCCATAATTTACTCAATAAACTGGATAGATGTGATCCAAGTCAGAAAAGTATTATGCTAGTATTTATAACTCAAACTAAATCTCCCTTTACTCTATTATCTGTTTTACCCCTTCTTTAATATAACAAAAATATTTCTATTTCAGGTGAAACATTTGAGAAGTACCTCTTCCAAATAACATGCCACGCTTTCAAACAGCACATCCGTCAAGAAGCACAGTCACTAAACATTCATTTGTTCAGTAACTGGAAAGTGCCATTTAGGATGAGAGCTCCTTTGGTTCTCTAAGAGCAAAACGTCTTACCTTCAGATGCTCACAGCCTCAGAAAATGGTGACTCACAACTAATCAAAGCAAGGCAGAGGTTTTGGGCCAAAATGAGAGGAGTTGGCTAGTGGCAAACAGAAAGACAAGTTGCTCCAGAGGAGTCCAAGGAGCTCCTAGAAAAGCCCTGTCTCCTAGAACAGCCCTGGCTCCATGCAGTGGCAGCACCCCTACGCCAATAATGTTTCCAAGGGGACAGATGTGGTCCCTATCTCATTTCTGGTAACATCCTGACTAAAACTTTGCCCTTTAGTTCACCTTGAACATTCCTCCGTGGGCCAAAAATAATATGACCCTTAGCAGAACTATTTCTTCCTGATTGAGGCTGTAACACAAATGGACCAAAGCCAGGAAATTAAAATTAAGCTGACACTTTGTCCTTTAATTCTAGCTGTCAAAGAGAAGAAGAAGAAAAGAGAAAATCAGCTTCACAGAACAAGTTCTCCAGCCTTAAGTTTTAATGAAGTTTTGGTGTCCTGTTTTTTATGTGTTATGTCCCAGGCCTATCATTATTCAGTGGGTTGATTTTTTAAAAATATTCTTTTTTTTTTGCATTTAACTTCTTCACTTTTTAAAGTAAAAAAAAAGAGAGGAAGAAGTCTTTAATGGAAAGTTCTCCAATGCATATTAATTATCCAAGAGACCAGAATGACTGGTTTGGTTAAATACATATTTATAAATCTTTTTAAATGTACATTATTTACTAATAGACTAGAACCATTCTAAAGGCATCCATTTCTGTCTGAGCAGGTAAATATTTTTAATTAAGTGACATTATTTGAGAAAGAGCAACTCTTCTGATAGAAGTCCTCAGTGTGTAGTTCTGATTTCCCTGTTCAGAGAACTCACACAGAGACATTGGGAATCAGTCCCTTTAGGTAAAATTTACAGTGCTCAAGAGTCAAAAAAAATGCTGTACAAAGGGCATCCCTACTTCAAAAATATTTAGGAGAGAATCTCCTTTTCTCATCTGCTACAAAAGATCTGTGCCTTCAGGTTCATGACTTTCATTCAGCACTGCAACTCCTACTGGTTTCAGTTCTTAGACCATCTGGCAACTCATGATAGATACACTTTATATTCCTCAGGTTCTGCTCTGAATAGTGCCTGACTAGGACAGAGAAAAAAAATCTGACTCCAGTCAGTTGTGCTGTGAGTGGAGAATGTTTGCAATCCAGAACTCAAATTGATCATTTGCTTTATGTCATTCCTCCATCTTGTACTCTTCCAGTTTTCTGGGGTTCAAACTTTGCATGCAAAACTTGTGGATTTGTTGGTGACATACAAAAGTATAGGCATTGCTTCTCACTGCTTGTTTGTTAATCCATGTGCTTTACAGGAGAGCATATAAAACTGGGGGGCAAAGCCATGGCATTAAGCATTAAAGAAATAATAATAACCCTTTTAGTCTCGAGAAAAAGTTTTGAATTTTCACTCAAAAGTTTGCTAGTGAGTCAAATTCTACATAAACCTCTTCTGGATTTATTTACACATTCAAACTGCAAACTACTAGAGGCTTTTGCATAACTTCAGATTTTGTTGTGAAGAGCTTATGCAGCTCTAATCTGCACATGCAACTCAGACTGACGTCAATGGCTGGTTTATGCAAGGATCAAGGGCACAATATGCAGTCAAGATCCCCTCTGCAGATAACCCAAAAGCAGAGCTTTGATCTCATAGCTCAGCAGAGAAAGCTAGATGCCAGTTGAGATACTAGTGGTCTAAAAATATTCACATTCAAACCTCAAACAAATTTTTGAAACATAGAATAAACCAAAAATTCATGCTTGGAGTTTATATCCATTTTACTTCTTTGTGCTATCATGAAATTTTATATTTTGTTATGGAACCCTGTATAAGCGACGTCGTTTGTGAATTTAAAACAGGCTCTCAACCTGCTTTCCATCTTCACACTGGTGATTTCAGCCCGCAAATAATTGAGTCTACGCATTCCGTGTCTGCAGTTTTGGGAACAAATGGGATACCTTTGTCCACGACTGCCCTAAAGCAACAGCAACATATCCAAAACAGCAGGCTCCGAAAGGCGTTGTGAAGCATAACTTCACTTTACAGTGTCCACTTCCACAAAGGGTGATCCTCAGGTTTAAAGCCCAAACACTGGAGAGAAGATTAAGTTATTTTAGACTAATATGCTTTTTTCAGTCTCATTTTCTTTTGCTGGAAACTGAGATAATACTTGTACGCACTTCTAAAGTTGTGCTGTTGAAATACTGTGTTCTGCCTGACAGAACATACAACCCATTTCCCAGAAATACAGTGTCTTCTCTGCCCTTAGAAAATAGGGACCAACTGATGGGTTAATTTCAAACTGTCAGCCCCAGCGAAAATCCAAGATTCAATCGCAGCTTTCCTTTGGTGAAGGCAGGAATGAGGGTCCAGGCTTAGTGATTGCTCACAGATAGTCTCTACAATAAACTGAAAGTTACAAAGGAGAGGGGATCAAGGTGGGCACAGACTGGGAAAAACTGTTATCTGAAAATGAACTTCACTGCAGGTTCTCTCTCAAACTAACTGGGCCCTGATGATTTACAAAGGAGAACTGCTTCAGGGTTTTATTCACCAAACACTCTGGGAGATAACTTTGTTAACACTTTTATTTTAGGGAAAATATAGTTGGAAATAAGGGAACAGTCCAATAATTTAAAATAATCAGTGTCCTGTGCTTTTAAAGAAAGAACAAAAAACCTGCGGTGAATTTGCATTAATTATAAATTAGGCCTTCTTGTGAAGGATTTTCATTACAACCTGGTCACTGTGGTGTCAGATTAGACTGTACTGCATGATGGCTTGAGTACAACCCATTGCAACATTTCTATTGCCGTTAGAAATATTCTTCCTGTGTCAAAATCACATTTATGAAAAGCCAAAAGGCTTTTTAGTGAGAAAAAAGGAAAAAAGTATGTGAAATTTAATATTATTAACATTAGTTTCCATTTAATGTTTTGCACTGTGATGGTTTCTTGACCAAAATAATTACATGTGGCAATGTGAACCAAAGACTTAATATCTATTATACAAACTTACATGCAAATTAGAAGCTGGTCAGCCTTACTGGCATCTTGAATGTGATATGCATTAAAATATTTTGTGTGCTTTAATGCAAATGACTCCATAGGATATGGAAGGTTATTTAGAACTGACCACGTATATTGCCATGTCTAGGTGCAAGGAGCAGACTTAAGGTTGTTTAACAAGGCTGAATGTTTGTTGGATTTTTTCAGTTGGTAGGTGGGTTTCTGGGGTGGTTTTTTTTATTCTCAGGTGTTAAACAGTAACATCCCCCTAAATACTTTTGTCATAGTTACAAACTTCTTATCAGTATTTTATTGGAATTTTTAGAATAGAAGATTTCAGTGTATTAAAATATTGTCACAGGATGTTGGACTCCCATTGACAGACAGGTTCTTACAGAATAGAATCATAGAATGCTTTGGAAGGGATCTTAAAGATCATCTAGTTCTAATCCCACTGCTGTGGCTAGGGAACCTTCCACTGGACCAGTTTACTCAGAGCCCCATCCAGCCTGGCCTTGAACACTTCCAGGGATGAGGAGTTCACAACCTCTACGGGCAACCTTTTCCAAATGCCTTGCCATCTTCACAGTAAAGAATTTCTTCCTAATATTTATCAAAAATCTAAACCTACCCTCCTTTACATTAAGGCCATTTCCCCTTGTCCTATTTTCACTACATGCCCTTGTAAAAAGTGTCTCTCCAGGCCTCTTGCAGCCCCCTTTAGGTACTGGAAGGTGCTGTAAGGTCTCATCAGAACCTTCTCCTCTCCAGGTTGAACGGCCCAACTCTCAGTCCATTTTCACAGCAGAGCTGCTCCAGCCCTCTGATCAACTCAGTGGCTCTCCTCTGGACTCATTCCAGCAATTCCACATTTTCCTTGTGTTGAGAGCCCCAGAACTGGATGCAGCATTCCAGGTGGGTAAGGTGAATGCAGACAACAAAATGAAGGCAGTCTGTTGGATTCATTGGAGTGGTGTTTCTCTCTGTAAATCCTACTTCATACCAATCAGTCTTGGCCCAATCACTTTGCTTACTTGCTTTGCAGAGAATAAGCCCAGGACTCAGCTCAGTAAGCCACTTTCCCTAAACGCTTTTTCAGGTCAGAAAATCATTCATTTCACAGCAAACTTATTCTGCCCTCTCTCCCTCCCTCAACACATACACAAGCATACAGCATGTCTCTCCTTGAGTGCACGTTTTACAAGCTTAGCAAAAAGCCCTACACGAACTGTCCAAAGCATGCAATTTCTAAAGGGTCATAATTCAGTCAACTGAAAACTGACTTTTTCACCTGCAGAAGTGCACCTCACCAGTTACAGTTTTTTTCTGTAGCTTTCCACCTCTACCCTTGCTTAGAAGGCTATTCATAAAGAAACGAGTCACAAGGATTTTGCGTGAATACACAGAAAGCTATTTCTCTCCCCACTTTTTTCAAAGAAACTCAAATTTCACCTCTGCCCCCAGCCAACGTTTTTCTTTTAAACCATTTAAGTACAGGAAAAATTTGGCCCAAGTGGTGCCATTTTCAGAAACCTATGTACGACTGAAAAGAAGCATGGACTAAGCACAGAATATCAGCATTGGTATTTTGTTAGCTGTGACTTGACCTGACTTGACAGATTTATATTTTAATGTGGATTTCCTCCCACCAGGGAGATTGTTATGCCCCATAAATCCAATATTCACAGAACTCCAGTATTAGGTAGTACTGAGGCATGTAAAATACTAGTGACAAACAGTTTGCCTGGGGTATCAAAAAGAGAAACTGAAGTCTCTAGCTTTGGAAAGGTTCCAGCCATCCTCTCCACACAAGGAAACAACTGTCTCTCCCAGCCACAAATTCCCAGCATCATCTGAGGCTAAAAAGCACATCTAAAATTGACAAGGTTAAGAAATCTAGAAGCCACAGGTAGGGGTTGTTATCCACGCTTCTGTGGTTAGCAAGCTGTTACACCTCTGCAATAGCTTAAGAGTGCCAGAATTGAATGCACTTGGGTTCTCCACTTCCTTGAAGATTTGAGCTTCAGTCTCTTTCTCAAGAGCAAGGTATAAACAGATTACTAGCAACATCATCTCATACCTTCTCCTATCCAATCTTGTAAATCTGAGGCTGCCCTTGGTTCAAAAGCACTGATGTTAAAATACCAACAGTGCTTCTGTCCTTGTGTCTTTCCCACTCTCTGCTTTTCTTTGCAGATTTCAAGGTGATGACAAAAGAGAGAACAGTCTTAGCATTTGTTAATACCCACTTGACCCACAAAAGAAATGCACTGGCATTCGCAGCTTCTAATTTAAAAACCATTAGACCGTTCCGCTTGGCGGACCAGATCTAAATATTCTTAAAGGGGTGGTTTAATTTAATCATTACCTTAACAAGCCCCCTTTTAAAATGATGATCCGCCAAATTCAGGGGATTTGTTTTGGAATCTGATCCAATAACTGGCTTTGTACAAAGAGAAGCATAGCCGCATCAGATTTGGTTCAGAACGGGGTGATAATCATGAAAATTACTTTGCATATTTAATCACTGTGAAAACATGAGTACAAACTACTTTCTAGAGATTACCTTAAAAAAAAAAAACCTTCAGGCTTTGCAGCAAGCATGCCAAGTACTTTGATTTACAGAGAATTATTTGGATTTTATAAAAAGCTCAGTGTTTCAAAGACTTCAAGATAGTCAGCCAGTGGCAAAGAAAAATTACTAAATAGTAGAAGGAAAACTTTTTATTGGAAAAAAATTATGTTAATGCCAATTGTGGAGATTTATGTTTGTGGGATTTTTTTAGGTTTTTGTCACTTAACAACCTAAATTTGAAGCAAATATCTTACTCAAAACCTCTCTGATCTTGTCAAGAGGGCAGAGACACATTCTCTCCAGGTCTGACCTGGCGTGTTTCCTCATGGCCAGAGGTGAGCCAGAAGCCAGCAAGTCAGGGCTGTGGTCAGGACTTTCACAAAGTTTGAGGTAGGAGAGTTTGCATGAGGACTGCTATCTGGTACCTGTACACAGGGCTTATGGTGGGAAAAATGATCCAGCAAGGCACAGAAGTGTCATCATCAGAACGCTTCAGATTTTTATCTAGATGTCGTTAGTTGAGGTTCAGCTACACATAGAGAATTTAGAGACGAATGCCTAGAGAAATTAATTTTTCTCACCTAGATCAGACAGATAAATAAAAGCACACTGACTAGTAGTTACCAAAAAAGACACATACATATACATGACTTGCAAATATTTCCCAAGCTAAAGCAACTGGATGCCAGATGAGTATTCCATGGTATGTAAAACTAAATTTGCTGCTGAGATAAACAGGTATAGCTCCACTAAATCTGTCTGAGTTGCCTCTGCTTAACAGTTGAAGTGAATTAGGCCCTACCTTTACTGTCAGTTGCTTTTAAATCCTTGCACTGTGATACAGCAATGTTTGTAAATAACCCAGCACTTGAGAGCTACAGTGTAGGCAGAATATCTGTGGGATAATTGTCACAGGCATCTTAGATTATGAAGCCTGCTCTAACAAATATTTGTAGGAATCCTCTCAGAGGTGTCTGCCTGTCTGTAGCTGCCATGCGTGTACAAAATTCATGAAAAAGCGTGCCTAAAATTTTCTGTGGAAACTGGTGTAATATGTATATATACATATGAAATATATATGCCATACAGACTGCTCTATTATAGACACGCATTTTTATACGTTATATACACAAATATATACACATTTATATATATATATATATATAAAATATATATATATACACACCTGTATCTTTTCGCATACTTTTCCTATATAGGACATATTCCTCTAAGCATTATATGTTCCATGGCTTCAGCAGACTAGAGGTTAATGAACAGGCTTTTTCTCACATATGCACAGAACAGATAATTTTCTTTACTGTTCACGATAAGTTGAAGGAGCATTTGAGTGACAGACCAATTTGTCAATCAACTACAAAGTGTTGAGGAAGCTTCCTCTGCATAATTTTACACACAGAGATCAAATGTGACCTCTGATTGTACAGTGGGTATGGACAGTCAAGGTTACAAAGTCCAAAGGAGTCATGCAAATCAGTTACCTTTCCTGAGTGCCTTGACTTTCTAAGGTTATCTGTGAACTAAAATAATCACAGGATTTTAAGAGAAAGATGAAAAATAATTCTTTATTATTTCAAGTGTGTGTATGCATGTGTGAGGAAGGTGTATGTATGAATTTATTGTGGAGCTTGAATGTATGTGTTTTTACTTTATAGCCTGAATTATTTTTTAAGGTCTCAACACAGAGCCCCTGGTTCTGACATCTCACGCAGTTTCTCTTGAAAGCTATATTTTAATAGCAGCTCCGTTCATTTAATGTTAGCCACTTCAGATGATTTCTTTGCTAAAACCTGAATTATGAAAATCACTTGTCAATTACCCTGGGTAGCTGTGTAAAAGAATTATTGCACATTCACAGTGAAAAGAAAACTTTATTTTCACCACTTTCCAGTAAAAGCTAATTCAGAATAACTCCATTTAACAGTTATTTTATGCTGAAATACTGAATACCTCAGGGAGTCTTTTAGGGATTTTAAAGTCTCTTTATTTATAAATGATTCATGCTGCATTTTCAGAAAAACCTACAATTAGTGTGGGAAGCACAGAGACTCCTTTGGGAAAGGTAAAAAAACCCAACAAAATATACATGCATTATATACAGTCTTTTTATCTATTGTTGTTTTGCAGTGGACTATAAAAAGAAAAGAACTGGAAAAAATGGCTAGGAGATATTTTATCTAACCTTTTAAATATATGCCTCAGTGGACAGTATTTTGTGAAGTAGTTACCCTTATGATTTGTACAGCCCACAAAATTCTTTTAACGCAGATTTCATTTTGGCTTGCACTTTCCAACCCCAGTTATAAATGAGCAAGCTAGCTAAGAGGAGAAGCTTTCAGTGGTAACACAGGAGGACAAACCGTCCCTTCCACCTGCCCCTTGCGAGAGTGATGGTCACTAATGTTTCCATATTTGCTGCCTGGGGTGGTGCGATAACTTCAAGGTCTTTGAAATGCTCACATCAGCAGGCATCAAAGATCACACAAGCTCATTCAGCTTCAAGAGGAATCCTTCTGCTCACTCAAGCCAGAAGACAGATACATATTGCTCTAGTTGCCAGCCCTGCAGGAGTTTATGCAACCCCTCTCCTTGTCACACGGGTGGGAGGAATGAGCAGGCAAAGGCAATGAGTGGCTCAAGACCCTCAGCACACACTCCTAAGGCTCCCATGGCTTCACCCTTGGTGTGGCTGTCCTTGCTGGAACCCTGGATTAGCCTGGACTCCTGCTTCATGTGCTGGTGTTACATTAGAGACACACAGGAGGGCACCAGGTTAAGGGTCATGCTCCAGCACGTCTATGTGCCTTAATGAAATTACACTCAGGAGCACGTCAGGAAGGGGCAGAGTGGCACTAGGGTTGAAGGCTAGATATTTTACCATTCATGTATCCCCTTATCTCCTTTTGAACAAAATGAAAACCCATCCTTAAATATTCGTTCAGTCAGAGCTTCTCTGTGTTGATGAAATGTTCATGACTTCCCACCAGTGTAAACTCTGTGAGATAGCTGCACTCCCATGAACTACAAGGAGTGGTGAACAAGCAAAACCGAACAGATACTATTGGCTTCAAAGAGACAAGATCTACTTAAATATATTTTTCCCCACCTCCATGCTGAGTTTGCACTGGTGCTGAAACAAATGACTAAATATCAAATGCAAACAAAATTTCTCAGGGGTCAGAAAGATCTTCCACAGTTTTTTTATAATTACACCAGCATTTACAGTGTGAAACTTGCAGGGACCTGAAAACATAACCATCTGGACGTGCTCACTGACCAGTACCGGTACCCAGAGTTCCTCCCGTGAGACATACAGAAGAGATGGCAAGAAGAGCTCCATCAGATACTCTATCTCATCGACCAAATGTGCAAATGACATCGGGGAGAGATGGTGGGTTGTTATTATTTAGCTAAAAATGGGAAATCTCAGACTGACTGAATTAAACCTAGAGAAATACAGAATCTGCATCACACTCTTACTGGATTGAATATATTTGATGGTTTCTCGAATTGCCATGGTAAACTTTGTTCTAAAATAAAGAGAAACTCATAGTTTGCAGTTAGGTGGTATTTTAATTTTCTTTTTAGTAAAGCTCAGTGAACAATACAAATGAAGTAGCAGACTGCACATGTACCAAGACTTGCTTTGGCACTGCCCCAATTGTTTGGATATCAACAGGTGGAATGCAGAAAAACTCAACTTGAATAAACTGGAATACCAGCAAGAAGAACATTAATACATAGCAGATAAATCACAATACCATTACTGAGATATTGTCTGTGTGTCAGGCTACTAGAAATGAAACCAGGACCCCTAAGTACTATGACTTTTTAACACGTTGGGCTATATTTTTTGGTTCTCTATGTAGTTGCAAGACAGTGCTATAAAACTCAAAAGGTGGAGCTTGTTCAGTATCACTTTCGGTGTAGTATCAATTGAGAAGTTCCCTGCAGTCTCTTACACACTGAGTTTTCTATCACATCTACCAAACAAACAGAAAATACACAGGCCTCTCCTTTCCACTATTGAAACAAAAAAATAGCTAAGTACATCTAGCACTTGAAGCATACTTCAAGCAATAGGTCTGATTATACCTTCGCAATTAAGAGTAAATTATCTGCAAGACTCTCCAGAGCTGGATGAACCAGTGAATTGTATTAGCATGAAAAGAAGGAAAGGGAAAACAGGAAAATAAGGAAATGGAAAAGGAAGGAACATGTTTTGTTTTAAGACAATCTACAAAATTAATACATTCCAGGTAAGTTTTCCCTGCTCTAAGATACCAAATGATAGTTTGTAATTTAATGCTGTGGACCTAAGAAGCAGCATGGTTTCTATAGGATACAAGGTATGTTCATTATTCCATTTATATTGCACAGAACTTATCCTAAGCAAACAGCAGATGCGCATCAAGGTTCGTTAGATTTTCAAGCCATGGACACTTCTTGAGATTTTTCACCTCATTGTGAAAAGGAAGGAGAAAAGACCCTGTAAGCTGTGCAGGTGAATCATTAAAGTGAGGTAAGACGGAGTGTTGGTACCAGCTGCACATCCTGGTAAAAGATGAAGAACCAAAGATTTTTAGGCTAATTTTTCAGAATAAAATATGACATTCATAAATAGGAGCAATGCACTTTCATACTGCCAAAGCAAAACAAAAATTATCTGTAAGTGAGTTAGCCATGATCTGCACCCCATATGAGGTCCCGTGGTCCCTTGGATGGCCATAGTTTCAGGTATCTCATTGCCCAGCTCTCTTGTATTTGTGTAGATCTCACAAATTGCATTGCTTTTATACAGTGCTAGTGCACTATTGGCATGTCAGGAAAAACTCAGAATAATGCTATAAAATAGTGAGATCAGAATAATACTATGTCAAGGGATGTAGAAGTAATGTTGAGTTAAAACTAAACTTCTTATATTTCCTCTTGGAGAAGTGCCATCATGACTTCCACAACCACAAAAAATTTTATTACATTGTTTCATTCATTTTTCTTTCTTATTTTTAGAGTGAAATGCAGGACATTTTCTGGGCCATTAATGTAACATGAGATAACAATGTAAAAAATTAAGAAACAAATCTATGTAAAAAATCCTAAGAAATATACAACATGGGAGGAATAATTTTGTTGCTTGTTTCTTGTCTATAAATAGGATGTGATGATTTTGCCACAAAAATTGGCATTGTACTTGAGCATGTGGAATCCCTGAAGCTGCTTTTAATCTTAAATAATAATAATAATAATAATAATAATAATAATAATAATTTTTAGTTTCACAATGGTATCTAAGAAGGAAAAGTGTTCCTCTCCCCTATTTTTTTGCCAAACGTTAGAAATAATGCTTCAGCAATTAAAGTGCAAACCTTGTACTGACAGCAAGTTATCCCTTTTTTAAGATGTTAACTGGTATCAAAATGCAACATTGTATATTTAAGCTTCTGAAACAATAGCATTCACAATAAACCACTCACAGTAATTTCATTGACTAAGATGTGCCTTAAGTTAGATGGCAAGTAAAATTCAAGAAGCAACCTGGGACGAGCAGGTGGATACTGAACAAGATGGCAAAGGCTCCGGATGCAGATAGGCAATGCCAGTTAAAAGCACAGGTCAGTCATTCCCTTGTCAAGCTTTCCACCCTCTCAGGAACATTTATTTAAAACAAATAAACAAACAAACCAACAAAACCTCAAAAATCAGTTTCCTAGTTACAAAGGAGGCCTTTCAAGGAAGCTCGGTTCAGTGGCCTTCAAGTTCACTATAAAACTTCTGTATATTTCAGGCCATGGGATTAATGACAAATCCAGCAAAGCATACGACTAACTTTAAGCCTGTATGTAATCTCAGTTAAGTCAATTAGTCTGCCTGCATGCTCAAAGGTAAGCAGATCCTGAAGTACTTTTCTGGTCTGGTATGATTATCCCTAGTGATGTGTAGACATGGTAACTGCTAACCCATACACTGAGGAAGCCTGCCTTCTGCTTCAGCTCAGAAACACATCTTTCTGCAGTGTCTACTATATATATCATCAATTCTACTGTAAGCCACTGGAGTCTTGAGAAAAGATTAAAAAAGGAATAAATAAGTGATGTTCCTTTCTCATTCTGTATAATATATAATAGAGATGTTAGTTGTAATAGAGATGTCTCCTGGAGCTCTTGCACTGTGTAACTTCAAGTCAAAATTATCTTGCTGCCAGCCCAACGGGGAAACAAATGCACTTGTGGGGTTTCACCTACATCTGCTAGTGTAAACAGCAAAAGGGAAAGACATTGCTTCACAGCTTTCCTTCCACCTTTTCCATTGTAAAAGGTAACTGGAGTCACACGGATTTTCTCACCTCTAGATATTAAGTGGAATTTGGACTTCTTGGTGAGATTTTCTTACCCTGTGGAATCTTCTTTGTGTTGTGTTAGAGAGCTTACAACATGATTATAGGTAAAACCATATGCTTTTTTCCAAGGGAAAGATTAGAGCAGCCGTACTACACCCTAGCAACAGGGTCCATCACAGAACAGGATGGTGTCTATTCAGGTCTGTTTCCTGATTTAAACTTGTTTTCAAACAAAGACCCAGTTATTAAAGCTGAGTTCATCCTGAGATACCTGTTTTCATGGACTGTGTGCTGGTATCTCAGAATTATCTGCTTTTTGCAGATATCCCAACCTGCTAATTAATAACATGAATTCATAGTATGAGTTCTCTAGCTGAAATCACAGCTACAAATAGATAAGAAAAAAGTGTATATATCTTTAATTTTAAACTTTATTTTTTAATATAAACTGCATGCAGTGGTTCTGCTACGTCGTGTTGTGACATGATATAAAGAATGACATGATATAACAAATAATATGGTACAACCAAATGCCAAATGATTCATTCTGACTAAGCATATAATGTTTTTCTTATAATTTTTCTTAAGTCATACATTCTACCTTACTCTTAAGTGGTTAATTAATTATATTCAAGAACCAGCTGCAGGAGTGCAGGAAGCAAAACTGTCCATGCACTATCAGTACCAATACAATATACAGATATGCAGAACCATAAATGTTATGTTGAAGTCCTGCTAAGGCTGCTTCTAAACTAATGCCCCAATTCTGTGTTGGGAACTATATAGGCATGCTCTACAGAACAGAAAACCTGATGTTAAAAGGTTTTAAACATGATCATGGCATGAAATGTGCTTGCATTTTTCTATGTACACATCTTTGATACCAGCTGGAACCGTGCAGCAACTGAAAAAAGCTCTTGAGGAAGAATATTAGGAAGATGGCATAAAGCACAGAAAGTTAAGGATGTGAATCTTTGTAAGTCTGTCATGGTCTAACATGCTAAAGTGCTCATTATCAATATAATGCATCAGCTCTCTAGTCTGATAGTTGTAAAGGTCAGTTATCCTGTACAGCAGTCCACAAAATGAGCATTCTCCAATTAATTGTAAAAGCTGGTACTTTAATTCTACCTTCCACACTTCATCATGACTAACAGGTGACATGAGTAAATGACAGACTGTACAGACATCTCTTAGTCATATTAATAGTCAGGCACGGTAGCAAGAGTTAAGGACAGAGTGTCAGGTTTAACTTCCCCTCATTACCATTCAGAAAACTATCATTTAATATTAAGTTAATTGTAACACAAGGATATGAGTCATGCCCTTGTGTTACAATTACCTTTAATATTAAATAATAGTTTTTGTAATGGTAATTTCCTTTGGGGATGTTTCATTCTACATTAGGCAGTTCTGACTGATGTCTGTCTTTGCAGATATCTCTATCAGCCACTAAGAGCTCTTCTATGAGTACATATCCATAATCTACAGGAATTCGAGACCATGAATATCGTTCCATTGAAGTCATTGTCCTTTATACTAGATGTTTCTAATCTATTAACTGTTTGACTATTTGATTGTGCCATAACTGTGATTTTCCTTTTGAAATCTGCACAGAAGTGCACTCCTCTTGCTCTGCTGTGATAGGACTTCATCCATATCCCCAGCTGCCTTGTTACATGGCATATTCATGAGGTGGGCAGTCTAGAGGATGCATAGGGTTTGACTTGTTATAACCATGGTGTTTTAGCTATCTGAGAGTGTAGTGGATTCTAGGAGATGGACAAAAGTAGTGAGAAGAGTTTGAATTAGACTTTTAATGGAGAACAGTGTGAGCTCAGAAATCACAGCAGCTGTAGTAAACCTAACTTGTCCCTGCCCCATGAGCAGAGTTACTCTGTCAATGGTTACAACCATACAAAGCTGTGCATTTTATAAAAAGTTGTTTTCAGGAAGGTATCATTTAAAAGAGAAGAGGACAGACACCATAATCTACAATATCCTAGGTCCACTATGAAAGGAAAAGTACTGTCAGTAAGGTCTCAGTATCATCTCTGAAGCTTTAAGAACACTATGGAAATACTTTCATTTAAATTAATCCTTCTGCACTCAAGAATCATAGCATGAAGGCATAAGGCTCTCCAGAAAGAGTCTGGTTGTCCAGCTCTAAAGAAGGTATGAAGGACAATAATTCCTGCTGATGCACAGGAATTCTTTTGCCAGTGGCAGGGAACAACACAAGTACAAAAGTAATATCCTGGGGGAAAATTTGTACTCTACTGCCCATGGCAATTTTGCAAGGTCAACATACGGAAAGTGCCAGGATGAGGTTTGAGGCCAGCTGGTTCCACAAAACATCCCAAAATGACAATAAGTGGAAAACAGGTCCCTCTACTGCTATCCTTCTTGGTCCTCACAACACTACTAAATGAACTCTGCAGAAAGGGGCAATGTTGAACTCCACAGTACACACCAGCCAGCTCAGAGAGCTCTACGGTGAGACTAAAATCTAAGCCTAAGTGCCTATAAAATTTTTGGAAACTTCTTAAGTTGCAGATTTCCTTTTTTGATTAGGATCTGGAACTGAATGCCCAGCTTTCTCTGCTTTCACTAGAGGAAGATATATCTATACAATAGCAAGTATAAATTCTGGTGAAATTGAGTTTCATAAAGGAAATTCTACTTGAAATGACCATAACTTTAGTGTAGAAGTACTTTAAAGAGCTCTGAATTTTATCTTCAATATTTTTTGCCCTTGTCAGCAACAGCTTAGCCAACAATCACTATTCTTTCCTCTCCTTCAAAAGTTTGAAGCACAGCTAAAGGCCAAGTGAGACCACATTCTCAGTGGGATTATCACTCACAACCCTTCTACACCAAGCAATCTTTATCAGCCTCTGTACATTTGAGTAACACAGGTTATGAAATATTGGTGCTCCAGATCATTAGTCAGGTAATTACGATTTTTGTTTGTTTGGCTTTAATTAGAATTAGTTTCGGAAAGCATTACAAGTAGAGGTCCTCACTGAACAACTGATACACAACAGTCCTCGATTAGCAAACAAAGAACATCCATTCTTACCCCTAGCTTAAGAAAAAAAGCAGCTCCCTAACTGCTCAGCACTATCTAATTTAGAGATTTCAAGTGACTGGTGAGTGAAAGGAGGATGGTATCATTCTCTCATTGAACCAAATGCATCTAGGACAAGGGACAAGAAGGAAAAGAAACTCAGTTCTGTGACTCATACCTAGCCATTATTCACCCTAGATACACCACAAAGACACTCTACAGTATCGTAGTAGTAATATATATTTGCCTATTTAAGGGCAAATGCTTTGTGCAATTCTGCACAGCTTCACAGAACTTAACAGTTTTGTATACACTTAGACCAGGCCCTTACCTTTTTTTCAGATGCAAACCATTGCATTTAGACAAATTTGCTTTCCTCAAGTACCATTCTGTATGTATTTGTGGCAGAGAAACTGTACGACAGCAGACACATTCATCTTTAATCTGATGAATGCTTCACCACATGCTAGGGTGTGTGTTTCAAAGTATATTGTCTGAGAGATCTGTTCTCAGAAATCATGGTGTGGGGGTTTTCAAAGAGACAGATGTAGAAATGCTTACATGTTCCGACTCAAAGCTGATTGGCCCAAGTACATGAAACTATACAAATCTAAAATTGAGACTAGCACAGACTTAATGATGCAAATTTCCATACATCAGTTTTATAACCCTCACCAATTTCCAGGAAACAAAGTAACATAGCAAAATTAGGGGGGAACAAAGGATTTCTCAGTTTATTGGGTGCATGATCCAAATCCTGTGAAATTCAGAGGGAGCCTTTGCATAAAGAATAATGGACTTTGGAGTAGGCTCTATGCAAAGGAGCCATTTCTGGCTGTAGAAGCAAAAATGCCCCCAGCCACAGAGCCACAGACATGTATCTTGTATGCAAAAATAGAATTCCTTGGTGAGAACTCTATACATTATGCTACATTATAGGTAAAAGTTAAATAAAGCATCCCTCTGCTACTGTTGTTTTTCTTATTAAGCAGAAAGGAATGGATGCAATAGGCAATTCAAAAATAAATTTGGAGAGAAGGAAAAGGGTGGGGGCAGGTGAATAAATATATGTAAAATCACAACATGATACTAATGTTCAATTACAAAAACTTTACAGAAGTCTATTTATTTATTTATTTATTCTAATTCTAAATCCCTACCACTACACAACAATGTCACATTTTAATGTAATATCATGTCCAATGCATATTCATGAAATAAAAATCTTGGCAGTGGCACAAGAAAAGTGGGATGAAGTGTGTTTGGCGGAGTGCGTCACGTTTCCAGACCAGCGGATTTTTTGATTAAAGTCCCTTATCCGTTTTATCATGCATATCCACTCTCTGATTAAAGTGATCTGGAGCTGACACTCACAATGTCAGTATGCACTGAGACCCTTCACACAAAACATGGTTGGAATTTATATGCTTTAAAAAAAGGGGGGAGGGGGGAATGAGAAATAGACCAACCAAAGCTGCTGCATTAAATTAAGTATATATGTATATATCTATCTACTGAAAAAACACACTTAGACTTGCTTGTTTTAATCTTACATATTTCTTTTCAACATTGTCAGGCTACAAATACCGCATGTTTTGCTTCCATTTCAAAAAGTATCTGTCGTGCAAGTTCTTTATCTCTGTTACACTCGTCTTTTGATCAAAATGCTTCCACGCTGAGGAGAAAAACACAGCTGAGGTCTCCTACAGTCACAAATAAATAACAAATTTCTCCAAATCTACACACGCCTTCTACCTTCTTTATATTCTCCCAAAAAAAACTTTAATTAGTGTACCACATCTCAAACACAGGCTATCTGTTAAGAAAACAGATTCTGCCACAGCAGAAGTACACGAGTGTTGCAAGGGGAGTTTTACCACAGATCCACAGACCTTTTCTCCAGGTGCCATGCTCAGAAGCCTCTGAGTATGTGTAGCTTATCTGAAAATGTATTTTCAAGCCTTACAACACTTAAGAGGATGCAAATTACCTGAGGTAAGTGTCATATGCCTGAAAATATGGTAGCCATTTTTCTGGCTTTCCATGAGTGTTTAAATCTTCCTTGAATTTAAAGAGCTTGTGGTCAGGCTCTTCACCTTGATTGCAGAAGGTGCTTAAATATAAACTCAACTTTAAGCACAAGAAAAATGCTATTTAAGTACTTCAAGTGTTTGTCTTACCTGCAAATAAAGGGATTTTAACAGCTCATTTAACAGTGGTGTTGTAAATGTTCATTCTCTCCGGCAATACAACAGTATTTTGCATTTCTAAATGCTGATCTCCAATCACTAAATACTTATGAAAAGGAATCCTTGGTTTCAGAGATCCACAGATCTCCCAGGGTCTGCAGTGTTCTTCAAAACCTGCCCTTAAACTGAAGAATTCTGGATCTTTTGGTAAGTTTTAGCTGGTTAGTAAGATTTCAGTAGCTTATGTTTGTTCAATTTATCCAATATATTGTTCCATATTTAATAAATAGCTAACATAAAGTCCAAATGTGTCTCAACTTCTAGGGACTGCCTTTTTAATTTCACAAAACTTTAGGAAATTTTAACTGGGAAAATTTTTTTTGATGAGGAAAACCATGGGACTAGTAGCACGTGTAGGGATCAGTGTTGTTCCTCTTCTACAACCAGCTCAGTTGTGTGTCTTAATGTCAAAGTTCAATCAATGTGCTATTCCAATGCAGGACTTTTTCTGAGCAGTTAATGCCAGTCATGCTGAACTGTTGTTATACTACAGCTTTGACAGACATTGATTTGGAATTAGTGAAGGACCGTCAAATTAATTTCACTTTTGAATTAAACCTCTCCCTTCTACATAAAGTTTAGTATAGCAAATAGAGTGAGAGTCTAAGGTAACATGTCAATTTCTTTTTTTTAGTAAGGCAGACGTTTGAATATATACAGACTTCCTGCATAGAACACCACCATCAACATTCTACCAAAAGAGCAGAGGCTTCCTGCACTTTTTTCATCCCAATTCTGCAAGGAGAACAGTCAGAATTTGAAACTAAAAAAGAAAATAAATGGACATATTTAGGACAAGCATTTGGAAAAACTTTACCACGCATAAAGTGTGTTTTCATCAGCATGAACATAAACTGCTGGGCAGTTTCACAGAAAATCACCCAGTAGCGTTTCCACATTTGCAATCATTTCTAGCCCTTTTCTTCATTTCCACGTTTACTCACTACTGCTAGTGGCACAAGAGACATCTCAGAAAGGGAGGATAAGTAAAACTGCCACGTACACAGCTGAGGCTTCAGCTACACTGAGAGGCAGTTGCAAAATCCTTCACTGACTTTTTATTGTCTCGCTATCAAGCATGGGCTGGAAATGAAGAGCTGCATCTGCATATGGTGCCCAGCTGAGCACCATTTGTCCTGTGTGAGGACTCAAGGGATTTGGATGGCTGAAACCAAAGCTATAGCTGCAGTATGGAGAATTTGTATAGATTACACAACACCCAGCATATATGAAATGCACATGTTTTCAAGTAGCTGTTTACAGTTTACAAGCCAATTATTACCCCTAAACAAAATTTGTAGACATGACCAGATATCAACAGCATCTGAAGATCTGGGTTTCTGTTCACAGGTGCCAACATAAAAAGGCAAATAAAAGACTATTTTGAAAAAGAGAAAGATTAATACAACTGCATTGCATAGATTAACCATTCAAAATTGTTATTATTACCTATGATCATTATTAACCTATATGCTGTCTAATTTGCACCCAAAATGGCTGCCTTTCAGCCACTTCTGGTCCAAGACTGAGCAGAAGCAATGCTGTAGTAAGATCCTATATCACTTAATGTCTCACATTACAATTTCCTTACATTTAGCAGCTATACAGCAACAGTCGGTAGTACACGAGACATTATGAATAATAAATAACTTACTAGATTTTAATTGCCAAAGTAAATGAATGAAGCACAGTCTCTGTTCCAGTATACTTGCTTTTAAAGATTATTTTCTCTTACTAGAGGGAGAAATGAAAACAAATGTTTGTGAAAGATACAACAGCAGGAGTACTGGGAAGAAAGAAACAAGAAAAACTTTAAATGTATCCACAGGTCTAATTACACAAATGAGAAGAGCAACAAAATAGTAAGTTCAAATTTGAATCTGATGGGGAAGAAAAGGAAAAATTCAGATATTTTGACAAAGGCTAAATAGTGCAAGATGAATAAGGTGTGCAAACCAGTTTTCTGTGCCCAGAGAGGGGAAACTGTGGCCAGAAGGACCTCCCTGCTTCTGTATTTGGGCAAGAGGATATTCTCTGATATAGGTGCTCTTCTGAGACCTGCTCATTAAAAGAGAGACCACCACAAGCCCATATCCAAGGTTATTGTTAAGGCAGAACAGTTCAGACCATTTAATAAAATGGGTTTAAATATTAACAGTAGAATGTTCCATTTTGTGTCTAGGTAAAATTCAGATAGAGTGATACTTTCCCTTGGCTGAAGTCACCTCTCTGTTTGCACTCTTCAGAAGCAGCAGGCCACTTTTACTTACAACACCTGAAGGCAGGAGCTGTAGATAGGTGTCTTAAATTCACATCAAAATGCAATGAATAGAGTATATTCTGCAGCTGTTAACCACTTGTGACAAGCAGAGGTGGTCCCCCCCTAATTAATTTGTCTGTGTTGCTCTTATTTATTTCAGTCAGTATGTAGACAGGAAGGCAAGGGTGGTGAGGAGAGCCTGGCCTGGTGATACCTGCTACAGCACAGAGGGGAAGGAGGCAATAGAAAAGGCAGCAGCAATCACAGTAGGACCTCAACATTTACTGCCACTCAGAGCCCCAGAGCACTCTCTTGTCAGGAGCTGCTGGTCTCAGTGGGTTTCCAAAGCTGCTCACCCACACCTCAAGCCAGACATGCTGCACCACCCCAGAGGCAGGTGTGAAGCAGCCTCTTTGTACTACCCAGTGTCATGTCTTCCCTGAAGAAGCATTGATCTGAGTGGAAAAACACAAACTTTAGAAGACATTTTTAACCTCTATCACTCCTTTAGACCTTGAGGATTGATTTAGTGGATCTCAGAGCATATTTTTTTTTTGCTTCCATGAAGGATTGAGTGTGACTGCAACTGGGAATGGCATGTGCCAACGTGTTTGTGGTGGAGCAGAGGGGATTGAATCTGCCTTAACCATGGTCCATCTCTCTCTCCAACTCTCAGGTTTTTAATGCACTTTCTGTTCTGGGTGTCTGCTCCACACATTAAGAATTACAACAGAAATCCAGAACACTGCCCATGAGCAGGGCTCCTTAGTCCCAGTAAAAACTGTATGCTGTGCACTAGACAGTCTGCATAATAGATACATGTTATGAATACAAATAAAATACACTGCTTCCAATTAATGGGATTTAGGGCTGGGGCTTTTTAACTTAACTCCCATGATTTCCTTTTGAAACTTCTGCATATATTTTCTATTTTTGAGGGGGGCGGTTATAAATCCTGTTTTAATGTTTTGCTGTTTATGCAAATTTCCAAATATAAAGGCATATGGTGGCAAAGTGGCACTAACTATCTGCTTTTCAGTACACATTCCTCTGCTATTACAAGAAAAGAAAGCCTGATGGAAAAGGAAGAAAAAAAAAAAACGAAAGAAAGCAGTATACAAACAGACACTCTGCATAAGCATAGCATTGATTCACATTTCTTAGCTTTATTCTTGACCTCTGATTCACTAATTGCTCTAGTGGCTCCTGCAGGGCAACAGTGGATGCTCCTTCATGTCATAAGGTAGAGTGGGTGCTCAAGTTTGTAATTATAGTTTTAAACTAGCAGAGAAAATGAGAATAATAAAGGAGAACTTTTCTGAGTCAGAGGTTCCCCCTCACACTGGCAGCTTCACTGCATGGGTTTCATGTATCCAGTTTGCATTTTGCCTGATAACATAGAAGGCACATCATGCTATTCTAAAACAGCAGGATTATTTTCTCCATTCTAATTGATGAACAGCTGTGCTGTAATAGACTACAAAGCACAGCATCACTGATCTCTCCTCAGGCCACCCTAGGAACTGAAAACTCCACAGGGAACCAGAAAAGAATGAAGGCTAAAAAAAAAAAAAAAAAAAAAAAAAAAAAAAAAAAGAAAAAAAAAAAAAAAAAAAAAAAAAAAAAAAAAAAAAGAGACAGAGAAAAGAAAAAAAAAAAGAAAAAACACCAAACATTTCAATACATTGTCCTTTGGATTCCTACGATTATTTGGCATCTCATTCAGCAATAATTAACTCCAATTTTCCCCACAGTAGTTCTAGTGTATGACATGACCCTAAAACAGCCATACCTTATTAAAGCTAAATATCAACATTTTTGAAAGAGAAATATTGGAGTTCAGAATGTTTGTCACTGAGCATCAGTGTTCACAACATTCAAGTCGCCTGTGGGGTCATGTGCTCCCTAGAACTGTTCTTTGTCCCAGGAAGCCCACGTTATCCATTCATTTTTCTGCTGGAATTCATTATCTTTCCCTTCATTCTACTTTATCAAAGTTATTGTTATTATCATTATTATGTGCCTCACTATGGAATTGCAATGCCATCTCAAAAGATTTTGATCCAACCCTGAGGGTGGAAGCCTCAGGGATCACTGGAATGACTTGTATATTTTTGTATGGGTAGACACTTCATAAATTCAGCAGTATTCCCCAACTTCCTATTTTCTCGTGCTTCTAGAAATGGCTGCTCCACTTGCCTTCAGAGTGAAATAGGAGAGTCTCCTTTATAGTTTGGAGATAGTTTAGAACTGAAGAGGAAAAATCACCCTGATGTCTTTTAAAAGACAGTTATGCTTCTCATCCTTTCCCTCACCACATTCAGTGGGGTAAGGAAAGAGTCGTAATCCTCATTTAAGACCTTTTCTGCCTTTACTATGTTTTCTGTGGGCATGAAAGTGTAGGAAATAGTTAAATGATGTTTCTTGTTCTATCAGTAAACCAGTTCCAAAAGCACAGACTCAATTCAATCAAAATTTGTGACAAGAGAGCAATCTTCCCATTCTGCTCAGCAACGGAAAAGTTTTGTCCTTCTTATTTTGTGTTATTGGAAGTGATTTGCTGCATCTTTCCTATAGGTAGGCTCTGTGCTTATGTGTTCTTTTGTCTAGATAAGTGTTATCCTGTAAAATGAACACAATAAGACTTCTGTTTACCTTAATGCTAGTTAAAAAAAAAAAAATCTCACAGATATAAGAAATCAATAACCATCCACAACAATTTACCAAGGATTCAGTCTGGGTAGAAAAATTCAAATTGTATTGATTTTTTTACAGGGGAAAAAAAGCCACTTGACAATAAGCTTCAACTAAAAGAAAATGCCATGTGTACACAACTAGAAGAGACTCAGAAAGCCAGCTATTTAAAATCCAAGCTGCTGATTAAGACAGGTAAGGCAGGTTTGAATACAAAATCAGACCCTGGACACTGGCACCTCATTTGGTTTCAACACCTTAGTTGTCCATTAATAATAGGAAGGGGGTAAAGCTTATTTTTTGGCATAAGAAAAAATGTGAAAAATTTTAAAAGGTACATCCCAAAGAGAGATATCATTTAGTGCAGAATGCCACCACACATAAGCTCTTCCGGTCAAAAAAAATGTGTGATAAATATGCTCACCAGGATAAGTGGGATGCCATGCTCATTTTGGGTATAACTTAAGGTGTTGATTTTAACTCACCAAGGCCTTTAAAGACTATTCAAAAAACCACCCTTCTTCTCAGTTTTCTAACTGTTAAATTCTGCTAAAGGACACAAAGTAAAAGCCCTCAGATTTAAAAGTCAGTTGTCTGCCAAATGAGAACCACCAGTGAAGAGATTGCTCACAGCACCACTTGTCTGAAGGGCCTCAGGTCTCCAAGCAGGCTGAAAGATGCATTAGGTGTGTATAAGGTCACGAGTTATAGTGGATTTAGGGGTTTTGGAGGGTTTAATGTTTTCGGTTTGTGTTTTTTTTAATGGTAGTTTGTAAATTTGATTGAGATTATTAGCAGGCATGTGGTCAGCTTGTTAATTATTCTTATGTGCATTGTTATTTTCGAGTGATTTGTTCTTGCTCACACTATAATGTCATAAGCACATTTTAAAAAAGAATTTTAAAAGAGTAGTAGCACCATGTGTGTTGTGTGAAAGCAAAGCAAAGCACAAGACATTTCCCACACTTACTTTTTCAGTTTTCTCTTCAGCTTCATCTCTATTTATTTAGCCCATTTCCCATTCCAACAGCATAAAGAGTTCAAATAAACTCTGGACACACCTTAGTGGGTCACATCTTTCCTTTTCAACAAACACACAAAGCAGCCTTTGAAGACCTCATAGCCCGTACAAGACTTTTGTATTGCCTGGTCAGATACACCATGCCTGAAGCTAAGAGGTTTGGTGAACAATATTAATACAAGAACCTGCTTTCTAGGTCTGGGCTTGTTATGGCCAAACTTTCACACTCATTATGTCAAGTGGTGGAAGTGGGCTGTGTTGGATTTGACAGCTAGAGAAAAGAGCACGCTCATCCAGAAAGCATCAGCGAAAGGACCACAATAATATGATCAAGTGACAGCAGCTGGCTGTCAAAAAGGAGAAATGACAACACAAGAAGATCTCGGTGAAATATAGGAGTGGACTAATCTTGACCTCTAAGCAAGACAGTTATTTAACCCTGCTAAAGGGCATCAGTGGGCTGGATCCCAAGAGGAGACTGAGGTCCAGAGCAACATTGGTCAGATTTTGCCTTTGGCTACTCTGTCATCACACATAGAAGAAGCATTCTTGAGCACTTACTAGAAATTGTAAGCCAAAGAAAGATTCATACACACTCTTTATTACAGCAGTTTGATCAGATTTGTGAATGAGATAGCAAAATCAGCTTTGTTCTCTTTTGTAGGTTTCCAGTAAGGGCTTCAGGGAACTCCAACCTGTCGGCCCACAGCTAGTAAACAGAGACTGAGGCACCTGCCAGGCCACACATACATTTGGTGATTTCCCTTAACTTCATTTTAAAATTTAATTAGATATGGTTTAGTCCTAAATACAAGGGAGCCATTTTCCAAGTTGGTCAAACCTCCCACATCTTGGCTGAGTAGGGAAGAGTAACAGCATTGAAGAAAAACACTTGCTTTTAAATTTCTAGAGTCAGAAGCCAAAACAAAGTTTTGAATGCAGACAATTCACCTGATTTATTTTCAAAGGGATCCCTGAGGTGGGAGTCATGTCCACAAGTCTATAGAAAATACAGTCTTTTTTTATGGGTTCATGCTACTGTTCTGTGCTGGAGTCAGAATCAAAAAAGTGGGTTCTTCTAAAATAGCCTGTCTATAAATCATTTCTACTAAAATTTTCAATAAAGCACATATATTTCCTTAGAAAATCCCTGCTCCCAAGAGAGAAAGGGAGAGATTTCTCAGAGAAGTGAGCCGACTCATGTCCTTGTAGTTATGTCCAATATTTTGACAGTGGAGTAGTAATTAACCTTGCACTGTGCTCAGTATCACTGCATTTCTGCTGTGACCACTATGAAGTGCTTTTTTGTGAAAGGAAAGAATGAATCTAAGTGGGAAAATTACTGGAATGAGAGAGGAGCTTTAATGGCAACCTTGGCATCCTGCAATTTCACACATTAAAATATATTTAAAAAAAAAAACCAACCTACTACAGTGCTTGTTGCATAAGGCTAAGCTTTCTACTCTTCAAACTATTAATAAGGGCTTCCCATTGAGAAGACAAATACATGCTTGATGCATTTTTAATTCTGTGCCAATACATTTGACTAAAGCTGTTTGCTGTTTCAATGACAGGATTTAACTTGCCCTTCTGTATTCAACATTTCTGATTATTAATGGCTTGTAGAAAACACAGACAGAGACTGTAAAAGTTATATGCTGGTCAATGTTTTTAAAAAGTAAAAAGATTAGCAATTAAAGGTCCAAATCCTTTTTACACAGTAAATTTAACCATTCAATGGAATAAAATAAAATGTAATCATTTAGTATGTGCAACGGAATCTCTACCATAGCAAGGAAAAGTATCATCTCGACCACTGTTATTGATCCTTGATGGCAACTGAAGGCAAAAAATTGCAGCCTTCTCAAATCAGACATAAATGCTATATAGATAATCTGTAGATGTACAAGTCCAATAGCCTTTTCAAGGTATGTGTCAAAAAGCATTCTTGTCTGCATTTTCTAATGTGAATACATCCTATGCTGAAATGAAATCAGAAATAAGTCAGAGGCCATTGTTGAAATCTGTTTTCTTTCAGAAAAGCTTTGAAGTTCCAAGCAGTTTCTCTCCTAAGTTTTCCAGGAGTGTTTCTTTGAAGAAAAATGGGATGGAATTGTTATCAATATTGAGACCAATATAGGGATCACATTGAGTTAATTTTTTACTGCAAGAAATGGAAAAAGAATTACCCTTTCCCACAGACTGATTATTATTTTGTTATTTAAGTGATAATGTAAACCTAAGGTTAAAATGAAATTATATATACTGATGATCTCCTAGTGACCTCCATTGTGCTGTTCCATTACAGCACATAGTAATAATACACTAAGTGCACACACTTATGGTACTGTCAGGTACCAATGCAAATCAGGCAGCACAGGAGGCACATTACTTTTGTTTTAAACATTAAAGACTCTAAGAAATACAATATGACAGCCAGAAGAAAGCAGGCTTGGATTTTCTAAAGGTACCCAGGAGTGGCACTGATTTGTGTTTTCTTTGGTATCCTTTTTAAAAGGCCTTTAGCTGTGCCAATATAATAGATTCAAATCCTGACCTTTCTCCACACAATGAAGATACTCTGTATATCTTACCATATAACACAGGGAATCAATACTGTATTTTACTAAATGCGAGTTAATTTTACCCAGGGAAGGAAATTACTGCTCTTAATAGTCGAACACTTTTTTTTTTTCCTCCTCCAAGTCAGTGAGTTTCAGGTTTGCCAAACCCTATCACTGTTTAAAAAAGGGTTTGAGAGATTTTAATAGCTAATAATAGGAGGAAACATAAAAGGACAAATCCAATTTAAGTGAAAGGGTTCCTGTGTAAGCATTACTTGTCAGTCTTTGGTCGTACTGTATAGGGACCAGCTACAGAGCAGTGGCAGCAAAGAAATATAAAGTCCAGATTTAATTCTGATACAGAGAAATACAATTTCAAAACCGGACGTCTTATCATAGGCATGTCCCATTGGAGAACTCATTTCCCTAGCAAAAGGCTGTCACTGCCATTATGTTGTACAAGGAACCAATTTACTACTACAGCTAAACAGGGTTACTGGTGCTGTTGGAACTTAAGCATTTGAAGTTATCGCTAGAAAAAAAATAGCATTTCAAATGTCAGTGAAATGGGAAGGTATAATTGAAAAGTATCAATCAGAGAAGCAAAAGGGTTTAGAAGGCTAAGACTGCAGTTTCAGTACTGCCTTCCCCCCCTCTCCGCTTCCTCTTTTTATTTTTTTAAGCTTCTTTCTCTATTTCCTTTTCCCTCTCACATGTAACTTCAGATTTAGTATTGTAAAATAAAAGATTTTGGCTTGATACTTGTCCTGTGTCAAACAGGAAATAAATTTTGACGATTTTCTTCTGCAGTCTAAGTGACCATAGTTTCACGACACAAAACTCTCGTCTCACCCTGCATCCAGAACCACCAATCTGGAAGATATCTAAATTAATGAAAAAAAGCTGATCTGAATTTTAGTTGCTTTGTTTGTGTCTTTTTTTTCTCCCCTTCTTCTGAAAGAAGACCCATTCACTTGAACCTCCTTTATATAACAGAGTATTTTCCCCCATCCCAGACTGATCCTACAGAGAATTAGAGAGTGAATAAACCTTTGAGCTTTCAGGACTTGAAAGTAAAGAGAAATGGTCTGTAAAATAAATTGAATTAATTTGGTTTCAAGATATCCTAATCATGCCACCGTTGCTAAATTCATTATGCCTCCACACAGAACAGGAGGGACTTTTTCAAACTGCCTCATTTTGCTATATTTTATCCTAAATCAATGTGTGGCAATATTAGGGGCATGTTTAGCTAATATCAGGGATAATCGGAAGGCTGGATTTACACAATCTGCTGCTCATATGTAGAATATCAAGCTTTCTTTCATTATTACTTTCCTTTGCTGTGTATAACGGCTCCAGGGGCTTTGAAAAAAACAGATTTTAGTCAAACAGCAATTAGTAAAACAGAGCTTCTGTGTAATCATGCTAAAACTTGCTTTTTTCACCCCTTAAATAGGTTGCCAAATTGCATGTAACAATTTGTCCTTTCAGCCCAACATCACTGCCTGGGTCCCAGGGACATCGGTTTCTCTGAAATACCAGCACTGCTTCTGGCATTCACGCACAAAGCAAATTTATCCATTGCTTGCTGCAACTCCATGAAAGCAAAACTGCACAAGAAATTCCAACTCAGAGCACTGGCCCTTATTCATATTTTGAACCTCCTAAAAAGAGGTGAAAAGGTGATGTTAGAAAGTTCTGCTGTAGTAGTGTAACGTATTATATCTATTTACAAAGGAAAATATCAGCCCTATGTTTCACAGCAAGGAGATGAGACCTGCAAAAAGAGTCAGGCTGGAGTTCTGTAGTGATGAGTAACAGAGCCCCCATATATGGCATCTTCCTCTATCCACAAAATAATTCATATGCTAAGGAAAAACACGCACTATGTATTTCTAATGGAGTTAGATTTTTCAATTTGTAAAAAAAAATCATTAGTGTACAGAAATTAGTATTTTTTTTTTTTTTAGTGGCTGCAGAGTTTCAGAAAATTCTTGGTCAGGAATGAACCCAGGCTGTAGAAACAGAAATTTTTATCCAAAGTTGGGTTTAGGATCTGGTTGGAAAAAGCTGAGAGTTTGAGCTGAGGCTGGGAGAAAGGCACCCTGAAGATAAAGTTGCATGTCTTCTTTAGAGTTTATTTAAACTTCTCGTATTTCAGAAGTAATTTTACCTTACACAGAAGATCCTTTATCCACATTAGAGTGCAGATATATTCCTCCTCCACCACCTTTTTGATGAATTTCAATTTCAAATAACTTAATGGCTAACAGCTCGCAATTGTTCTTTATATTAATAGAAATACATGGTCTCTTTTGAAGTTCAGGTAGTAATTCAGTTCTTAAAATTCTTCTGCTGTTTATAAATGATTTGAACAGGGATGTCATAGCTTTTGATGAACCATTGCAACCCCTGTTCAGCTACATTCTTTTATTCAACTGGAAGCAACTTTTATACGCTTAGGAATCAAATTAAGTGTTGTGCTAACTGGAACCACTGAGTTGTCAGTTAACGTTTATTCTGGACCATGGGTGCAAGGTATTAATTTTATATCATGTGTCCACCTCAGGAAATTAATTAGAATGATTGTGAGAAATCAGATTTTTGACTTAAAAACATTCAGAGAAATTTTTTGTGTGTGCTAGGAAGTATGAGATTTTAAAGATAATGCCTTGCTCTCAGATATGCTCCAAATTTCATTTCGTTAAAACAGCTGCAACAAATCAGTAGTGTGGGAAATTTTAGTGCAAAAAAAATCCAACTAAACAAAAAATTCAATCAATTTCAAATAATCAAAAATTATTAGATAGAGGGAAAATAGTTTTGCAATGAGGTGCAGTTCTGCAAATCATTTATTGATAGATTTCTGGCATAAAAACTCCCTTCCACTACAGATGTAGTTCATGTTCTCCCATATCATAGAGTGCCTTGAGCCTCCCACTGTAGGAACAAGGTAAGTCAAAGTGACTGGACTGAAATGAGTCACTGCTGCTAGAACAGAAGGGAAGGAGGGATTGCTTATTTCATCAGCTAATATTGTGGAAACCTGCAATTTCTACTTGGGGTGAGTGTGAAAATTTCACAGCTCTGATTACGTTTTGTGAAGCTGAAGAACTATAGATTGTTCGGAGGTGTCTGCCCACAACCACCTCAGTCACGCAGGCAATGAGGGGCAGCTGTCCCATGTCATGGCATCTTACAAAAGGGGCTTAAAAAGATAAGCCAGATTCTGTTTTCCAGAACAGTTAACAAGAAACCCCAAAAATGAAATACAGTCACCAGGAGGTTATTAATACAGAGACAAAAATAGAAGGAGACTAGACTGTTTCACTGACAATTTCCAAACAAAAAAAATGAGTTAATTTATGAGTCATTTTAAACAGTCCATCCAAATCTGAGCTCAGAATAGTGATATTTCTTAAATACAGTGTGCAGACAGTTGGTAAGGCAAAGCCTATGATTCTCTGATGATAATGAAAGGACAGGCGAAGAAGGCGAGCAGAGGCAGAATAGCAATAATACTTGAGGAATGTTTCTTTACCTTTACAGAAGAGAAAATGTCTCCAGTAAAAGAATATCTCTTCATTTTATCTGCTCTCTAGCCATTTCTTCTAGCCAGATGAATAGTAGAGTGTCTAGCACAAAAGACAAAAAAGAAATACACATGCTTTATATACAATAATTTGTTAAAAAAATAGTAAAGAGATGCCTAGGTTTTTTCCTAGGATAAAAGGAACTAACGAGTTTTTTGAATCAAAACTGGAAGAGAGGGAAATTAAGAAAAAAGCCAGAGGGAAAAACCAATGGGATTAATATTGATGCAGCTATGGCAAAAGCAAACAGACAGGCAGGGACAAGATTGCATCCAACCTCCAAAACACATGTAAAGTTGGAGCTAAAATGTCATATGCGTATGCAATTTATATGCAAAAATCTTTTACATAAAGCTACTAACTGCCAAGTCTTCTTTCACAACTTTTTCAAGGCTTGCAATAACTCTGGGATTTTATATTCTCCCTCCGTCACCTTACTGAAGGCACGACTGTCTGTGAAGAACACGGAAACTTTCTTAAGGCCATGATATTAAATTCTTTCTTACATTGCTGGGCTGGTGGCTCAGCAGGAAGACCTATTTTTTGCTTGTGTTCAAGCAACTTCCCTGGCAGTTATTGCCTGCAACAGACTGTAGGGAAGTTGCCAACATTTAGAAGCTCTGATGATGTGAGCCAACCTTAGACTAATAATTTTTTTATCTCAATATAAGTGGAAGAATTACATAAAAATAGACAATTTTTAACAGTATGGTATTCTGTTATGAGAGAAGGCTAAATAACACGGGTGCCATATGAACATCTTTCTCCTATCTGCAGCACCTAACTTTAGCCTAGTCCATATGTCTATTTGTCTGATAGCTGAACTTATTGAAATAACATGAGGTTACAAAAGAGAGTTCTAAAGCTTGGTGTCCCCAAACCTTTCAAGGTGAGACACCCATCAGTTGTAAACACTTTTTTTTTCATTACCCTCAAAATCAAAACCAATTAGCGAGCACAATGGAATTTTACGTGGGAAGCCCAGACACATTTTTAAGAGTCCAGAAATCAGGATGAATGTTGAAGTCATTTACTACCATCCTGTACCTCTATCTTGGTACATGCAAGAGCTTCTGCCAAAATCTCTTAAGAAGCTGCAGGATGGCAGCATAGGCTGGAGAAGCAAGCCCCCAGAAAACTCGGCCTGCACACACAACTGAGTCAGTGGTCAGCAGTGGGGATAGTATACAGAGGAGCTGGAAACAATTATTTCATTTCCAAGTTATTTTAAACTCAGTCAGCGCAGCTTCCTTCAGACAAGAAAGATGCGCAAAGCCACCAGAAGGAGACAAGCAATGGTGTTACAAAATTTTTGCTTTCATTTCTCGTCTCTGTGGCTATTGTACATTGTCAGACTGTTTCGTGAGCGTTTCCAGAGCAGAGGCTCTGACATATCTGCTCCCAGCAAACAGTTTAAATGTTGGCTTTAAATTCCTTAACAGATTCCAGGCCATCATCTTTTTTAATTAAATGCAAAAAAACTATGTTAATGCAACGTTAATGTTGAGATTGTCATTGGACAGATGTCAAGAAATTCAAAGTTATGGTTCCCACAGCAACCATAATTCAGCAATCCCCTCCCCCACTTCTACAACCACCCTCCTGAAACATATTGGTCTCAAATTGTACAACAGGCACCAGAGTGAGGGGAAGCTGTGAGAGACAGATATTGTGTGTGGGACCTCTTGGAGCTGCTGCGGATGGGGTGGACGTCAGTCCTTTTTCTGGAGGAAAAAGCTCTGCTAGTGGCAGCGCTGGGACAGAACGGCTCCTACCTACACCTCGCAGTGGTTATATCCTTGTGTAGCAGGGGTAAACTGGGAACTCATTTCACCCACTTCAGCAGTGTATTCACCAGCTCACCTAACCCAGCACAAACAAGCTGTGCTGTACAGTTATAAAAATGACCCCTATAGTCCATGTTAGGGTATTAAGCCAAATGCTGAAAGGAGCCATCTAATGCCACAGCACAGCCAGAAATGCAAACATATGACTGTAGCCACCACAGCTAACACTGCACAACGAAACCCTCCTTTATTCATCCCAGAATATAATACACTTCATCACTATGCACTAGAGTGAACACTGAAACACACAAAGCACAGAAACAATAATTTCCAGTGAGATAACATTTTTCACAGTACAGCTTTTCAGACCCTGATCTCTCAGGCTTTGTATGTAAAAGAAAACTACAAATTGCTTAGAAAAAAAAGAGCCTGTAAACTTAAAATATAATCCAATACAGTGTTAAAAATCATGAATCTGGAATCAGTACTGTTTTTCTGACATTTATAATTTTTCTTATATGCCATCCCAAATAACTCCTCAAAATTCAATATATTAAAAAAAAAAACAAATCCATTCACCCAACGATCTCATGACCTCTCTCTTGCTAATATCTCCTAGTGCACTACAGTTTCCAACTGCCCTTCTTCTAAATTGTCTAATTGGAGTTAACCTCATTAAGTTGGCCAAACAATTACCTTCAATATGATCTTTCAAGTTTTCTACTTAACCGTCAGACCTGTAAAAGCACTTACATTCATGAAAGTACATTTGTTTTTTCCAACTTTGTAAGTCTTCCTACACCTTTCCCTCCAAACTAATTTGGAAGTATTTTGGAGGACTGTTACAGCTACATTAGCTAACCTTCAGTCATTTTGTGCATGCTTTTTTTAAGATCTGGAGCCTTTGAATGATTTTACATTTAATCCTAAAGTAAGTGAGTTACATCAGTCCACCATTACAGCAGTTACTACATCTTACATTACCAGGTCCTCACCTGAGTGGAAATGATACAATTCTAGGTAAAACACCATGAGAAAAGAATGCCTGCACTACTGGTGTTTCCTGACTATATAAGCCAGTGTTGGGGCTGAGCAGAATTTGGATGCTTTACATCATTTTGCAAAACATAAAGATTGATGCTGTTGGTGGTTCTTTTCTCACCAGGTTTAAGACTGACATGGATGAGAAAGTATGCTTGCAAGAAAGTTTTTACATTTGCTACCTCTGTGTCCTGAGTCCCCATTTACTAGTCTAGGTTTTAGGAAGCTTGCTAAAAGCTTGCTTACTAGCTTTTTTTTCCTAAGAAGCACATGTATGTATGGAAGAGGAAGACAAGGTGACAGAGAAAGGGGAGAAGGCAATCATAACCTTACGACATCCATCAAGTGATTTAAGGCTATATATATGACTGCAGTTTTGCCTTTGAAAGACGAATCAAGTAATGCTGCAGACACTTCCTCCTTCCTTTCAAACACTCCTTTTATTCTCAAGCCTGTCGATAGCTTAAAAGTTACATTATGTCTTCTCCAGTGTTAGTGCAGCAGTTTCCCATTTGATTTCATATTCAGTTCATATTTGTGGAAGCAGGAGGAGCTCTTTACTTTACTTGATAAATGGTAACATCTGGCTTTGTGATGGGCCATCACCAGCATGTTTAAAGAGCTGCTGACGCTTCAGGGAAAACTTGGTAAAACATTTCATTTAGAGGCAATTCTAGTTATTTATTCTATTTTCTGCATTCCTCATCCTCTGCTTTATACTAGGGACATTTGCATGAAAACAGACCTCAACTCCTCATCTTCCCATAGCATTTTTTTATCTGATGTCCTAATCACTAATCATGTTTGTGTCACAGCAATCATATCCATAGCAACCACTTATGATGTCATAGAAAATTAGAGTTTCTGGGAAGGGCAATGAATAGGGCATAATGATATTAAAAGGCCAAACTCTGCATTACACTACAGCAGCGAAAATTTGTTAGAAGTCTGTAACGGAAAACTGAACTGTGCTATTGCTCTTACATAAGTACACATAGGACTTGACCTTTTCTTTTGATTACAGAAATACAATGAGCTAAACATTCCTGAAAATCACAATATTTATATAAATATATTAACCTGTCTATGTGTAGAGACCTTCAGCAATTGAAAAAAATGAACAGGCAGTTTCTCAAATAACATTTTTACACATTCTCTCAAGAAGATTCTTTCCTTGAAGTAGCAGCAGGTCAAGTATATCCAGAGGTGTAGACATTGTACAAACAAGTCTTCTCCAAAAGGCAAAACAAATTTTTGACCCTTATATTCATTCTTTAAGTTTTGTGCAGCTATGTGCTGGATATTTGTAAGCAAATAAGTATTCCCCGTTTCTTAAGCATGTGTTCAGCAGCTTAGCCATAGCTGGAAATCATAAATAATAATCAGGAACACAATACAAGGATGGCGATCTGGCCCAAGCTTTAGAATGGTGATTTATTTATATCCTGTGTTTAAATACTAAAACATTCTTATTTCATGCATCAAGAAAAATGAGGCAAAGCGCTTCATCTCTATCATGTAAACTCTGTGCTTTATCCATCAAAACACCCATCAAAAAAGTGGGAGCACAAATTATTTTCCTTAGGTCACTGTTAGAAAATATATACTGTAGGAATTCCACTTCTAGCGATTGCACAAACATACCCAAAGATGAAAGGGCAGACAAACTAAGGTTCTTGATGGTGAAAGAACTAAGCTGTGAACTTGTGAACTTTTAGGTATTTCCCAGGAAGTGCTGTAGGGATAGAAGAGCTGTTGATGTGACCTACACTCTGAGCAGTGATTCCACACCTTGTCATTGCACAGGTAACAGAGTCCATGAACATAACATTAGATGCAGTTGTTTCCTGACCCTTAGCTCCATAGCCTCCTACAGTGAAGGAAAACACAACTGCAGCCATGAGAGACCACTCTTTTCACCATTTTCCCACAAGTAAATATTACTGCAGCTGAGCTCTGCCTGAAGTTTGATACATACTGCAGCTCTTTTCATCTCTGCTCCCAACTGCACTGTCTGGAAATGCCTATTTGTGCGCTTATAATGTGCAAAAACTTGGAATTGAAAAGAAGGTAAATAGTGTATCTTTATGCTATGTTACATTTTCTAGAAGTGCAATTGAGGTATCAATCATTCCATTCTGGCTGCATTGATCGGTAATTTTCATTTTGTAACTTCAAATAAAGCTTCTCTCCACAGCAGCAACGGCAGCACTTTCCAGCATATAACTTCAGTTCGTTTTAGCTTCATGAGGTAAAGATCCTCTCTCCCCATCATTCTTGCACATCTTCTAAGCGGTAATTCCACTTTTCCAATTAGATTATCGGAACATTCCAAGCAAAGAGTCACCTTTTCCTAGAGCCACAACACTTAACTAACAAGCATATTTAGTCCAAACAACAGCTTGGGCTGAATCCTTACATTCCCATTTAGAATGTGGATCTTTACACGCATATACATAGATATATATATTAAGTGAACATTAGACAGTAATAATGATAGTGATTGTTCAATTTACACTAATTTTCAAGAAAAAGGACTTGTAAAAAAAATAAAAATGTGGAGTAAATAAGATGCACACACACAAAAGAAGAAAAGAAAATACTGTAGAAAAAACAGAAAATAATGTAAGTGGATGAAGCCAGAAGTCAGACATGTTAAAATCCTTATTTATCACATAGCCCAAGGCAAGTTACCTCTCTCTGTCCCTCAGTTTGCTCATCAGTAAAATGGGCATCATCACCACTTAATTCAACAGGCTGCTGCAATGACATACAAATTCATTGCTCTTTCAAAAACTGTGAGCTCTCCTAATGAAGGGTTCCTTCGAGATACAAAGAATTCATAGCAGGAAATTATTAAGTAATTCATTTTCATTTAAGTAACATTTAATTTAAGTGACCTTTCATTTAAGTAACTCATTTTCATTAGTTCTGACCAACAGTTTTCTGTGATAGCAGGTTTGGTTTAGACATAAAAGCAGAAAATTCTTACAAAAATGACTAGAAAACTGACTGAAGGAGAAAGGGAGTGAGAGTGCCATTGTCAGGATCAGTATTCTATTTTTGTTAATTATTCCTATTGTATTTAAATGCCATGTACCAAAATACTTCAGGCACATCAGAAATATTCAAAACAAAGAAGCGTCAGAGAAGCTTCACAAATGACAGTAAAGCTGAATTAAGAAACCAGGACAATATCACCTAAAAGCTCCATGAATCCTGCCTAAGAGACCACGTTAAAAATTAAATATAATATTTATGCAGCATTTTACGTATAATTTATGCTACAAGAGCACTTTGGCATGAAGCCGTGATCCAGGTCACACAACATTGTAAAGAAAACATTGCTGGAGAGCCATATTTGAGGTGGTCAAAGGGAAGAAAGAGGTGAGGCACAGAGGGAGCTGGTGTGACTCATGAATCATCACACCACAGCAGAAGCCAGGCAGTTTGGTCTTCCAACCCATCTGGTTGGAAGGCCATACACACACATTCACACACTCTTCAAGAATGTGCTCTGACAATGGTTGCATGCCCTCTTATATTCTTTTTCAACACATATTCACAAAAAAAATGTTCAGTTCCAAAAATACCTAGCAAAAATAAAAAGTTACAAGCTATATATTTATGGAAATAAAAGAACAGTCCAGAGATCATCAGCACATGTTTTGTAAGACACATGCACCGTTGTGTTTTCACTGAGAAAATCCACATAAACACATGATAAATCTTGTCCTTTGGGGCCAGAGTTCAGCAGCTGATGACAAGGGAGACTACAAGCTGTCTGGAAGAGTTGCAGCCACACTAGGGATCTTACAGCAAAGTTTTCTTACCGAGGCAGCAGAGTACAGGAAAGAGCTCCAGTCCCAGCTCTGCCACCACCTTTCTGATGATTTTGGTCACATCATTTCACGACAATCACCACTCCCTCCTCAGGCTTTGAGTTTGTGCAATCTACTCAGGTGGCATATTCCATAGGGGGGACTTCCCAGCATCAACCTACCATCATTCACTACCACCGCATGAGATGAGGGGCAACACCATTCAGACTCCCAAACACCCACATCCATGACAGCAAAAATGTACCAAAGATGTAATAGCATTGTGGTAGATGACAAGAACAGGATTCTGGTGGTGGAGGGCATAAGACTCCATCTCTCTTTCTCCTCAAGGACTTTCCATTACTCAGCAACTCTGATGTGATTTTGCACAGAACCATTTTCCCTGAGGGACTTGATCCATGGGCTAGCTGCAGCCCTAACTACATTTCAATCCTCCTGCTCTTCTTCATGCATTGGAGGACATGTTACCACAGAACTCCCTCCCAGAATCCAGTGGCTCTCATTGACCTTTTTCCCAACCCATTTCACTATTTTCTCAAATTATTCTACTCCTCTTTTCCCTGCTAAAGATAGTGCTGGGCCGAAATGTGAGGAACTGCAACAGATGATACACCCTGCAACAGATGAAGTCAGGGGTGCCCCAGAGGCCAGCAAATGATGGCAGCATGGCCTGAGTTCACTGCAAGCAGAACCAGAGGCTACAGGGGAAGTGGGCTCTGGAGCAGCAGCTTCACACTGTGAGCCAGCATGAAGAGTCCCTGTGCCACCAGCAGCCACCAAACCCAAGCTGAGAGCTAAGATCTATCAAGTACAAAATCCCTGCCTTCCCATAAAGAACTGCCACCTGCCATTGAAGTTTTCCTCAAAGTAATAGCATGCTATTATTAATCCACTTTGAAAAGTATGATCATAGAGAAAAGTATGATAATAGACTTCTGGTAGCTTAAGCTATTATTGTTATAAGACAACAGGACTAAGGAGGAGGAACTTTACGCTACAGCAGGAGTTTCCTCACAGTCACACTGCAGGAGAGGAGGCCAGACCAAGTCATCCAACTCCTTCGAAGACCAGAGGAAAGCTTTAACTGTGAGAGCAGTGCCAGCACCTCTTGCCTTGCCACCGGTGTGAGGGACAGGGCCTGGAGAGCAGAGGTCCCTTCACTTCAGGGCACAGCAGGGCAGCCGAGGGAGGCATGAATGGGATGCGTGGATATGTTTTCTCCTTTCCATGGCTGAGGCAGCAGCAGCTGACAGGAATGGAGGGGCAGTGATTCAGCCTGAGCTGATCCTTTGTGCCACTGTTTTCATTGAGAATTGGTGTTTACACACACACACACACACACACCCCCACGCATACACAGACACACACACACAGAGCCCTCAGCTCACTGCCACAGCAAGGCCAACAAGCTCTCCTGTCTGTGCTTGCTGGCCACTGTTTTACCTGAAGAATGTCTGCTCCAGGCCCTGTGTTCTGATTCCAGCCTTTCATCAGGCAAGAGTGGACAACTGAGGCAAGAAAATAGAAACTTGACCCATTATGTGGGATTTTCCTATTGCAAGCTGTACCTAAATGGATTTAAAATGGCTCACAACACCCGAGTGAGTAAGGAAAGCACTATTTATGCCCAATAAAGCTTTACCACGTCACTCTTGATCGTGGAAGAGTCCAGTCAAGGGATAAAACCTCCCCACTTTTCATCTTTCTTTCAAAATTTGGCTTAACCCAAAGGTTGGGAAGTACAATTACTGACTTGCATGAACCAGATGGAGTCTCTCCTTATTTTGTGCAAAATTTCCTTCAATTTGGCCATACCTAGCAGCATACAAATGACAATATCTACTGTTTCTCTCAGCTGAAACAAGAACAAATGTTTATCTACTTTACACACAAAGAAACTGAAAACATGGAGAAGCTGAGTAGTTTTGCAGGCTACAGCACAATTTTACTGAAAGAACTTGACAAAACCAGTTCCTCTGCAACCAATACTTAATGACAAGACTACATACATTCATCTTTTTTTTTTAATCTAAGCTTTGGCATATATGAAATATTGAAATAAACTGAGCTAAGAAACAAATAAAATATGCACAGAGCCACAAATGGGTCTTCTTTTGTTTGTTTTCTTGATTTTTTTTCCCCTACTTCCCACCTCTGCGGTGTCTGCCTGCAATGATTAAGTTGACAAATGAAGTTCTGACTACTAATTAAATTGAAAATAGCAGATATACTGTGACAGTGATCTCTCTCTCCCTCATACATCACCAGTAACAGTGACTGTGCGTGGTTTTCCCTGCTCAGCTATCCCCGAGCCCAGTGGCACAAAGCACAGCAGCTGACTTACACTGAGGAGGGAGGGAGGGAGGGAGCCACTGTCTCCTCTTGCATATCAAGAGAGGAGAGGAGAGTTTAAATGTGTAACTACCAAAGCCTGGCATCATCACTGTGCAAGCACTGAGAGACCTCTTCTTTAGCTTGTCCTTTTTTTAGCCTGGCAGAGGTTGGTTTGTCCTCTAGGACACAGCTCATAGCTCTGGTGGCTGGGAATCAGTGTGATGCTCTGTGCATCTGTATGTGTATGTTTCTCATGTCAGCCTCACAGCCCACGGATCCTAGCAGTTCCGTGTTGGGCAAAAGGCAATCCATACAAGGAGAAGTAATGGCAGGAAATCTCTGTCATCCACTGGGACAGCAGTGAAGGGATCACTTGCCCTCCAGGAGCACAAAGGAAGAAAAGATAGATCTGGGCTGCAGTCATCCCTGCTTCCACCATCTAACCTTAATGGCCTTTTCTAACAATTGTAGCCATTCCTCAGACTATCTACTGTCCTAATGATTCTTCTTGTTTTGTGATGCTTTATTTCTACTCTCTTGGTGCAGTCCCTTTCATCTCTATAACAGCAGAAATTTGAAAGCCACCCTGAATGCTTTGATTTTAAAGAAATGCTTGATGTATATGAGCTGTGAAAATTATAATCCAAATCATCTCTGAAGTTTATGACTTAATAGTCAAAGAAAATTTTGTTGGATGGTTCTCATTGCACCACCTGCTTTTTTGGGATGGTCTATGGATTTTCTTTCAATACGTTTGCAGGAGATGACTTTAACAGACAAAAAAATTGCAAGTATTTGAAGCAAAAATGTCAACATGTTCATTTACCTACATAGAATACATACACATATAAAAATAGAAACATATTTTATGACTGGTAATACTATAATTTGTGTTTCCATTTGAGTTAGCTGAGGTTTTCATTTTTTCCTCATTTTGGGTTAGTTCATTTGATTTCATTATTTAAGTATTATTTTACAGAATTATCTTTCTGGGTTTTTTTTCATTCACAATAAGCCATCCATGAATTTCTTTCCTCATGAGAGAAAATACTTCAACAATGTTTTCCAGGATTTCTGAAAGGAAGAAAACTGTAGCCAGCCAAACCCATTTTGATTGTAGTAAGTTGACAACACCGAGAACAGTGACAGAATAAGAAGCTCTTACCAAAAAACCCAACTACCTCTGGTTGGTTTTAATTTTGCTCTCATAGAATTTCCTTTTCATTTTGGAAAATGTAAGGAGTAGCCAGCTTTTTTTTCTAAAATACAATTTATATTTATTTCCAGCAGGCTTCACCTAACTGAGGCCTTAAGTATAGCTTTGGGAATATTTAGGCATTCTTAACAAATGAAGGTGCAGAGTGACACATAACCACTCTGACTGGAAGTTCTTTGGGTCAACAATTATTTTTTTCATTCAGTGTTCAACCAGAGCTTCACATAATAGGAGCTGTGGTGGGCAACCAAAGCAGAATCATAATGGCTAACTTAATCCAAGCCTTTTAGGAAAACACCAAGCAAAAGCCTATTGTTCGCCCTTCTTTTCAGTCTCACAAGAATGATGGACTCCCTTCACTCCAGGGAACTTTTGCTGATATACAGGATGGAAAGTTGATGAGACAGCTGGACCCATCCATGAAAAGTTAGAGAAGTGTCTGTGCTGTAAAATGCCCCCAATCTTCCTCATACCTCTTTCTAACCAATTTAGTTCGCCTCACTCCTATGCATAGAAATATACTTTGCCCTTTATTCACCCAATTTCAAGGTTATACTCAAACACGTACCGGAAGATAAAAGCTTTAAATAATGTACATTCTCTCATTGTCCTTTTCATCGAGATCACAGGTGCATGACCTCGTCCCCCAGCACAAAAAGCTGTTGTCATGGAAACAGCTCAGGATGCCAACTTGACAACAACTGACATTCAAACCAGGAGGGACACCTTGTCTCTTGCCCTCCCCCACCAAAACAGTGCATTACAGCAGGGGCCAAATCTGCAGTGTTTCTTCCTTGACAGGGCTGGGATGTGTTCTGCTGTGAGAAGGAGGTGCAGTTGGCTCCAGCCCCAGACAGCACTGCTGCACCCCAAAACTGCCTTGGTAAAAGAGCATCTGACACTACAGCTAAGAGTGTCCTTTGCTTTCAATGCTTACTGAGATGTGATAAAGGGAAGAGGAGGGCACCTTTCTTAATGGCTAGAACAGAGAATCTCTCACCAGATCTCTCACAGTGCCACTAAATCTGTTCCTTTCAGAGTGCCAACAGATCACTGTCTTCCTACAGGAAAATCACTTCAGCACTGCATTTCCGTTTCCTGCATGTAAAATGGGGATAACTGCACCTATGGCAAGCCTCATAAAGATCTTTCAGTAATCAGTATTGTAATCCATTTTTTTTCTTATTCTATTTCCACCTGTATCGATACAATGGTAATTATTCACCATTTAGCTCTTCTAATTGAGCAATAAATAGTCCAGGAAGCAGGAGATAGACTTCTGGGCAAACATGTTGAAAAAGTGGATGCATATTCCAGAGAGAAATAAACTCAAGGGAAAGGTCTCTTATTTATATTTTTTCCCCAAGAGATTTAATTGGAATGAACTACATAGTTAAAACACACTCACTCTCTTTGCCTCCTCCATACCTAAGCGTTGCAGAATGTGTGAAATGTGGTGCGCAACTTTAAAGGAAAAAATAAACATTTTTGTATATACATATATATATCTACTAACATACATATAAAAATAAATAAATGTGTACCATTGTGGCTGGGGGAAGGGAAACAAAACACATACAACAGCATTTACTTTCCTGGAGGCTTGCGCATATTCTCGTGCCTGAATGCTGTCTTGTGATCTCTACATAACCTTTGAAACACAAGTGCATATTTCACCCTTGCAGACTAGCACAACCATTTTTTTGTCATTCCAATTTCATTTCCAGTGCGGTGTGGACTGCGGGCTCAGCAGTCACTGGAGTCTGAAGTGACTCTTGGGACCTCCTCACTGTTCTATATGCAAATGGCCCTGCACCTGGGCAGCCGAGCGGGCTTGCCGACAGTTTAGTTATGCAAATCTGATTGATCGAGAGCATATTGCAGAAGAACACACGCAGGCCTGAGACACTGGCAGCTATATTTCACTGGCTAAATTCCCGAAGAAAGAAAAAAAAATTAAATGCCAAGCATTTTGATGCATATTCCTATCAACCCCTGAAGTGCTCTAGCGTTTATTTCGGTATGTTTTCAACACTTTGCTTAAATGTTGTTAATGCAATTTCTCGTGCTATTGCTGAATTCACAGAAGGGCTTGTTTTCTGTGGTTTCGGTTGTTGTGTTTCTTTAAAAACAACCCCCAAAAAACCCAATAACAAAGGGACAAACAAAGACCCGAAAGAATAACAAAAAATAGTTACTCTAATGTCGCAACACAATAGGTCTGTCAGTTTATTTGAAATAATTCTCCAGGCAAATGGAGTAAATGCAGTGTTAAAATATAATTAGGTCTTACAGTACAGAGGAGTGCAAAGAAACTGATGTACTAGCACAAGTTGCCCAGACTTTATTCTTTCTGCAACAAAAGGTAAAACAAACAGAGGAAATGTAGATTACATACTGTCACCCAATGTCGAAAGCACTTCTTTCTATTTACTAAACACTCTGTATAAAAATGCAGGGAAGAAAAAGAAAAAAGAAGACAGAAAATAAAAGAATCATCTGGGATCAGCTTAAAATAATAAATTCATTTTTTATTTAACAGAAAAAGAAGAAAATAAAGAAAAAATAACAACCCACCTATGTGTGAGCATGTGGAAACCTCTAATAGAGAACACGCTTCAGGCATCAAGTTAATCTCAGTTTATTGCATACAATTGATTTATCTTCATTTATAAATGAGTGGTGAGCCCTGGTTCTAATATTTGCATTTCTTGTAGTTGTGTTTATGTACTTTAATGCCTTGGGGAGCCATTCATGGTGTTGAAATAACACAATTTTTATTTTCTTTTCCCCCAGTTTTTCCAACAGCAGATACAGACTATTTCAGTGTTTGGACACTGTTAAAGCTACTGGAAGGAGACATTAAATGAGACTTTTCAATCTCTCATTTTATCTTTTCCAAGTCACATTGTGATAGAGGTTTTCAACAGCAAGAGGGCTAATCAGACTAAATTCAGAATATACATTTTTATTGATTTGATGTTGGAGTTTTTGTTTGTTTGCTTGCTTCTTTGTTTGAAATAGTCTCTTGTCAGGCAAGTTTTGGGGTTGGTGGTTCCACAGCTAAGGACTTACAGTTACACAGATCCCAGAGAAGAGAAACTGTCTCCAATGGTATTCCTAAAATGACTAATGAAGAAGAGTCTGATTTCAGTTGGAGTCACGACACATTCCACAAAACAAATTGTTACAATAGTCCACTAGACAAACACCTAGTAGTCTGGTCCTACAGAATATGAATTCACAGAAACTCTCCCAACAAGATATATTTCCATTGTGAATCAGTGCATGAAGTTCCATACTTCAGAATACTTTTACATAAACAGCAATTAAAATATGTATTATTTGGTTTAACTGGAAAATATAAAGTATTTGATTTTTAATCTCAGAGTTAAATCTGCCTTAATCTCAAGAGGACTGCGCACAGAACAGAATTCCTAGGTAACAGAAGATTGTCCAAAAGCATTCTTAGAAATCCCCCTGAGAAATATAGTTAAAATTTCTAGAGAGAAGCCCAAGTTATCTAAAGGGCTTGAAAAGCCAAGCAACCCTGCTGGAGCAATGTTAGAGCACATCTTATTGAATAGAAAACATTTCTCTGCACGTTAAGTTGTATTGCCTTTGGCAGAAACTCTTCAGCTGCAAATTTGTCCAAGGAATGACATACAGTACACATCAGAGGAGTAATGAAGGAAAGAGGCTTAGATGGGCACTTTGCAGCTGACGGGGAGCTGTTATTGAGCCTTGTCTGTTGCATTTAGCAAAAGGGGAAAAAGAACCCCAACCGAAACACAGGGACCGTCTCTGTGTGTCCCCAACTCTTACTACCATCTCTTTTAAACAAATAATTAAATAAATAGTTAAAAAAATAGCCATCTGACAAGCAAAGCCTAGCCAGAGGGTCAAAAATGAAGATCCTGGGAAAGGTCAAGTTTAATCTCTACCCACGATGCCCTAGTGCATCCCTCACAACAGCTGACTAACAAAAGGGGCTCAGCACTGTGACTGACAGAATTCTTAATTGTATCCACTCATTCATGACAATTTGATTAAAATATTACGCCAAAGTCTCACCCCCTGTTTGCTTCGATCCTCCAAATCTAATTTTGAATTTTCAGAAAGGAGATTACCTCCACAAGCATGACTGGGATGCTATTAACTTCTACTTAATCTTTATTACTGATGTGAATTTAACATATGTATGGCTTCGTCTCGCTCCTGTTGTTTTCTCTCTAAAGTAACGTCTAGGCAATATACAAGTGGCGGACATTAATTTTCACTTTGATATTCTGTCATACCAAAGCTCATACTTTCATATGAAGATTTAAAGATGTACTGTCTTAATACCATGGCACAATTAGATGGCATTAAAAAAAATAAAAAACCCAAACATGCAGTTGCTTCCTCCAGTCCCCACCAAAGAAAAGAACAAAACCCCGTTGAGCAGACTTCAAAGAATTATAACTTTTCACTGTTATCTCCAACTATAGACACTTCATTATAGGAGCTGTTCCAAGGACTGACAAGAACTGGTAATTTCTACTTAATGTCAATAATGCAGTTGTGAAGAAGTCAAGGAAGCAGTCAAAATTTCTAACCAATTTGGATTATTCCCAAATTTATGAAACTAGTGACTGAATATGGCCATTGTTACCTGTGTCCCCATTTCAAAACACATTTGAATAGAAGATGTGATTTAATCTTCAAGATGTTTACTCCCACACTCCTTTTCTCCCCACAAGTAACACAATGAATCGACACAACCTGCTGCAATTATGTTTACAGGAATATTCGCAAACCCATTGAACATGAAATGTTTCTAACAAATAGACTGGTCTGGAAAAGAATTCCACTGAAAATGTTATTTTATTTCCTTCCCTTTCCCCCAGAGGATCAGCAAAATATCTTTTGGTATCTTCTTTTGCAAAATATTTTTCATCATTTCTGTCCATGTCTACTTACTGTTATCATAAAAAAACAAGAGAAGCAATAAATTAATCTTCAGAATTTGGGGGTTTTTCCCAATCAAGGAAAAGAATCTGTATCTCTGTATTGAAACCTTTCTCAGCATTTCCCCAGGACTGAAATTATATTCACACTCAGAGTATTTAAGATACTTCTACCAGCTGTGTATATGGGACCACACACATATTCTCTCTAGCCTGTTCTTTCTGTTCCTAACACTGTCATGAGACTCAAGAACCTCTAGATAGGGGAACAGCAGCACAGTAAAGAGCTTCCATGTCTTGCAATAGCTTTCAAGTTTTCCAAAGTTTTCCAAAGTATTCCCACTGAAGTTGCAGAAACACAAAAATTGTCTGAAGTTGCATCAGAACTGTGGCAATACTAATGAACACTAAAAATACAAATCTCACTGGTCCATTCCAGAGAAATCCTTACTTCAACTGATTTCATCATGGCTTTTACAGGATTGATATATAAAGGACCATATCACAGTAAGAAATAGTCCTTTATACAGTAAGAAAAAGGAATGTGCAATGGATCTGCCAATCTCATCCTCAAGGAGGACACTCCTCCCCAACTCCAAACCTCACAATTTGTTTAACCCTTGGTATGACAGTACAATGTATCAACACCCGAAAGCTTCTCAATGCCATCAGGAGTACAGATGCAACAGACTGAGCACTCCATGGTCAGCTTTGGTACCCAGCAGTGGCTCAGGAAAGGGTGGATAAAAACTTCAAAATGTGACAGTGAGGTCTGCTTCTCCTTTGCAAATGAACAGTAGAACTCCCGCACCTTCAAAGACCAAAAAGCCAATTTCTTGTCAGAAGTGCAAGAAAGGAAAATGTACACATTTCATTCTCAGAGGACACAATGTTTTCTGGGAGCTTTCTGAACAATACAGACCAGAAGCTGAGCAACACAGCCATATTGCAAGGGCAGACTTTACAGGACATCTTTAATAGACAGTAGCTTTGCTTTGTTTAAGGTCACGTTATTTGCTTATGCAGAGATATCACTGGATGTCCCTCTTTCTTTTGCCAGATTTTTAACAATTGCAAAATAACATCAGTTTTCCTAGCTGTCTGTCTCTCAGTTTTCAGTAAATCACTGCTGAGAAGACATGCACTGTCTGTGCAGGCGGAGCAACACAGGGATCTCCCCCACATCCCATAAGCATAGGGCCACTCAGCACACTTAATGACTCTAAGAAATGCTCCAGCTGGCTTTGACTCACTCTCTCCAAGGAAACGCATCCCCAGCCACCCATCTCAGCCTCCTCCACAAGTTTTCTCCTGCACAAAAGTCAGCAAAGCAGTTCCTCTCTTGCTACGGGACCAAAGTATCTAGACCCAAACTTAGCTCCTAGGTTTGAACAAGTGTGATTGCACCAGGGCAGGGTGATAAAATCACCAGGCAGTTTCTGACACCGTCTCAATAATTCAGGTGAGGGAGAAAAAAGACTTACTATCACTGAGGGAAGGGAAGCCTCACCACACACAGGCCCTGTGAGGCCATAGGTTCTGCCTCAGAACTCCCAAGTGAAAAATCCCTCCAATAACAAAATTAGGTCCCCTGTAGTGTTTCACCCTAATTTTGACACAGGCAGTAGCTATGTCTTTAAGTCAAATCTATGTGCAACACCAAAATTACTAAGTGTGGAGGGAGAGGTGGCCACACAGCATGCCAAATCACATTTCTCTGACTGTGGTAAATCGCCATGGAATGTGGTCACTTTGTGGTCAGCTGCCCACAGTCCTAGATATCAAACTGGAAGCTACTTCCAATAACCCCAGTCTACCGAATGCCAAATGGAGTGTCCCACATTACCTAAGACATGTCTCTTGAGAGCTCTAGACAAAGGGTCACAAGATCTGGTTCATCCCCATCTATCTCTAAAATCAGAAAGGGGATTTTTCCTTGCTATAATCTTCGCAGTTTTCTTCCTCATCTCCTAAGGTCATGGAATATTACAGGACTTGTGGAATTACAGCAACAGAAACACGGATATACACTTAGTCATGCTGAGCCTTACTGCAGCCAGCAAGCACATTAATACAATGCTTGCTCCAACATGCCTGAGCTCCCCACAAGGTTTCTCCACTGGACAACTGGTGGTGAGAAGAAAAATAGTCAAAAGGCTAATGGGAGCATAAATAAATACATAAATACATAAATAAATAAATGACAGCAGGTTGAAGAAATTAAGGCCTAAACAAAGAGGTAGAGCATCCTCCTATATGGTCCAAAGACAGAGAATGGAAGCTGAATATATCAGGGTTTTAAAGTTTCCAGATGATTATTTCTAAGTAGGCATAACAGTATTTTGAAAATTTATTTTTACCACTGTATACACAGAAAAACTTCACTCATTTTCTGAACTGGAGGGGAGCAGCACCTCTTTCCAGACCTGGAGGTTGCATACTCTTACAGGAAGAATCTCAGATGTTAACTCTTTTGTGGAGTTTACTTGAAACAAGGAACTAAAACCCAAACAAACCACCTCTCTCTCCCCACACATATCTCCAGATGTCCATTCCCAGTGCAGAGGCAGGACCTTTCTTAGGAGTATCTGTCGGCTTGAAGGATAATACTAAGCAGTCATTGCTTTTGTAAATATAACTAGGAGTTGTCAGTTTATTGCTCTGGTATCCAAAGAACTGAAATCAAATGGGGGGGAAAGAGAATAGGATAGCCCACAAACACACCAAGACTCAAAGCAAACTTGACAGCTCCTTAGGCATTCAACCATCGTTTGAATAAAACCAGCCTGCTTTCTGTTCCCCGCATGCCAAATGGTTTCCTGTCATTTCCAGTAGGATTTTTTTCTTTTTTTTGCCAGTTCACAACGGCCTTCTATTGTCAATGCTGTGAATAGCCAACAACAATTTAAAGTAGTGGGCTCCTATCAGCATTGTTCTCCTGTTCAGAGGCACAGAGAACAAGAATACATCTATGTTTTCCATCCAGTGTAGAAAAATGTAATTCTCTGTTTAGTGTCATATCAACAGCTCATGTCCCAATTCACCACCATGGGCAATGAATGACAGACTGAGCTGTCCATCCTGACAATGTGACCAAGATATCTGTGGTCGAGACTGCTATATCATTTTTCCCCTTTCCAAAAAATGTTGCCAGAGAAATCTCCTATTTTTGTTCTTTTATTTCTTTCTTTATCTAAATACAAAGTACAGATAAAAATGAAATTGAGTTCATTAAACAAGCTGCAAATAATGTCTTGATAGCACAGGAAATGTTACATTCCCCGCAATTTAACATTGCAGCATGTGCTCTCAATGGAGCACGGATTTCTTTATAATACTAATAAAAATAGCTGTAGTCCCATTCTTTCAACAATGGCTTCTCCCCACCCCAGCAATTCAGCAGAATATATCTTATTTTCTAGTATAAAAAGAAGCTTTTTTTTTTCTTTATAGGTAGCAGGCACATCACAGTTAACAATATGTAGCTGAAGGGTGATTAACTCCAGGTACCATAGGTCTGGAACTGGCAATAAAGAGGTAGCTTGGAGCTGTGCACTGAAAACAGCATTTATTCAAGAGAAGAGGAGAAATGAAACAAAAGTTTGACAACGTTAGAAAAGAAATGTAAGAAATAGGTTGAGGCAGCTATGGCACAGCAATGATTTACATGCTGTTAATGTACAGTGGCTGTATGTTGTGTTCAGGACAATATTTAAATAAAAGCAGAGCTAGCCTTGGCAGCCTGTGTATTAACACACTGAATTTGTGTTGCCTCCAAGGTAAAGAGCATCTTCTTATTGTAACATATACAGGAATTACAGTGTTGAGAGCATTTTTGGCAGTATATTCTACCTTAAGCAGGTCTTACTGGATTTGTTTCAATTTATTTCTATTTTGCCATCATTTCTTGAGTGTTTTCATTTGTTTGTAAGTTGTTGAGTATGATGATAGGTTTTTTTCCTACTACTTCAGACTTAAAACCTTTCCAGCAGAGGAAAAAAATAAATTTACACAGGCAGCAAAGGAAAGTAGAGGTTTTAGCCTAACAGATGGTTGGAGTTGATGGAGTAGGGGTATCCAGGCTGCAGACCTGAGGCACAAGAGTTTTCCGATCATGCAATGGTTACCTTTATATGAGCAGCAGACTGATGTTGTGGAGAACAGAGACAACGGCAATGTCGCTGAACGGGCCTTTTGACACTCTGCCAGCACCAGTGTCATCTCTGTCTCGATCCTCCTTTGCTTCTTACATGGCTCTCCCAAAACTATCTGAGCTGCCAGGTAATGTTGGTCATAGGGGGATCTTAGCAGCTGGCTGTTTTGTGACAAATGACACAGAATCAGCAATAGTACATGACCTTTATGGATTCTGGCTGTCTCTTAGAGGTATGTGAAATATTCACAATGAAATACAAAACCTACTTGAAATTCAAGTTGCTCCTCAGACAATTACTATGGAACCAAAAGACCTAACTGCCCTGTATTGGTAAGATATTTATATTTCTACTGCCCCCATAAAGTTCTCTGCCTTGTGCATCATTATAGAAAATAACAAGAAGTCAGAGCTTTTTTAAGTACAAGGCCTGTCCTAGATGACTGTCTGAAGTACAGATGAATGACAGTGAAAAAAGCAATCCCAATGGTAGAAATATGATCTGGAGGCATAGCCTTGGAGCTGAGGTGTGAAACCCTTCAGACTCAGCCAAAATAAACCACTGCTACTGTGGGGAGGATGTGGGGAAAAGGCACATAAAATTCAGCCATTAGTTCAGAAAAGCAACTGCAGCACTTGCTACAAACTTCTGAACAAAGGACACTGAATCAACAATATAAGTAAATCATAACATCTTCTACCTCCCAGAGCAAAAACGCTAATCATGTTAGGTCCCTCTGAACATCTGTCATCCTCTACAGTACGGAAAAGGGTGAGTTTTAGATCAACAGCCTCCGACTCTGTCAGATCAACTAAAAGGAATTCAGTGACATACTTCAAGGGCCTCTTCTTCCTCTTCTTTCATGTGACACGTCCCCTTCCAATTTAACTGAGAGTAGGTTTCCCTGCCCAAATTCCTTATGCTATTATTTAGCATCACAGGCAGAGGATATAGTTCTGGGCATTAAAAGGTTATTATGTAGGGAAATTAACAATCCCATCAGGTTTAAGACCTCTCCATGTGCTGTAATATGTCTGGTAGGATAACAGGGAAGACAACAGTAGGACTAGAGTTATGTATTTGGCAGTTATAATTCAGTGGGATTGTACAGTCTCTTATATAACTTGATAAAATGCCACCACAGAAAAGGAAGAATATGGGCCTGGGGCAGATGAATTTTTTATTTAAAGATACCAACAGTAACATGAGAAAGGAAAATTAAAAATTTTAATAGATAGCTGCCTCTGCAAGAGCAGAAAAAAACATCTTCTGCATTTCTGATGACTGGGAAGCAACATGGACTGCAATCCAGGGCCACAGAATCACTCACCTCCCCTCCTTCCAGCAATTAGGAAGATATAAAAGACTACGCCCTTGCCTTCATTGCCAAAATAGTTGATTTTATCACCAGACAATTAACATACTTCAGCAACATTCTCACAAATGCGTGGGACAAGTTTCTTATTTAAAACACGATATAGGCAAAATCAACACCATAGCCATCATCAGTGGTTCCTCTTTCAATAAAAGCTTCATTGCTTTGTTTCCAAAAGGATTTTGCAGAGGAATTAACAAATGTTTTTTATGGCATTACAAACATTATTTATGTCTATATAGATCTGTACACTCCAGTCCAGGCCTGAGAGCACTTTGGATGCTGTTGTCATCAGCAGCTCCTGCAGTCACTGAAGCATTTACTCCCTCAAATAAAGTAAAAGTTTTCATCCCTAATCAGGTTCAGTCCATCTGACAGAGGCTCGCTCCTGGATGCCTGGGAAAGGTGCAAAATCTTAGGCTGGAAGGGCAGTCTTTTACAGCTGTGAAGAGCACTGACCTCTGACGTAAAAACCGATGTTGTTTAATTCTTCTCTAATTGTATTTTCTGTTTCTGCAAAAGATGAAATGCTGTTGCTACATGTGGAATGCCTACGACTTACTGTAGCTGATTGTGTATTATCCACAGACCTGGTTTTCCTTTTCCAAAAAAACCCACCATTTTCTATGACTACTTAGATTTTTTTCCTTGACCAATTCCTCAAAGCTGAAAAAAACCAAACCACTAAATCAAAACAAAACCAAAACAAACAAACAAACAAACCAAACAACAAAAAAACCCACAACAAAACAAAACAAAAAAAAACCCCAAAGAAACAAAAAACCTTGCTAGTAAAACTTTGAGAGTTCCTCACACCAACAGAAAGAATAATTTTAAATGAACAAACTACCTACTTAGAGTATACAAGAGATAGTTTTGATAACATGTCTTGGTGGCCAGCATACGAAAAGTTTGTAGTTTAAAAGGCTGCAGAAAAGAAGCTGTGCTACTGCCAGAGCTGAAAGGTATGAGTAGTGAGTTTAGCAAGGAGAAGGATAATAGAGGGCTTCAGTCAGATTATAGGTATGCATAAAGGAAAAACACTTCTTCTGATTATAAAAGTAGCCTAAATCAGAAAAAATGGTATCAGATGCAAAGCAGAATATGTATCAACACTGATAAATGCAAAAGAGAAATAAGACACAAATTCTGAAAGCAGTTAAATATTGAAGGATCTTGCTTTATGACAACGTCTCATCACCTATAATCCTCAAAACTAGTTTAACCAGAGCGTTTTGCTGAAGGATATTCTTTGACTGAGGAATCATCCAATAAAGTTCTGCAACTCATGCTATGTATGATTAGTAGGATGTTAGACTAAGTTGTCACAACAGTCCCTCCTAGACTTAAATTCTTTAAGAATTTTGAATTATCATAGCAACCATCCTCCTCTCTCTACTTGATGGTTATTCTGTGAGAGAATGACATAACATATTTCTGAGAGGTACCAAAAGCTATTGCCTGGTCACAAAAATCTGTGAAAAGGCATGAGGTAAAGAAATTTTGTGCATATAAAGTGACCTCCAGAGTGAAAGTTAAAAAAATTTATTTTCAGATAAACTGATGCAAGAGCATATGATGCTAGTGCACAAACACAAAGTGCATGCTGATTATAACATGATATGATTTAAAATATTCCTTCAGGTGAGGTTTTACTAACACTTAAAAAGTCCTGACAGCTCCCTGTCAAGGTATGTCCATGTTTTTTAAGTTGTAAAGCAACTGTCTTGCTCATAAAACAGTCCAAACTGGAAAACACATGGTGGACAAAGCCAAGGACAACAGCAGAAATGAGTGCTGAGCCTTGGTTTGATGACGTGTTGAGATGTGCCTCCTAAGAACCTGCATTAGCTTTGACGAGCTGCATCTTCATGCAATTCATCTTCGTCACGCTGAATCATGAACAAATAAATACCAGGCAAATAGAAGCTCTGCAAGGAGGAGGCAACACTGACAAGAGCATCACTAGGACAAATTTCCCAAGTCACTCCCAGAGCTGAACACTAGAGCTACAGTAAGTGAGAGACAAGATGACGATCTGTAAAAACCTTCTGTCGCTATGTCAAGTGAATGCAGTGGGACCATTTCATGCCTGTGTTCCAGCCAGTGTTTGGGCTTTTCTCCACCCTTCTCTGAGGCAAATTCTGTGCTCTGCAATAACTTCCTGCCCTCCTCACTGTACATCCTTTACATCCTTTCATCTGATCTTAACCTGATACTAATCTATCATTTCTTTTCCAGGAACTTCATCGTAGTCATAGATTGATTTTTTTGTACTCTGCAATTAAGTTCTCCATTCTTCTGTTGTTTCACACACTCCCCATCTCGTTACTATACTTCCCAGCCTTCTGGTTTTCCTTCTTGCACTTCAGCTCTGTATTGTAGATACAACTGATTTTGTTTTCATCATCTTTTCTTAAGACCATTATTATATTTGCTACATATTTCTTCTTACTTTTCTAGCTTGGTGTGTTCAAAAATCAGATATTATGCAGCTTTGTATTTTCCCTGGCAAACTGGTCAAGCTTCTTAAGATTATACTAAATTTGCCCCAGCCAGTCAGAACAAAAATCTGACTTTACTCCTTCTGTTATCTGAGCTAGTTCCTGGTTCACCTGTATGTAAGAGCCTACATAATGAATTTCATTGCAGCCCACGAATCTAGTTGTTTTCTGAAGTTTCTCTCACATCTGTTCTGATGGGATAGCAGAATGCTTGAGACCCTTCAATGTGTTTAAACTGAAAGTTTTACTCGGAAGTCTATCTATCTCCTTCACAAATACTAACCATTTGCATCTGCTCTTGGTCACAAAGCGCTTTATTTAAAAAATCCTAAAACTAAAAAAAATCCTTGGGCTTTGAGCAGTTCCCAATTTTGAAATGCATCACAGATTGCAGGAGCACACTGACAGACTTCAAGACAGTTTGCATTAGTCCACTCAGCCCTCCATGCTGCTATGTCCAGATTACACGGGACATGTTTAAACTCCATGTGTTGTAAAGCCTGAGATGGGAGACAACAATCTCCTAACTTGCCCCAAAAAACTGAATAATCATGTCAGAATTTAAAGTGAATGGAGCATGTAATGTTTCCCTCAAGTTCCCATTAATTTTTTGTCTTTTGTCTGAAAATTCAAGCAAGTTTGAAGCCCTGTTGTTCTGACTGCTCCATGCACTGCATGTGACTCCCCCACGTGATCCAAGGGGAAGTAGAGGGCAGTTGAGGTCCAAGGCTTTTCCAAGTCCTATACTAAATGAATGAGACAACTTCTGGGTGCTTTTCTGCCTGCAGGGCAATATCTCTTGCTGCAGCACTATGTATCAAGCTCCAGGATGCTTTCTCACACATCTTTATTCTCTCCTTCCCAGTTCCCAGGATGGTATAGAGCAAGATGTTGGGTACTGTTGAGAGCTAAGGGGTTGGAGGGGGAAAAGGGCTACACAGTGCTTATACTGCCAATGGCCAGCAGCTGTGATGAGAGAGAAAAGACAGCTGAGGTAATAAATGCTTAGTTAAACTTTCTGCACAGAAAATAGGTAACCTTTTTAAAGGTTAACAACAACAACAAAAAAGAGGCTAAAGAGGTAAAACTAGGAAGATGGATATATGTCTTCAATAACAAGTGGACTGGCATGACCCTGGCAACTTCAAGCTCCCTACAGTAGCTCTTTCTCTGTCAACTTGGATATCGCTTATCTTAATAACACATTTACTGATGAGAGTAAAACTAATGTAGCATGAATAGAAGGATGGAAGAAAAGACAACTTATTTGTCAATACATCGTCACTGTCACCCTGCTTTGGTAATAAGGTGAGATATGAACAGCAGTCTGATTTTCGAAAACACCATGCACCAGCATGTCTCTTCATTTTCATCTGGAAGTGTGGGAGATCAGAAGTGCTGAAAAAAAGTTGTCATTTATTGCTTTTTTCCTCCCATAACTTATACATTTGTTGTCAATAACTTTATCCATTTGAGATGAATTTCAGAAACTAGTAAAATAAAATGTTTATGTGGTAACATATCTGATTCTCATGATTCTACCATTATATTGATATTTTTAGGTACCTTCTTTATAGTACAACTCATGCTAATAAGGCTGCTATTATTTTTCAGAAAGCATAAACTCTCCAGTTGGAAAGAAGAATTTGAAAATAGAGCCTTTGAAAACAGGTGGGACAATATTTTGCTGCATATCTTGGGAGTAAAGAGATTTGACTCATGGTTTTTGAAAATCTGAGGTCAGGAACAATTTGCAGACTGTTTTACTATACCACAAAATAATAATAATAATAATAATCAAAATCTTAGACAAAAGTTATTCTATTGCTGCTACTGAAAAGAGATTTACCTCCATTTCCCAGGGATTACCAATATAATAGTCTTTAATAACCTGCAATTGTCAGACAAGCATGTTTTATTCCTGCACTTTAACAATAGCCCAAAAGTGCCAAAAGCATTTGCATTTATCTTCAGCCAGTGAAGTAGATGGCAAGACCAGAAGGAGCTTTATCTAACAATATCTCTGGTGCCTTACAATTGTCTTAAATATTTCAACAAAGAGATACCTCAGTATATTTCCCTGGTTACCAATGATTTGCCAAAGGTCAATAACTTTAGCTTTAAAACTCAACTGATTTCTAAAGCTTTTCTTGCAGCTGAGAGATTAATCCACACTCTTATAAACATATTTATGAAATAAGAGCAAGGGACTTCAGCCTGGCAGTTTGGAATGTAACACCATTTTGTATCTATATTATTTTTGGGATTAGAAACCATTAATTTCTAAAATTGTGCTGTGGAGCATAAGTGGCAACAGCTGCAGCTATCTGTTTGCTGTCTTTCCACATGGGCTATTTTCTGTGCAAGATATGCATGAAGAACACAAATAAATGGGGTGCTACCTCTTTAGATAGGGCCTGGAAAATTTAAAATAAAAAAAAAACCTAAAAAGCATGAACCATGTGTGCCTTAAAATGATGAACTTAGATGTTAATAAAAATGGCATCTTAAGGCAAGTCCTTACACACTTCCTGTTTCTGTAATCAATTCTTCTTCATGCACAAACTAATACAATGCCTCTTCTTATTATGTCACTACTGTACACGAAACATTTCATGCATAAAATATTAATCCCAGACACAGGTCTTTGAGAGAATGATTGTACTGGCTAAAGAGAGAGAGTGAGAGAGAGGTTTCTGAATATAGCTCCAGTAATGCTTTCCAGTCCAAAAACAAAACTGCAACTATATTTAAGCCCATGGCTTTTCAATAGCACATAAAAGCAAATCTTTGGACAGTTTAATGATGTGGACAAGATGACTGAGAGAATCAGAATGAGACACACCATGTGTCCCATTCAAATTTGATCTATAAAAACCCAAAATAAACCAAAACTCAGTTACCTGGGTGTTCTTTGTACTTTACTTTTCACAAAACTTACCTTTTTAAAGATTTTATTCCAAAGCAAATCTGGAAAAAGGAAAAGTTTTGATTCTTGCCCACTAAGGGAGGGTAGAGAGGGGGGGTGGGAAAAGAGGAGGAAAAAAAGAAAAACAAAATAACCTCAATGAACTCAGCCTCTAAGCCTTCAAAAGATTTTTATTGTTAAGAATTGTCACTCCTGATTTCACAAGTTCAGAATATTGCACTGTCAGTAAACCATTCATTCAAATATAAATATCTAACAACAGGTAATTTAATTAGGAGGATCAGGCATGTCTCTAATTCTATTCCTTCCTGATAGTCCTATGGACTATGTGAACTGTGCCCCATGCCAGGGCCCTGCTGCCCCTTGTGTCCAGATCCAGACCTTGGCTGGAGCACATTTTTCCCCCGTGGTTCACATTCCCTTGGCAATTGAAGCCGCAAGGCAGGGGGGAGAAAAGGTACAATTATTTATGCCATAATTTTGAGTCAGAACATGGCTGAGTGTTAGGGCAATTTCAACTCCTTCAGTTTAGCCCTGACCTCAGATCTACTGTTTGAGAAAGGGACTCATGAAAGTCTTCTGCCTTCCACAGAAAGATCATCCTCCAGAGTTAATTACTCAGGGTTTCCTCCAAACCATTACTAAATGTTTTCCCTACTGGAACCTCATTTTCTTCTCTTGCCAGGTAATTTTGCAGTCTAAGAGGTCTGAAAACTATGTAAAGAAATCTTTTCAAAGTAGTCCATCCACTGCCAGTGGGATAGTTCACCTGAATAAAGAGTTATAAGCACAACGGAGTTCAACAACAGAATATGTTTTTCAGTAGATACAACTTTGCTAGAGTGCAATCATTCCTGATAAGCCCTCTCTGGTGGGTTGATCCTGGCTGAATGCCAGGTGCTCCCAAAGCCAGTCTCTCACTTCCCTCCCCAGATGGACAGAGGTTTTCTCGATCAAGATTAGGACAGGGAGCCTGATCTAGCGCAGGCTTCCTACAGGGTCACAGCCTCCTCTGGGCCCCCACCTGCTCCAGTGTGGGCTTCTCCAAAGGCTGCAGGTGGATCTCTGCTCCCCTGTGGTCCTCCAGGGGCTGCAGGGGCAAAGCTGCCTCATCATGCTCTACACCATGCCCGGAGCTCCTCCTCGCTCTCCTTCTGCACTGAGCTGAGTGTCTGCAAAGCTGTTCCTCTCACACATTCTCACTCCTCTCTACTGCTGAAGTTGCAGTTGTGCTCAAACTTCCTCCTCTTCTTAAATATATTATCTGAGAGGAACTACCAACGTCAACTGATGGGCTCAGCCAGTGGTGGGTCCAGCTGGCATTGGTTGCCCCGGACACGGGAAGCAGCTCACAGCTTCCCACAGAAGCCAGCCCTGGAGCCCCCCCACTACCAGAAGCTGGCCACACAAATCCAATACACTCCCTCTGGAATATGCCAGGCAGTTATTCTCTTGTCTCATTGCCTACAGTTTCCAAATCCTTTTAGATATTTATTTTACTCCTTTTTCTTTATAAGTGATTCTCTCCATCTTCCCCTTTCCATCTCTATTATTCTCCACTTACTGACCTCTGAGGTCATACACTGCAGCCCCAGATTGGTTTGTGGTGTAGTAGTTGTGGTCTCACCTCTGGACTGTGAAGTAGTGCTCTGCACACACAGGCCACAAAAGACCACATTTAGATAAAAATTAAAGGCTGCTCTGCAATACCAATAACTTTACATTAAGAAGAGGCATGTACTGCTGGAACAAAAAAACCCACTTGTGCTCAGTATTGGGTGGGAACAATGTCCAGTTATAGGCTTCTCTTGCAAAATAAGTTAGAACTTTGATGGGGGTATCAACTAATTATCTCCCAGAAAAAAAAAGGGGCATTAATTTGATGTCAGTAGGGCTAAAAGAATATTTAGCTCCGTCATTTCTGTATGAAATTATGCTATAAGTCTTGCAGTATCAGGATGTTAAAAAGTGCTTGAATAGCCATGGTCCCACACAGTAAACTTGCTACCTTTTGCCATTTGGAATAATTTATGGAAAATTGCCAAAGCTGCACCACAGGATTAATTACAGACTCGTCACAAAATTCTAAAACCACAATACTTAGGCAGGTAAGCAAGCCCTTTAATAGATTTAATCAGCTGTAGTATTAAGCCTGAAAGTAGTAGATGTGATGTAAAAAGAGATCAATGAATTTGAGTAGGCTACAATTCTATTCACCAGACTTTTTTCTTGTTGAAAAAAAAGCACTGATTTGTTACATGCATCCCCCAACAATATTCTGAATAAAGTGTTTAAATATCATTTTAAAGTATTTAAAAGTGACAAAATTCATGTTTCCTTTATATTAAAGACTGAAAAGAAATAGTTTCTTAACCTACTAAAGGTGATCTTCCTTGCCAGAAGGACTCCTACCAGGAAATGCAAGGGTAGCTTATCTGAAGGTTTTCTAACTGTTGGATGCTATAAATGTCACTCCTTACTGTTGGCACCAGGCTGCCATTTAGGTCTCAGTACACAGAATAGGGAGTGCCCTTTCCTAAATTTGTTAAAGTGTCTAAGGCTATTACCTTAGTCTCTTGGTCTCTCTCACATATAGTACATTATTTGATAGCACAACCAAGTGCACTAGCACAGCCAAACCCTTTTAGAACCAATTACAAATAAACAGGATCTGAACAAACTCAATGTCAGTTAGCAAGTAGTTGGTTGTTTTGATAATCACATTACAGAAGAGGTATCCACAGAAATTCAACCACTCCAAAAATTAGTAGTATACCAAAGGCTAAAGACACACAGACAAAGCAGTTCTGGAGCACAGAAAGGTTAATTTTCTCTCCCTCTCAACACCCACTCCCCTCCCTCAAGAAAGAGAGATAGAACCAGGCCATTTCTCCCTCTAACATACTAAAGCTTTCAAATAGCTCCCAGGCATTTTAGAAGCAGTTGTACAGTGCTTGCTTGCCACTTTCAATTAAACATGGTACAGCAGTCTGATGTCACTAGGATCTACTAATAGGAAGAGTTTATTTAAGAGTGTTAAAACTCCAAACAAAGAACTGTCCACAGAGGTCTATATTTCCTGGATAAGCACTGAGGCAGTTTATAGAGACAAGAACAGGGAGAACAACATAAAGCACTACCTCTCTGTCTTTAAACTCTCACAACATTTGGTGAATGCAGATAATTTACTGCATATCAGCAAAATCCAGATAATTTACTGCATGTCATCAAAATAATTGACTTGTGGGATTCCATAAAATTGCAGCTAGCTTTGTGCATCTCCTTGGAAGCAGTAGGTATCTTGAGAAGCAAATTTATTAGGAGTATTTGAGCCTCTAGTAGATTCGGTCACCATTGTATTTAACCAAGTTCCTTTCTCCATATGTTTTGATTAAATGGAAGCTTTTCTGGTTGGCCACACTTTCATTTTAACATTGTGTTTTCAACTGTTTTAATACACTTGAAGCAATCAAAAGTAGAGAAAAATCCAATTTTTTCCTGGGCCTCTCAAAAGGAGGCAGAGTGAGCAGCTTCAAGGTGGCAATAGAGATCAGAGAAAAAGTGGGTAAGAGGAAAAGAAACACGACTGATTGGGAAACTGGTATGGAAGGAAAGAGATAGTAAGAGTAGAATGGAACCGCTTGATAACTAGAAAGAAGCTGTCAGGTGAAAGGGTTCTTAAAAGTCTGTGTTTATTAAACCAAGGGTGCAATCCACTCTATCCGTGAGAGAGCTGAACTCCAGTTCTGTACAAGCTTTTTTAAAGTTCATTAAGGTTCTCACTAGCATCAAGTATGGATACTTAACAGAGTTGTTACTTTAACTAGGTATTTATCATGCGTATCGATAAAGTTTGGCCCCAGCACCACGTACATTGATCTGTTGGATGCTACTGCTTTGACTCGCAAGTTGTTTCAGGATTAACTGAACAGCAACATCGAACACATCTAGAAGACCTCTAAATGTTTTTGATCAACCCCAGATAGAAGTTCTGATCAGTTCCTTCCTTTTCCAAATAGCCTTCAATAATCTAAAGAATTGGAGGCCAAAAATTGTTTCAAATTTTTCAAATGCACTAGGAGTAGAAAATACTTGCAAGAAAAGCGATGGCAACATAAAGACTAGTAATTGCATTTATATATAAAGAAAAAAAGAAATATCTCAGTTTTATTCAAAAGGCATAGGATTATCACAACAAAGTCACATCGCCTCATGTACAAATTCTATTTAATTTATGTAACTCAAAGACTGAAGGAAGGGGGGAATCAATCTCACTTTTATTGATTGTGCCTCCTTCTAATCAGGTTCCCTGCCTCTTTTTCACACGTGAATATACAGCGATGTCTGAGTAAGAACCAATGCAGAGCAATGCTGCTTCTTTAAGACTAAGATTCCCCCAGACTTTTTTTTTTTAATGTCATGGATATTTTTCTATTGCTGCCAGGCTTTATACATCATCGATTTACAAAACCTCTGGTTTGATATTAGATTGACTTGACAGCGTCTCACATAATGAGTAAATTATAAAAAGCAGCAACAGATTACACTCTTGGCATGCAGACCCAAGCTTGACTGGAAGCTGGAAAGAGAGAAGTGCTTCTCTTCCACACAACTGTGGCCTCTTGGGGTGTTTCAGACTTGGTTCTACTCAGAAAAGCCAATAAGTGCACACTACTCACTGCATGTAGCTACTGTCATTTCTGCTCCACGGAGGTAAAAATCCAGTGTCTACTGCACTGATTTCACGGTGGCAGCCAGTTTGCACAGAGCAAACTAAAGCCTGAAAACTTTTAGACCTGACAAGGGCCAGAAAATAACTCAGCTTTGTTCTCAGATGCAGTGGGACTGGGAACTGGACAAGTAATTTGATTTAAGAAATGTGCCTATTTGATAAAAGGCTTTGAGAGACAATAGAAAGCCAAAATCCAAGAACATATTTACAAGTTGTTTAGTCAGACTATTTTTTTATGTAAAGGGTCTTAGGGCTCAGCCCACAGCCCTTCTCTGATATGCATCTCTCATGTCCTAGAAAATTGCTTCCCATTTCACAGATGCTCAATTGCTTCTCAGTTTATTTATTAATACTTCCAAAGCCCAAATCTTAAACTATAAATTATTCTAATATTTTCCCAAATAGATATTTTTCTAAATACTATGAAATTACAATCATAGATGTGTCATGTAAACCTACATAAAAAGAATTCTGTGTATGATAGCACTAAACCATCTCGGTGCAAACAGAATGAAGGAAAAAGGAAGAATTAGGAAGTGGATAGACTTACAACAGCTTTCCCAAAGTTATTCATGGACAATAGCAAGTAACATATGTGTGGTTCAACTTAGCAAGAAATTGCCTACTCCAGTGCATAAAATGCAGCTGCCCTAGGAATGCAGCCCAAACCTGTTCCGCCTGCATGGAAAGGACAACCTCCCTAAGGTCCTGGCTGCTTCTATACACAACCAGAACCACCTGAAAAAGACAAGTGGAGAAGCCATACACTTTATACCTGACTGTGGATAAGAATATCAGAATTTCTGACTGCAACTCATGTTTTCTGACACTGCCCACATGTGGTCTGCAATTTTTGGATACCTAAAATGTTCTTGGAATTTTTTTTTTTTTTTTCCCAAATGGGTAGACATTTTTTCCATTGCAGAAACAGAAAAGTAAGATTTAACCCCCTACCTTGATTACATTTTTCTGGGCTGCTTTTGTAGTCAACCCATGCTCCAATTCTGATTAAGCCAAGAAACTGAAACAGGTTTAGAACCATGTTTTTTTCATCCTTCCATAAAAACCTTAAGCAAGTATGCACAGCCCCAAGCAGTTGCATCACCGAAAATGAAATTCAGCTGTGAACCCAATACATGGAGCTGACTGAGCCACCACACATCCAAACTGGAATTCTAGTAAGATTCTCAGCAGCTGCAATTTAATGATGAAATAATTGAAAATATAAAAATCAAACACTTTACCTTTTGCAAAGGCAACATTTCTGAAAGTTTTATTTCCCCAATGCTTTTATGTTTTGATATTCTTATGCTGATATATCTTTTGTGAGAATAAAACTCAATTTTTGATCAGTTTTGATTTCTAGATACCTTCCTATGCTGAATGGCATTCAAAAAATTTAAGTTTATATACAGAAAAATTTTTGTGAAATTGTCTGTATTCCATCAGCTGCATCAGAATGTTTGTCCTAGCTTTTACTTTGAGTTTTATTACTTCTTTTCTGGATAACTGTCAAAGTTCCTTTTCTCCAATGATTAACACATCTCTTGTGAAATTATAGTATCCCAAAGGAGATAATTTAATTACCTGCAATTCTGCCTTTTTTTTTTTTTTTTGAGATTTCATTAAAAAGCTCCTCTTTTTCACTCACAGCTCCTCCAAACTAAAATAAAAGTGGTTAAGGAGGTAGTTTTAGTCGTGATGTTTTGATTCCAGAACTGATTTGTTGGAAGGTGTAGTGCTTCTGTACAGTTGCCTTTCTTTTAGTATCAATTCTAAATAATCTACTGTGAAAAACTCTCACAATTTATCACAGTTTCTGCCTGTGGCATTTCCCTTTAGCCCAAGGATAAATCTTTCTAACTCTGGCAAATGTCAGGAATGCTCCTGTGATGCAGGTGATCCTACAATAATAAAAATCAACAGCTAAAAGCAGACTTTATTGTATTCATTATGATACTTATAGCCTGTAATAAATTTTCATCTCATTCCTATTTAACAAAGGCTATATATTACTATCCTCTATATCACTGTGACCAAAACCAGAAGACCATCTTGAGTTATGGTGTGTTATACACATAATCATTTTTACAGTAAAGCTAAATGAAGAAGTTATCATATTGAAATCATACATAAAACAGTGAAATTTGTGTTAATATTTTTTATATCGTTTCAAGGATTTGTACCACAGGAAAGACAAAAGAAAGTGAAAGTCTTTAATCATACTTAGATCACTAAATATTAGAATACAAGAGCAAATTAACTAAATATTTGTGCAAATACCTCAGGAATCCACAACCCACCTCACCTTTGCCAGAATCAGACTCATCATCATCCTGACAGCCACCAGCAGCACTGTCTTTTCGGTTTCCCAGGTTAATGGTAATGATTTGGTTGAAGTCAGTCATGGTCAGTTTGCCGATGTGTAAAGTTTGTCTCTTGTCTGTAACATGCTCAACAAAACTTCAGCACACATGGACCTTGTGAGGTCACATAGCATACACAGTTCCAGGCTAAGGAATACAGAAAATGAACACTTCTCACCTTCCCAGTATCTTAGTGTATCTATCTTTGTTTTCTGGTACTCTTTTTGCTGGGCAGAAATAATATTATTTTAGTTTCATGAAGATGACATTAAAATAGCTGCACTATCATGTTTCTATGAGCTTCCTACCCCCCACAAATAAACAAGATCCAAAGCTTTCCTTTGAAAAAAGAGAGCTGTTCCCAAACACGTTTCTCAGGACTATCACCAATCATGTCAAGCATTGTCCAGAATGCCAAGGAGGAATTACTTGTTATTTTGCTTCCCATTCCTTAGAAAACATTGCCTTTCTCTTTGCATCAAGGAAACCCTTATTTACAATTGCAGCCCTGCTGATTTCTCTCATTACAAGGTTTATATATGAGAGGAGTAGCTTAGCCCACTACTTCTGTCACTAACATGCACTTTTCCAAGAACACAGACTATGGAAACAAAGCGTTGCATAGAAGAACTTCCTTTGATTTTTGTCATCTTTGAGCCAGTGCTTAACCGTCATCCCATTTTTAGATCTGTCACTGGATACTTCTGAAGTACAGAAATAACTGCATTTTCCGAGTTGTTGTGTGTGCAATGTGTTGACTTCAGTCTGGAAAACCACCCTGCCAGAACAACTCCAAAGGGAGTATGCAAATCCTTTTTAGTAACACTGTTCACCATAAAACATCAAAACACTATCTGAATACATCTGGGAGATGAACAATAATTTCATTCTGGTCAGGCTAATCTCTAGTCTTTAGTATAAAATCACAGCTACATAAGTGAGATGAGAAATAGTGTATGCAAAGAGCAAGAAGCACTTCAATGAGAACTTTTAGAGGTGTCTATATTTTGCCAATAAAATCACCATTAACAGACACACAGTTTACAGGGAAATTTGTAATTTTTCCCATAACATCTTTTATCAGAAGGTCACAGTTTATATCAAATCTACTTTTAGAAGCACAGGTTTTACACTTCTTATTTCACAGCAAAAAAAAAGGGCATGAGGACACTGACTTCAGAAATCTTCTCAGTTCTGGAGTTCGACCAAAAATTAGAGAAGCTGATGATTGCTTAAAGGAGCCATTTGTTTTTAATGGTGGTCAAATATTTCAGGGTGAGTTTCTCTAGAATCCAAATATGATTAAAATTGCAAATCTATTTAAGAACATCAAATAAATCAACTTGCCAATTAAGACAAATGGATATTGCACACTGCACACTTAATCTTATGAGAATTCAGCCACAAGGTTTATTTCATAGCACATAGCACACTTCCAGGTTATATCTTATTCCCAGAGCTGATGTTTCACTTGGACATCACCAGACCAGCAGCCTGGAATGCTGCACTTTTTACCAGTTACTTCAACACTACAGATCCCCACCAAAGATATACTTTCCCACCAGTTATGTCATTGTCCCATCTCCAAATATTAACCCTAAGAGCTCTTGGAACCACTTTGGCTCTATTGTCATTAACAGTTTGCCTTTGTGGAAGCCGTACGCACATCTCAGCAACAAAACACTAGATCTTTCCTATTCCCACAATGGACTTGTTATGGATAATGCAATTGGAAGATCATTTGTCCATCCTGAGCGTTTACCAAAAAGCCCCTCCTGTTGATTCTTTCAGTATTCCAAGTACAGACTCCCTCTCTTACCAAGAGTCAGGAAACAGCATCCTGTGATTGGAAAAGGCCAGGTCCAGTTCCCAGGATAGCTACCTGCTCTCTGCATGACTTCAAGGAAGTCACTGGTCCTAAAAAATGGCCAGTGACTCAGGAATGTCAAACCTGGCATTTCTTCAGTATAGTTTTCAGAAACCATTCATTTCATTCAGCAATACAAGTAAGGTCTCTACCATCTGGGCAGGAAAATAGGGAGCAGCTCCTACAGAAGAGGAAAGGTGGAAAGTCCAGGGTGCCTCAAGCCAGGCCATCCAAAAACAGTTTTGAAGCCCTGCATCTTTTTGTCATTCTCCTCAATCTATAAAATGGAGACAAGAACATTTTCCTTCTGCCCAGGGATTGTGAGGATAAATACATTCCTGTTTGTGAGGCACTTAGATAAGATAGCTAAGGGAGCTATGTAAGTTGATAGATTCCTTGATCTTAAGGAACTGTACTCTTGAAAGAAGCAGCTTGACTGAGTTATAAATGTCCGTATTATTCACGATATGAAACTGCCAAAAGATAAAAAACATTCTAATGATATTTGAGAGCAGGAACTCCCCTTCGCCCCCTCATACTTTGAGGACTCTGTCCCTTTGGAAATGGTATGCTTTTCAGTGAGGAGGATTCCCTATTGTTTTCTTCCCTATTCTTTATAATGTAAATGTAACCTCATTTATTTATTTATTTTATCTCCCAGGCCTCTTTTCATCTGGCAGGATGGTGGGGGAGGGGGGTGGAGGGAAGAGGAGCTGAAGGAGGGGGGCTATTTAATAATGTCCTATTAATCGCAGAGCACTATCAGCAGGCTTTAACCCTGTTCCAATTCTTTGATTGCTTTTTAGGGATTAGAGCAAACTTCATTGTCATCTATTGCATTGCAAATAGGTAAATTTGAATGATATGTACACAAAATATAGATAGGTGGATAGTGCATCAATATATGTGCAGAATATATACATGCATTTATATAGCTTGTACACACACACACACATAAAAATAAGCTACATCTCCCTGTATGCCTAAGAGAAAAATCAAATCAAGGCACGGAGAAACTGAAAAAAAAAAACCCTACATGTATCATTCACCTGATTTCAATTGTGACTCCCTTTGAACCTCGGCCAAATCATTTTGTACATTAAAAATTGGTCAGGGATGATAAGATTCCATTTTCATGGTTGGTAATGCAGAACCGGTGAAAGAATACAATTACAGACCCCTGAGTAAACTCGGCGAATGTCAACTTGATGTAAATGATCAAGTGTCGACAAAGGGCTGGTGGGAGGGGGGGCAGGCAGAAATGGAGGGGAAAGAGAAGCAGAGGGAAAGAGAAAACGAGGCTTCAACTTCTTCAGCAGTCTCACCCAGTGACATGCCAGCATCTTCCCAGTCCCAGCCATTTGGGATCTGACCTTTCTGAGCCAACACGGGGCCCCCAGTCTCCCACGGCTGCCTCCACCATTGCCCACCTCCACACTGTGTTGGGGTTGTGACACCAGTGACCTGCCCCTGCCTTCAGCAGGCCAACAAAAGCAAGCAGCCAGCACAAAGAATTCTTGCAAAAAAATAGCATGCCTCCACAAAAATCCTGCAAGAGCCCAACACTCAGGGTTTGTATTGAGGGACTGACAGACCCCAACCCCTTCACAGAGTGGCTGCACGACTTCAGGTGTGGATCCCCAGTGTCACCCCGAGCCCTCCTGGCTGCCTTCCCACCCTGGCCCCACCATTTCCAGGGCCCCAGGCAGCCGCGCTTGCTGCTCTCTGCCTTCTCTGTGAGCACTAAGTCAATGCCATAGCAACTTCTCTTTTTATACTGAGCTGACATAGGAAACTGAGGGCAAATGTTGTGGCCAAGAAGATGTGCAGAGCTCAAAGAGAGAAAAGGAGGCAGAGGTGCTCATCACTCGGCAGAGAGAGCAATGGTTTAAAAGTTGCCAGAGCATGATCTCTGTATCCCTTACACTTCATGATTCTCCAAGGGAGCAGATAAATCCCTTCTCATACAGGCGGGTAAACTGAGGCACAGAGAAAGTAAAGCACTGGCTCAACTGTGTTCCTAAAATGAGTCTTGAGCTGAGGGCTGACTGCCAGCTGCATGTTTCTTCCAGCTTCAGGCTGACCACCAGCCCATGCTGCCCCTTGGTGATAAGGAGAGTGTTCATATCTAGGTCATGACCACACCTCATCTGGTCCCACATTGCAGTGAGAAGAACAAGACTGCAGTGAACTTCTGGGAGGGGGATACATCACCAAAAGTCTTTTGCCATTCGTGAGCTGAAAACAGGAGTGATATTTCCATTTATTTTAGCATTATCACCTGAGCTGATTAAAGCAGTTATCAACTTCAGTTGTTCTTTACATGTCGTTTTTGTTTCACATTTCCAATGTTTTCCCTGTGCTCACTGCATAAATTATTGAAACATTATTTTATTTATCCATCCCCTTGTGACAGAAATAGGTTCTCTGAAAGCAAATCTTGTCCTAATCAGTTTTGTTTTTCTCGGTTTCTCTCCTCAACATTGGCACAGCTTTTGGGTTAGTGAATACTAGTTTGCTTTCGTGGAGAACAAAAAGCACTGTGGGCTGATAAAGACAGGCTGCTAAATTAAAGGTTATTCCAAAGTACATCATTGGCTAGGAAACAATAGGCTTGTAAAACTTTTAGCAAGCTGGGTGGGAAAAGAAGATAGTACGCTGAGGATAGACAGGATGGGGATTGTCTAGATCCCAGCAGCCCTGCTCCCCATTGAGACTTAACCTCAGCACAAAACTTTCTTGGTTCACAACTACCTCCAGAATCTGCCATCAAGAATATGAGACAGTGAAATAAGCAAATCCCAGGGTGCTGAAATATGGGCTTGGGTTTATATCTTATATAAAAACAGCAGACTAGTACTGTCCCTTCCTACCCTGTACTCAATTCTTTTTATACACTAATACATCAATACAAAGCACTGTTACAGAAACACACACTTAAAATGTTGCACTCTTTTCTCTTTTTGAGTGCTATGTGTGCCATCCTTATTATAAGCAAAATAAAATTAAGCAATGATATGCACATGAGTTCCTACTAAAAACAAATATGATAATCAAGTTTGATGCGAACGTGACACAAGTTGCTTAGCTGATAAGGGGTCTAAACTCTACCTAACTACCTGTACTTTAAAATTAGCTCTGCTCAAAATATCTCAAGCAATACTATTAAAGAGTCAAGTGACGTTTAGAATGTTAGCAGGACTGTTCTGGTTTTGAAGCACAGTTTCAACTAAAATGAATTTTAAACAGTTCAGAACATTGCAATTTCTCACCTGCACATATGGCTTATGACAAATTTGAATACTGAGTGTTATCTGAATCTTAAACTCTGAACCAGTATACACACAAATACAGTTGGGGGGGTTGGGCATTGCAGTCAAATCTATTTGCTTCTCAGGCTAAAATTATTTGAACAGTTATTATTTTTTCCTTTTCCTTCCCTTGATTATATATTCATGGTTCCCCTAAATGACATAAAATTATATATTGAATTTTTCCTCCCCTGTTGCAAAAAAGAGACTGGACTAAACCCATTAAGTGGGAGAGTTAAGTCAATGCACATCATCCTTTTTGACGAACTTTATTGCCTGTTGCCGGTCTCTACAGATAATTAGAGAAACTTAAACATAGTTTGTCTTTACTGAATGTAATGAAATTAAAACATTTTTTCTATGTCCTACTCATATAATGAGAAAGATCTCAGTTAACAGGGATTAAATCTGCATGGCATTCTTATAACATACAGCACAATCCATTTCAGCAAATGTAGAAATGACCATTTTTATCTAACATTGCTGAAGCATTCCAGATTTGACATAAAAAAGCCACAGCTCTAATATTAGATTTAAATAGTGCAAATTACAGCACATGTTAAATAACTATTCCCTTGTGTATTTATAGCTTTAGGTTCTGAACTTGCTGTCTTGCATATTTTTCAGACAGTCATTTTAAAAAGTTTTCAGTCCTTTATTTTATTATTATTATTATTAACTATTTGTTAATTATTATTGATAATAATTAACATATAGTTATTGTTGCTACACTAAAGAAGATTTACAAATATTGTTTTGCTGATAAATGTGGTGGAAGGGTTTATTCTTTCAAGATACTCATATGGCAAATATTTTTTTCAACTAAATGGTTTCTTTTGGCAATTCAAATCCATTTTTTTCATTTTTACTTGTTTTTTTTTTAAATACACATGCTTAATTTAGAAAGCAAAAAGCTAAATTAAAACTGTTTGTACAAAAATGAGGAAAGCTATTACTCCACTCTGACCTGACAATTACATTTTACCACAGCTTTGCAAGTAGTTCTTATCCTTTTTATTTGAACAATTCCGAGGCAAATTTTTTAGGGAATATGAATATTTCATGCAGATGAGTGGTACACCTAGCAACAGAAACACACAGCAGAAAAACTTAGTAATCAGAGCAAGTCCAGAGGAGGGCCAAAAAGTTGATTAGGGGGATGGAGCATATCTCCTATGAGGAAAGGCTGAGAGAATTGGGACTGTTCAGTTTGGAGAAGAGAAGGCTTCAGGGTGACCTAATTCCAGCCTTGCAGTACCTAAAAAGAGCCTACAGGAAAGATGGAGAGAGACTATTTACAAGAGCACCTAAATACAGGACAAGAGGGAATGGCTTCAAACTGAAAGAAAGCAGGTTTAGATCAGATATTAGGCAGTAATTCTTTACTCTGAGAGTGGTAAGGCACTGGAACAGGTTTTCCAAAGAAGCTGAAATTGCCTCATCCCTGGAAGTGTTCAAGGCCAGGCTGGACAGAGCTTTGAGCAACCTGGTCTAGTGGAAGGTGGTGGGGGGTAAGGAGAGGTTTGGAACTAGATGATCTTTAATATCCCTTCCAATGCAGGCCATTCTATCATTTGTGGAATCACCCTGCCTACTGTAGCTAAAAGAACAGCAATTAAAACCAGTAGGCAATAGTTGCCTACATAAGAGAAAATGACAAGCCAGGCTGAAACTTTACAGATATGGCAATACCGGGGGAATAATGTATAAAGTTTTGTTTCTTTGGGCAATGACTGCCTGAAATGTCACTTACTTTTGGGTATTTTGACTTTAGGAAGGATACAAAAATAAGTTTGAAGTTTTCTACAGCAACAAAAAAATCTTGTTTTTATCCCTCATCCACATTTCTACTTGAGACAGAGCTTTCAGAATCTAGATTAGAATAGTTAATCAGTAACTATAAAATAGTATAAAAATAATCTTAAAGAAGTAGTATTGTTCTAGAAGTACATTTAGGCATCAAGTTTTCAGTAATCCGTATCTTGCAGTACTAAATACATTATCTTCTACTTTCCATAATGGAGGCACAAGTTTCTCTAGCTGGTTTTAGCAGGGAAGCAATTTTTATATGTACACCTCTGCAGCTGAATACAGGAGCAATTTAACAAGACAAGTGGATGGGTTACACATCCTGCTGATCTTCTTTACTATTATTAACAATTCAGGAATCAGTCAGTTTTCATTGGTAAATCACTCTAAATCTTTTTTACATGAATAGTGTATGGATATATTTTATTTCCAAGCAAAATATTCTCTACTATTAAGAAAACCCAGTAGATGAGTAAGAGATGAGTTCCATGAAAGGATACACAAGAGGCCCTGTCTTACTGCCTGCAAGCCAGCAGCCCTGATGCCCTGGTATTTGTCTACAGACCCTCAAAAGTAGAGCACTTCTGAAGTGCAACACAGAATCTTGGAGGAAACACTAGCAGAACAATCTCTGTCACTTCTCAAATAATGGGGATATATAAAGGGAATATAATGTATTTAACTTCCTACAAAAAGGCTGGCTTATTTGGAACACCTACAGTGAGCCACACAGTGAAACATTTGTAATAGTCAAACACAGAGGCTTAAGATATAGGGAAAGGAAATGGTCCATGAAAGACTGGTCTACAGAGTTAAATCCCTAAACTAGGCTCACCTCGCAGCCAATTTTGAAAACATATTTCAGGTCAGGAAATGGTAGGGAATGAGTTTAAGTGAATGTCAAACCTGCTAACCCTTCTCCACAAGAGGAGAAAAAGTAATTCATGAAATCAGCAAAGGATTAAGGCAATTCAGGTACCTCTACAATGCTAAAGAAAAGCTCAGAAAAGTTCAGAATGTGCCGTTGGGCACTGGAACCCTGATAGTCCACACTCATTGATAATTATCTCACCTTTGGGTTTTGTTTTAGACCCTCAGCTCTCTTTTCAGGAAACAACCATTACCTGGATCTCAGAATAATCCCCTACCTGGACCACTCCCAAAATATAGTATGTCCAAGACCATCCCAAGTTCAGCATTTCCTTTCCTATGAAGTCCACCAGAACCACTGTGGAAAGGTTCATGTCTCAGAAGCCCCTTTACATAGTTTAGTTATACCATTCCTCCTCCTCCAGAAGCACATACAGACCTCTCCTTGCTGGCCCACCAGTCCCTTCAGAAGATACTCAACAGAAAATAAATCACAACCTCTGTCACAAAGGTTTGAAGGTCAGTCTCTGTGTGCAAGCACCCCTCTCCAGAACAGAATGTCACAGATCTTTCCATGTCTCAGTCACCCGAAACCCCTGGGTTACTGTAGCTGTTGAAACAAACAAGCACTGAAACAGGGCAGACACAGAGTCTCCATCAGAAAGTTTCTACCCTCCAGCTGAAGAAGATATATGAGGCTGGCTTTAAACTGATCTCTTCTCTTAAATGACCATTACTTCTAAGGCTATGGCTTCACTCAAGAATTAAAACTATTAAATTTTATTTATTCTTCTTGAGTCACCCATACTCACACAGTAGCTTTGCCATATTGCCAAGTTACACCTAAATTGATACATGAACTAGTTCAATGCACTCGTGCTATCACTGCTGTCTCCCAAAGAAATCAGTACAGGTACTAAAAGGAAAGGGCATTTCCCAGATAGGATCTACCACTTCAAATACATTTGATTTTTGATTCAAAACAACCTTCAGGTGTCAGTGCAAAACCACTCTTTTCTGTATAGCTCACTGGCAAAAGATGAGCAAAGAAATGGTTGGAAGGAACTCTGGTGGTGATTTGTTAATAATTTTGATTAAATTTAGTGTAGTCACATGGTTGCTCTTGCATTTTTATCCATGGATAATTATGGAGTCTGCTCATTTTATGAGATGTATTTTTAAGAGTTTATCGGTGGCTTGGGATGAGTGCTCTTTTGTTTAGTGATGTATAAATTTGAATAATAATAAATAACAAAGCGAAAGAGAACGAGGGAAGGGAGGAGACTGAAGTCTGGGAAGATGCCTCACTATGTATGTCTGCTGCATTTGATCACAGCATAGATGATACAGCAGTGGGCATTATAGAAAGCCCCAGTATAAATCAGATTAGATAAATATTAATTGCCATGCACTAACTGTGCACTTTACTGGAGTATATTGATGTTTTCAGTCAAAGGCTCATGTTATTAGCATACATTTAATGATCAGTCACTTCCCTTTACGCGGTTCTAATGTTTTGCTGAGCAGACACCAGAAAACAAGGCTGTGTTGGTGCACAGTGACACTGCCCTACAGTGACATATGGGTTCACACTGGCTCTCCCCAGGGCTGCACCCTGTCAGCCTCACACTGTAGGGCACCACTCTGCCCCCCATGGGGCAGCCCAAGCTACAGACACCCTCCAGACTGACACTTCTCCATCAAAGACCATTGGGGGGAGGGGGGAACTTGTTATTGAAGATGTACCATATGATATCAGTACTGGCACAGCAGCTAAATATTTGGCATTTTGTCCTTGCTGCACTAATTGTGGTGTTGAGGAACTCTATGACTTATTGGACCAATATTAGCTTCAGCTAGGCTCTTGCAAGGATTTGCACTCACTTTCATAAAAAGACTGAGACAGGACTTCTTCTCTCACATATTAAAAAAAAAGTATTAATAAAAAAGGTTTTCCTATTCAGAATCAAACAACTGCATTCACCACAAAGTTAAATTTGGGGGGAAATTTGGGGTTAACCATCAACGTTAAAATGATACTGATTTGGACAATTTTGATGCATTAAAAAACCTTCTTAATCACACAAAAATTCAAAGGAAAGAAGGTATGCAAAAATGAAAAAAGGCCTAATTGATTGGTTAATATTGAAGAAACCACAAGAAACCTACCCCCTCTTCTGTCAAAATGTCATTAAACCAAGACATTACTATGGAAAAGCCTGATTTTGACAAAGCTGCACTTTCCACTAGTAAAAGATCATGTAAGAAATTTTTCTCATGATTAATACAAATAAGTAACAAGGTGTTCTCTTTCAAACTACTTTGGTATGTCTGAGGAAAGTTATATTACTTTTGGGATTGTATGAAGCAAAGCGTTTTGCGGCTGTGCTGTACTATCACTCACCACAATTAAATCATGCAGTAACCAGTGCACATGTCACACATTTATTTGGGGTTTATTATGAACTTGTGCTGTGAGTCCGTGCTTTGTACCAGAGGAGTGAAAGCCGTGTTTCTGTGCTGCTTCCTGTGTTTCACTGTGGTTGTTTGGCTGTAGGTGCTCATGCCCGCTCTGGGGTGCACATACAGCTGTGGTGAGAGCATTGCACTGTCTGTGTGCTGAGTACAGCCTGTGCTGCTTTTATGTATAAACATGAAACGTGCCACCACACTTTGTGGCTGTGCCGAACGCCTTTAATATATGTTATGACAACGCTGCATTGTGCTCAGTATTATCGCTGCTCGCTCTGTACTGTAGGCATGAATTTAGCTGTGTGATTATGCTATAATATCACTGGGCTCCGCGTTGCCCGGTTGTGCCAGGCTCACATTGTGTGCTGTGTGTTATAATAATGTTGACAGGGCTGAATGGCAGCACTCGGCACTTTGCAGCTCTGCTGTGCTCCTGCAAGGTGGTGCCGCGGCTTTGTGCGGTGCCAGGCTGGGTGAGGGTAGCGTGGAGGGCTCCTCGCTTGCCTTGTGGGGATGTGCAGAATTAATGTTATGTAATCTGCACTTTGTGGGGTTTTTGCATTAATGTTGTGTGCTCTCTGCTGCTTGATTGTGGGGTATTAATGTCAAAATCTCCCATGATCTACTGCCATGTGGTTGTGGTGGAGCCTCTGATAAAATCGTGGCTTTTCTTAATAATGCAGAATTTTAAGAGACAGCAAAATGTATAGGAATTGTTCTATATTAAAAATGCAGCATAATTGTATAATTACAATATTTGCATCATGTTAAACAGATTGGCTGGGTTATTTCAGATTCTTTAAAGTCGGGATGGCATCAGGCCTACAGTATTTCTAAACTGTTTTGCCCGTCTGCAGTTGTATAATGAAACACCACAAATTTTACCCAGCAATACTTGTGCTTTCTAAGTGCTACATTATGAGCATAAAATTACCAAATGTACTGAACACACTTACCAACACTGAACTAAAATCCCTTATCTCTCACCCACAAATTAAGTCTCCACAGATCCTTTTTTACAATGCTGAAGTAGTAAATACATATATATTTATTTCTACAACCATTTTAAGAAACTAGAAGGAAACCCACACAGTAGTTTAGCAGTTAATTTACAACAGTACAGCCTCTTGAGCAAGTATGTAAAACAAACACACATCATTTATTTCCCTCATTTGAAATCCCTGCTCCCTGACAAACAGACAGACAGACTCATACACACAGATCACTACAGCCCAAATTGGACATCAGAGAAGAAACCAGGACTTCTTTGCTATCATCCGTGATTGCCCTGAGGGTTGAGGAGTGGCCAATTTACAGCATGAATATAGTCTGGGGATACATGAATCATGAATCATGTTTGATGTATGGAAAGGCACAGTCACTCTGAAAGGCTGCAAATGCAGTCATCTGCTTTTTAAGTGAAAAAAAAAAAGCTTGCAAAACAACAACAAAACCAGAGAGATGAAATACCTGGGAAATATTATTTAAAAGACACCATCTTTGCTTTTTTTTTTTTTTTTTTTTTAATTGGGTTGGAAGGGGTTACTTCATTATGCAGCAAATTAGAAAATTCATAATTTATCATTGCACCCAGTCGAAATGCCACCCAACTGAGTCGCACCCCTGTGAAAACCATCACATAGTAACAAACTGTCAAAGCCTGCTGCAGCCGACGGGCAAAATTAATATGCAAATGTATGCAAGAAATTAAAAAGCAGAATTACCCAGGCAAATGAGGTAGCTATACTTGAATTGTTAGAATTATGAATAATTACTGCGAATTTTCTGCTCCTAATATAACTTGTTTTTTGATAAACAAAGACTTAATTATCGAGATGCGCTGGAGAATTTCCGTGGCGCTCATTAATCTTGCAAAAAAAACAAGTCCCTGGTGCCCAAACTGTAATGAAGAGCGCGTGCCCTGAATCTTCAGAAAGATCAGAGGCACCAGGGTGCCAGGGCTAGAGAAAAAAAATGACAGTGCCAATGTCCCCTCCTGTACCCTGGAGTGTCATAACGTCTTCCACTAACTATCAAAGGGACTTATTTATGCCAGCAGCTGAGCTATAAGTCCAATTTACGATGCCTTAAGCAGTGGTGAAATGATCTGTTGATGTGCTATGGAAATGCCATCTTGTAGTAGCTCGATTTGGTCCCAGTGATACCAACACGATGAGGACCCTCCGCTCCTCTGTTAATGGATGCAGCATGACAGACCATAATACACAAGAGGGACAATCTTTTAGGACCAGTCTCAATGGTCCTCCATTAATCTTGGTTCTGCAGCGCTGTGGTGTCCATGGGAACAAGGGCATTATCATAAGCACTGGTTTTAAATGTTCCCATTAGGGATTGCAATACAGAGGAGAGATGCATGGGGTGAGAGGGCTAGGGGAGACAGTCCACTATTAGTTTACACTATTTTTTATGACCTGGATTTGGACCATAATGGGTGGCTCGTAGAATTTTCTCATCCTAAATAACATAAAGAAAACAACAAAGGAGAAAGCAGCTAAGTGTACAGCACGGTGCAGTGCTGCATGTTCGTCTTCTCTGTTTTTACAGCAAGAAAATCAGCTTGGCCCTGGTGGGCTGAGATAATTTACCATGAGAAAGCAAAGGGAAAATAACCCCAGGTACTCTCAGCACAGACCAAATCGAACCCGCTGTGAGCTTATTATTACTTAAAAACTGGCATCTAAGTGGAAATGACTGACTCTCTGTCATTATCCCTATTACCACCATGATAAACCCAAGCAGATGATAAGGCAAAATTACAAAACATCAGTTCTGGAGCTCGGAGGCTACTTCAGAAGCTCAAGGCAGACTGCGTTTTCAAATGCTTCCTTCTCTACACTCAAGTCCCCAAATTTCCTGATGCCTTGACAGAACCATTTCACTGCATAGGCAAATTGTCACCTTTTAAACCGGGGCATCTGTCATTTTTATACAAGGGTCTTCCACTCAGTCATTCTCACGCTTAATCCTCCAATTTCTCTACACATACAGAGCGGCTACAGCACCGTAACGTTTGAAATTTCATTCTCACAGCCTGCATTACACTCAGAAAGGGGAAGGATGGGGTGACAACTGCCTCACAACTGACAGAAAGGACACCCTTCCTGACTGCTGGGCTATGTTTTTTTAATCAGCTGGAAGAGAAGCTTGCCTGGGGAGGAATGGAACTTCAGAGTGAGAAGAGGGGCACAAGCAGAGAGTACAAAAAGGTGTTTCCAATATCTTCCACCATCCTCTCACCCTTCACATTACCGTGGCCAAAAGAAGTGAATTTTTCTCACGTGTTCCTTCTTTCACCTTCTTCAGCCTCTTTCTACAGAGGGGTGACTGGCACATCAGCATGGAATGCTGGCTTCTCCAGCAGCTTCTCCCTGATGCAACAGAGCTGGAGGGGACCCAGAAAGCAAAGCATTGCCTAGGTCTGAGCACATTACATCTGGCTTAGCAGGCTGATAATTCACTTCACTGGTTGTCTGTAAAAAGGGGTTATTACAAAAGGAGCAGTAATTGTGTCTGACATGGTTGCCTACCTCCATGCTGCTCAGCAAGCAGGACAGCTGCTAAAGTTCTTACCAGTAAAAAGTTTCCTTTTTGTTCTAGGGATGGGGGAGTTTAGTTCCAGTCCTGCTAGTGCCCAGGGAAGGTTCCTACAAAGCATTCCTCAGGTACAAGTAGTGGTGTCACAGCCCTCACGATTACTGTTAACACTCTGGGCTGGGTCTTCTGCCCCCTGGGGCAGTGCCCCAGATCCCATCACCTGATGATGTGGGGCTCTGAACGTAGCTATCATCTCCTTCTATTTCAGATCATAGGATAAGCAGGATCATGCACTTGTTGACACTAAAACCTGCTTCTCAGCTAATGGCCACAGTGTAAGTCTCAGCACTTTATGGTGATGAAACCTCAGGAGTAACAATCCCATATGGTATCAGCTTTTGAAAAAGACTCCAAGAAATAAAATTTCCTTCAAGACTTTGTTTCTTGTTTTACCAGAATGCTTCAATACAAATCACTGAGTCTTTCCTCCACCTCCTTCATGTACATGCATGGGGAAGAGATCCAAGTGTGCAAGATAGAAATTATTATTATTATTATTATTATCAGTGGCCAAAATCTGCACAGGTTAGATTCTTTACAATCAGTCTTTGCTTTTAGTGAACTGGGAAGGGCTATAAAATACCCTCTGCAGAGGCTGGGGCACCAGTTACAGAGAACTCCCATCCTCTTTCCCATAATTACCGCATCTAGACAGCACACCAGAATAAGATATACATATATATGTGTGTGTGTGTGTGTGCATTTATGTAAATATATATGAATGTATGTATGTTCCTGACAGATATGGCTGCATAAAGAAGGGTCGGCATGCAAGATAGAAGAAGGCTTCTCAAAATGCCTTTTGCAAGCTATCGCAACAGGACCTGGCTAAAAAATCAGAGGAATTACTTTCCAGTAGAGGAGACTGACATTGTGAAAAGGCAAGCAAAGATTCCAGGTCCATATGAACATGCTACCAATCAGGTTTATACAACTCCAAGCCTCTCAAAGAAATGTAAATGTTTTCAATCCAGGTCAGTGTGCTACCATGACAGAGCTGCACACACACCATGTGCACCTTTCTGACACAACAGTTGTTCAGCTTGCTACACAAATCCCAAAGGAGACTAACAATTTACTGTATTTAAATAACAAATATTTTAGGGTAGAAGAGCTGTGCTTCTAGATGTCAGCTTGAGGGTCTTTACAGTGATGAAAAGGGGGAAAAATATACTTAGATTATTCCTAGTGACCCACATACCGCAAAACATCTGCTGACAACACGGTTGGCTTCCTGCCCAAGTTCAACTATGAGCTGTCTCCAGCTGATCATCTTTGCCCTCACCATAATCCATAGAGTCCACAGTAAGCAAAGGCGATAGTCAGGGATGTAAAAAGCAATTTGACCAGTTGAATAAGCACAAACCTGCATAAACATGAATACACATACCTCTAACATAAACCTGATCTTAAAAAAAAAGTGCTAACATCAAATACAAAATTCAGATTCTGATTCTTTAGGTTAGAAGTAAGAACTCACTTGTGTTTAGCATGGATCTTCATGTTTTCAAAACTTATGTTGTTAAAAATTTTAGGTCTTAGAGAAATGCATGCACAATATGATTAGACAAAGCACTGGAAACAAATAAAAAGCCCCAAGAAATACCTTTTGTACTGTCCAGTTCCACCATGGTATTTAGTACAGAATTATTCTGTTTGTAGAGACAGAAACAATATTTCTAGAAGCATTCGTACTCCATCCTTTTATTTACATCTGAAATGGTGTTAGCCTGTCATTACTCTGAGGTAACTTGACTGTCAGCCTTACCTTTCATTGTTTGAGGTTATTTCTTTTTTTGCTATTATTTTTATTCAAATCATTTATTACTCCCAAGTTCCAGGTTTCTTGGGCTTTCTTTACCAGCTAAGGAAGGCTCCTGGCTGGACCTGCTAATTGTGAACAGAGAAGGGTTGGTGGTGATGGGGTGGTTAAAGCATGTAATGATTGCAAAACTAAAAGCTTTTTCTTCTTAGAGAAGCAAGGGAGGAGGTCAGCAGAACTGCTACCTTGGACTTCCAGAGGGCAGACTTTGATCTGTTTAGGAGGCTGGTTAAGGGAGAATTAGGAGTCCCTTAGGAGTCAGTCCTGATGGGCAAAGGATCCAGGAGGGTTGTACATCCTTCAAGGAGGAAATACTAAAGGCACAGGATCAGGCCATCCTCATGTGCCAAAAGACCAGCTGGCAGGGAAGAAAACCAGCCCGAATGAACAGAGAAATACGGCTGGAGCTCAGGAAAAACAGGAGAGTTTATGTCCTTTAGAAGGGGCAGGCCACTCAGGAGGACTACAGGGATATTGTGAAGTTATGCAGAATGAAAATTAGAAGAACTAAAGCCCAGCTAGAACTAAGTCTGGCTACTGCCATAAAAGACGATTAAAAATGTTTCTATAAATACCGCAACAACAAAAGGAGGGCTAAGAAGAATCACCATCCTTTCCTGAATGTGGAGGGAAATGTGAAGATGAGGGAAAGGCTCAGGTACTTAATGACTTCGTTGCCTCAGTCTTTAATAGTAAGACCAGTTATGAGGGTACCAGGCTCCCTGAGCTGGAAGACAGGGATGGCGAGAAGAATGAAGTACTTAAATTCAAGGAAAACTGGTCAGTCACTTGCTACACCACTTAGACACAGGCAAGTCCATGCGGACAGATGGGATCCACCCAAGGCTACCAACAGAGCTGGTGGAAGTTCTTGCTGAGCCACTTTCCATCATTTACCAGCAGTCCTGGTCACCTGGGGTGACTGAAAATTGGCAAATGTGACACCTGTCTACAAAAAGGCCCAGAAAGAGGATCCAGGGAGCTACAAGCCTATCAATCAGACCTTGGTGCCAGGAGCAGATCATATTTGGTGCCATCACACAGCACATACGGGACAACCAGAGGATCACGACAGCCAGTTTGGGTTTAGGAAAGACAGGTTGACCAACCCAATGTCCTTCTATGACAAGGTGATCTGCCTAGTGGATGAGGTAAAATCTGTGGATGTTTTCTACCCAGACTTTAGTAAAGCCTTTAACACCCTTTCCCACACCACTCTCCTGGAGGAAGCAGCCACTCATGGCTTGGATGTCATACCCTTTGTGTTATACACAAACCTGAGT